>NHNW01000044.1:0-357400 GCA_002786025.1 Zasmidium citrigriseum | reverse complement strand
CCCTAACCCTAACCCTAACCCTAACCCTAACCCTAACCCTAACCCTAACCCTAACCCTAACCCTAACCCTAACCCTAACCCTAACCCTAACCCTAACCCTAACCCTAACCCTAACCCTCTTATAGCTAGAGAGTAGTAAAGCTATCGATCTATCTATTAGTAGGTATAGCTATAGTAGCGTTATAAAAGTTATAGGTATTAGTTAGTAGAGTAGAGTCGAGGTTAGAAGGAAGACGTTACGTTATTATACGATAGCCGTTATTAGTAATATAGATACGTCGTAAGTCCGCGTAATAGTTTAGCGAGACTAGACCTAGCCTCTAAGGCTTAAAGAAACTAATATTATATACCTAGTCGCCTCCTACTATACTAGGCTCTACCTATACTAACTCCGCCTACTAAGATATAGTTAGAACCCTAGGATATAACGATAGTAATACTACTAGGACGAGCGAAGATAAACTTATTTCTAATAATATAATCTATATAGTCTTACGTAGTATAGCGGCTAAACTCGCTACTCTAGCTAAAGCTAAAGTAGCTACTTAAGCTAAATTACTAAATCGAAGTAGGAGAGGAAATATAAATTATACTTAACTAGTCCCTAAGATTATAAAGAAGGCTCCGCCCTAGGAGAGGAAATCGAAGAAGATCCTTACCTCTAATACTACCTATAGCTCTAAGTTAAAGTACGAAATAGTACGTACTAAGATCTATTAAGATATCGCTAATATTACGAAACCGAATAGAGATATATTTATTACTATATACTAAGAGGTAGATATATCTAAGTCTAGGTAGGCTAAGCCCTAGGCTATATAGAGGCTTTAGTCGTAAATATCTTAGCTATCCTACGACTTCTAAGTATTTTTTTTAGATCTATATAAAAGCCTACGCTAACGGCTTTCTAACGAGCCGCTAACTATCCGATTCTACTTAGTATATAGCGAGATATACGCCCTAACGGCTACCTCGCTATCGCCTACTATATCTTAGCCGTCCTATAACTTCTAAGTATTTTTTTAGATTTATATAAAAGCCTACGCTAACGGCTTTCTAACGAGCCGCCTAGTATCTAATTCTACTTAGTATATAGCGAGATATATCTATTAATAGGTACGTCGCTACCGCCGCTAGTCTCGCCTTCGAAGCGACTTCTAGTAGGTAGTAGCTAGGCTACGTTTAGGCTCGACCTTAGTTAGTATAATCTAGCGATATAACTAGAACGTACTCTTACCCTCCCCTTAACTTCTAGAGCCTCTTATATATACTTCGTTAACCCTATACTATAGCCTTCTATCGAAGCGTAGGCTATTAAAAGAGTATATAGAATTAGGTAAATAAGAAAGGTATATATAGAACCCCTCTTACTCTAGGATACTATTAAAGAGAGAGTATTCTAGTAGTCTAAGCGTATTATAGCTAAGGAATACTACGTAATAGTAGTAGAGGATAATAGCGGTATATAAGAGATTATCTAGAGCTCTCGTACTCTTACTATACTAGAAGGGTAACTAAGTATACTACTAGGATAGATAGCGCCTCTAGAATCGCTATAGTAGCTCTAGGATAGGTTAGGATAGAGGAAATTCTACCTCTCTACTAATCGTAATCGTAAGCGAAAGCGAATAAGTATCGACCCTCCTACGTCTCCTAATAATAGTTAGGAGGAAGTTATAGAAAAGAAAGTCGAGTATCTAAAGGTCGTTATTAAAAAGTAACGCCTATTATTAGTTAGTCTCGCCGAAAAGGAAGATATTATAGGCGAGGGAGCTAATAGCGCTTAGCCCTTACTAGATAGTCGATAGCTTAATACCTAGTCTTTAGAGAGAGATAGCCTTATATTAGTCTTTAAGGCTACCTACTTTACGCCCTTTAGGACTTTCTTAGGCTATAGATATCGATAAGTATAAGGCTATCCGCCTTTATAAATTTCGAGTACTATATATATAGCCGCCTAAACTCTATTATAGTCGCTCTTAGTAATACTTAGTAGATACTCTATATATAATTATAAGAGAGTATATAAGTATATAAAGCGGATCTATTTTATAAGCTCGTAGAGGGTACTTAAATATATCTATAATTCGCGCGTAGCGGTATATATAGTATATATCGTTAGGCTACCTAAAGAGACCTAGCTACTACTTCTAGTACCTTAGCTCGGATTTTATTAAGACTTCTCCTACGGGAGCTCTAGCTATTATATCCTTATAGCGACGACGACTAAGCCTCTCGCTTAATAACTACGACGATAATAGTAGTAACTAATCGACCTATTCTATAGCGAATAGACCGCTCGCGAGTCCTAATAGCTACTAACGCCTAGTAGGATATAGCTCTAACTATCTATAGTCTTTTATAGGAGCTAATTAATAGGATCTATATCTTTACCTATATACCTAGCGCTCCGATTCGTATTATAGTAGTTAAGCGAGTCCTTATAGAGAGCGATAGATAGGCGTTTACGCGTAATAATAAATAGGACGAAGGAGTACTAGATACTTTAACGATATATCTTAATCTACTCTACTTCTCCTCTACTATCTATAATAGCCTCTATACCGACTTCTTCTACTCTACCTACTTCTATATTACTTATAATAATAGCCTACTATATAGTCTACCTATTAGCTAGCGCTACTATCGAAAAAGTAAGCGTTATAGGTAGGGGTATACTTAAGAAATAGAGAGATACTCTTAACTCCTATACTAGATAGTAGGTAAGATACGCTATATAATAATCGAGCTTAAAATAGCGGCTAATAGGCGAACGATAGGTAAGCTAATAGCTACCCTACGGCTAGATAGAGATAGTAGACTACTAGAATAGGCCTAGGTAGTAGATCCTAGCTATATAAGATTTAGATTAGGTCGTTAGCTATATAACTACCTTACGCCTAAACGAATAGCCTAGTAAGCTATAGTAGGAGTAGAGGCTAGTTACGCCCTAGAGGGAGTAGTACTAGCTATCTTTAAAAGCGAGAAAGGGAAGTATAATAGGTTAGAGGAGTTTTTAGAGGTAGTAGGGAAGCTAGAGCTATACCGACTACTAAACTAGTCGAATAGTAAGCCTCTACCTAATAAGGATACTAAGCTATACTATTAGTATAGCTAGGTACTAGAAGGAGGTAATAGGTACGTCTTAAGTATTTTAGACGAGGATTAGGGTCTTAGGGGCTATAGGTAGTAGGACTATATACGTAGGCTAACTTTATAATCTTACGCTAATATTAGGGGCGAACTAGAGGCGAATAGCTTCTCTAATAATACTTATCTACTAAAACTATTTTCGCTATAGTCTACGAGTTTACTATATATACTCTACTATCGTTATAATATTCTTATACTTTAGGTTAAGATTTCTAACCCTCTTCTATATATTTAGCTTCGTCTAAAGTATTACGTAGCTAGCTATATTACTACGGCCTAGTCGAACGTCGCCTTAGAGGCCTAGGTTTATAGTTAAGGACGCTAACTACTTACCCTTTAGTAGCTAGTTACGTATATAGCGCTCTATATAAGCCTAGAGGCTAATAATATCTATAGTTACCTAAAGTACGATAATATTCGCGCCGCTAATAGCTTAGTTATTATAGGTGTATAGGAATACTTAATTTAGATCTATATATTAGCTAATCGAGTTATTAGTATTACTAGAAATAATATTAGATAGAGCTTAACTAATAGGGTCTACTAGCTATATATAGCTATAGAGGCCTATATAGCTAGGAGATAGCGCTTATAAGGGACTATCTTATCTATATTCCTTCTTACTAATCTAGATCTAAAGGGAAGAAGTAGAAGACTAGTATACTTCTATAAATAAATTTCGAATAGTATATAAACTCTATTTTCGACGCTTAGCGTTTAACTTTACGTCGGTTTACGTCTAGAGTACTAAAGGAATAGCGAGGTTACGAGAGGCCTACGACGATTATAGAGGTTATATTAACGCTATTATTCTATAGTATAGAGAGTTTTATATAAGATAAGCTTAGATATAGGATATACTAGATATCGAGTCGTAAGGCTACGCGCTATATAACTAAGAGGTATAGGGACGATAAGGTCCTATAGAATATACGATTAGGTAGTTCTATATCTAGTAACGAGACTTAGATATATCTAAGTCTAGCCCTAGTCGTTACTAATTTAATATCTTAGTATAGTTTCGAGGTTACGTAAGTACGAGACTTAGACTTATCTAAGTCTAGACCTTAGCTAATAACCTACGCTATAATAGCTTAACTTCTCTATACTTAGGAAAGGATACCTCTACTTCCCTACGTCTACTAATAATATTAATACTACTTAATCTACTCCTTATACTTCCTACTAAGCTTTAAGACGAGATCCTCGACGATATTCTATACTACGAGCGCTATAGCCTATATAGGAATAACTATAAGTAGGTTTAGGCTCGCGACTAGGGCTAGGTTTACTAGATAAGCGGCGAGAGGACGGTCTTACTAGGTATCTTTATAATAGACGCTACGATCTATACGTATACGATAAGTCGACGTACTAAGGTTTTCTACTACTATCTACTAGAGTTTATCTTAGAGTCTAAGTACGAGACGTCTACGCTATCGTCTAGGTTATAAGTAGTCTTTATAGTAACGATTCTACTATATATACGAGTATATATACTTAACGTAAACTATACGAGAGTCCTCTTTACCTTAGACTATATAAAGTAAGAGATAGGTATAGTTATAAGAGAAGCTATTTACTAGCGCTCTACGTAATTAAGAAGGATAGGCGCTATACTTACGTATTACTATAGCTATACCCTTAATATAGATAATAGCCTTCTAGTATAGGCTAAGGCTAGATTTAACGAGGTCTTCGCGGAGTTAGAGTAGCGTATAAACTAGCGGATACGGCGTCTTACGAGGAGGGCCTTTAAAGGTCTCTATACGTAGTATATCGAAGTATTTAGCGATAATAAGTAAGGAGCGTAGAGGGACTCGATAATAGCTATAAGGCGGGCTTAAGGATAGCGATTAATAGTATAGTATAGTTAGGAATATTCGAGTACTTATTAAACGACCTATTACGCCTATACGGGCTTAGTATACGACCTTAATATATATATTATATTACTATAGTAGTACGCTTATTACCTTATAGTCTATTTCTTAGTAAGAGTTAGCCCGTCCTAGGTATTAGCTTATTATTTACGCCTATTACGATATACTTATTAGTTCTTATATCCTATATTATTAGCTTCGAACGTCTAGCTATAAGTACTATAGGCTCTCCGCTCTCTAAACCCTAACGGCGATAAGGTTTAGGCTATAGCTTTATATTTATATAGGATTTACTATCTCTTAATTTATATAATAGGCTAGTTAGTCTAGTAGTTACGACGTCCTATCTATAAGGCTTTACTAAGTAGAAGGTTAGGTAATATATAGGTCCCGGAAGGTCCTCGATCGTAGAGAAGCTTTAGTAGGCTACCTAACTCTAGGAAGATATAGGTTTAATTCCTATACTAGCTAGTTATAAAAATTAGTATAACCTATAATTTTTTTTTACTTATCTACCTACTTTAGCGTTTTCTAAGTAGAATTTTATTGTTTTTCGAACAATATATCGTTTCGTCGTTATTTAAAAGTATTAAAACGTAGTTAGTTTCGTTAAGTAGTACGTTTCAATTCCTATACTAGCTAATAGCTATAACATAATTTCTTATTTTACTTTTAGACCTACCTTAGATTTAGTAGGGCGTCCCTAATAAAAATTATATTATTTAAGAAACGATATAATATTCGATCGTTACTTTAAAACGTTTTAAAATATTAGGTTTTATTTAACGATACGTAGGGTCGTTCGTTTTCGCTTTAGAGTAGAGTAAGAGAGTATAAGTATAATATTATATAGTAAAAACGAAGAGTTTTAGTTAGTTTAGAAAGGTTAGTTACTAATAATCTTACCCTAATAATCTTACTCTAAGGGTTACCTAACCCTATATATATAGACATTTTTTATATAGGTTTCTAATAATCTTACCTAATATTATTAGACTATATATATAGCCTAGGTATAAGGGACTTAAATAGATAATATATAAGTAGCTAGAGATATTTAAGGTAAATCTATACTAAGTTAATATATACTATTATAGAAGATAGATACTTAAACTACTTCGTCTAATACTATAAGTAGATATACTTTTAACTTTTAGTCTATAATATATCTACTAGCTACTTATATTTTAAGTAGACTTAAACGCTATTAGTATATACTACTTAGATATTTAGAAGCGTATATATTATAATAATCTTATATTCGAAATAGTTCGAGCTAGATAGTAATAGGAAAGTTATATATAAAAAAGTAAAGGCTTTATCTACTATATCTTATTAACTAGAACCTACTATTTCGATACTATAATAACCTCTATAGCTTAATTATTACTACTAGTAAACTCTTTATATCTAGCTCTAAAGTCTATACTTTCTTAATCTATAAGCTAATAGAATTAATTAGGTTATACTACTAACGCTTTATTCTCTCTACTACTATATTTAATAATATAATAAAGAAGTTAAAGTATATAGTAAAGGAGTAGGCGTCCTTTAATAGGATATTAAATTCGTTAATTAGAATCTTAGAGTAGCTAGGCTTTATTATAGCCTTAATATATTATAAGATCTTATAATATATCTTATTATCCTAGTTATAAAGGACGCTACGGAAGTAGTATACTTAAGCGCCTATTATAGAAAATATTAGATTTAGTATAATACTATTCTTAAATAAGTAATATATACCTTTAATAGGCTACTTAGTAAAAAAGTTATACTTTATCGCCTTAAACCTTTCTAGCTTAACCCTATTAATCGTAGCTAGTCGATCTTCTAATACTAGCCTTCCTAGATAGTTAGGATACTTTAACTTTACTACTTAATACTTATATCCTACGCTACTACTAATATCTATAAATAAGATAGCGTTAGAATTATTCTTAAGTACTACTTCGAAAAGCTCCTTAAATAGATAGAAGTTAAGCTACTAAGGATAGCCTTACCGCTAAGTCGTTATAAATTAATAGAATAAGTATAGTAGTTTTAGTTAATAGCTAAGCTAGTCGAAATAATATTCGCTATTAGCGTTAAACTACTTATTAAATAGTATAGCTTCGTTATTATTAGGATTTTAGTAGGTAGTCTTTTATAGATATTTAGGGAATATTATCTAGCTCGCGTAGATTATATTATAGCTAGGAGATATAATTAGCCTAGGGTATAGTTAGGAAATTATTAATACTTAATATATAATAAATCTAGACTTAAGATATCTTTTACTATAGTAAAAGTATAGGTTACCTTATTAGAAGAGTAGACTTCTATATTATACTCCTTAATCGTATTAATTAAGGTAAGTCCTCTTATAATACGAGCTAGAAGGATATTATTAGTATTCGTTTAACTAGCTAGCTTATTAAGGGTAACTAGCTTTAGGCTACTAATAATCTTATTAAATACGCTAAAGTCTATACTAATCTTAAGAAGAAGAACGTTAATTATCTATAGAACTATTAGATTCCTTTAGTATCTATTCTAAGTAAATTAACCTATACTATAAAGATAATCCTCTATAATCTAACTCTTATTTCTTAAGGTATTAGAAAGATTTCTCGAAGCCTTAAGTAGCTCTTAATAAATCGCTTAAGCTTTAAGGCTTCCTATATCCGCCTTACTTAATTAATCGAGCTAACTAGCGAGCTTATTAATTTAGGCTATAAGCTACTTCTCGCTAGAGTCTATAGTTATCGCTTTAGTAGATTCGCTATAAATAAGAAAGTAATAAACTACTATTCCTAGAATAGCCTATTAAGGATACTATTATAGTACCTACTAGAATACTTTCTATACTTTTATAAAGTCCTATAACCCTAAATCCTACTAAGTTAATCCTCTAACTAAAAATTTAAGTTAACCCTTATAAGCTATAAATTATTTACTTCTAGCTTATAGAAGGATAAGAGGCTAGTAATCTTCTAAGGCTTTATCGATACCCTCGAATAATTAATTATACTACCTTATAAATAATCTATACTATAGTTTCCCTATATAGTATTATTCTATACCTATAGTAATAATAGCTTACTAATCTTAAGGCTAGAAGAACTACTATTATCTAAATTAGGTAGAGCCTTTCTTCTTTTCTTTATCCTTATAGTAAAAGTTAATCTATATATATAGGATTAGTAATCTAGTATAATATTAGAGGCGGCTTAACTATATAGACCCTTAGATACTACTATTAGATTAGGCTTTACTTTATAAGTACTAGAAGATAATTTAATAAAAGATAGGGCTACTAGCTAATCTTATACTCCCTTATCGTTTTCTCTTTTCTCTCCCTAAATTCTACCTACGTAAATAATATACTATTAAATTCTTCTAGGCTAATAGTTACGCTTATCTTTAGCGTTAGTAAGATTATAGTATTTCCTAATCTTTCTAATACGACTTTACTTAAATAAGCTATATTAGGTATATAGAAAGGTCCCTCGTTTAAGGTAACTAGTATAAATTTTATCTATAAGTATCCCTTAATATAAGACTATACCCTATATAACTCTCCTAGTAATAGAGGTTATTAGCTACGAACTACTTTCGCTAGTACCTAAAACTATATAATTAATATAGACTATACGGCTTAAGATATCGTTTCGAGTATAATCTAATAGCTTTATAGATAAGTAAGTCTAGCCGACTAGGATCTATAGAGAAGTAAGTTTTATAAGCTTAAAAAGGGGATAAAATCGCTAATAAGAGTAGTATTAGCTAAAGCTCGACCTATAGGTAGTAGGTATCTTTTTAAGCGAGACGTACTAGTATTATCTAATATTCGTAGGTAGCCCTAGATAGCTATCTTAAGACGCTAGGTTAAGTATTAAATAGATCCTACCTAGGACTAATAATTTAGGTATATTAGGGCGACGAGCTAGTATATTATTACTATATATTATACTTAATTATATATTAACGTATAGTAAGGTCGTTTATATTATAAATAAGATAGAATAAGTTAGTATAATAATATACTAGTATAGTATTTAGTAGCTCTATAGTAACGATATAGATAGAGTTAATAGGGTAACTTAGTATAGGCGTATTTATAGCTACTATTCTAGAATTATTCTAATATATCTAAGGTCCTATTATAACTAACTATACCTTTACTTATCGTTTCTACCTTATATAATATAGAACTACGTAGTATTACTCCTACTATTAAACGTAGTATTTAGACGGAGTATATAGAGCTATTATAATCTACGGGCTAAGTAGCTTATCCTAGGACGAGATACTAGACTCTATCCTAATAATAGACTAAATATATAATAACTCCTCCCTTTCGTTCTAATAAGAGGTTAGTAGAGGCGTAATAGTTATAGATAGCCTACTTATAGGAGGTATAGAAGTCTTTTACTACTAAGACGATAATCCTATATATTATAGTCTCTATATAGGTAGAGGCTATACTCTAGGTAGAAATCTAGACTTCTACTATAAAGCTAACCCTCGTTACTTTAATCTAGTTATAAAGTAACGTCTTACTAGAGGGCCTTTTAGGCTTAATATAATAGAGGGGAGACGATATCTTTTAAAGCTAGTCGCTTCTTCTACTAAAGCTTACTTTATTTTTAGTATTAATAAGTACGATCTTAAAGTTATTATAAATAATCTAGTACTAATTAAGCTATATAAGACTAACTCCGTCTTTATTAGAATTAGTAAGTAAGTAGCCTATCCTAGGTATATAAACTCTTATTACTAAGCGAAAATAGATTAGCGATATAATATTATTCTTATCGTAAGCCCTAAGAGTATTTCTATTAATAGTAACTACTAGGTTAGAATAAGAGTCGTAGATATATATAGTACTATAGCTTAAGGAGACGAAAGGGCTAGTATTATTCGCTATAACTACTCTAGTATAGGAATACTAATAATATTCTTAAGCGTTTAATATATAGCCTATAAGGACGAGCTAGTATAAAGCCTTATTCTAATCGTACCTTAGAATATATCTAATATCTAGGAAGATATTATAGACTTTATATTCGATATAGGTACTTTACTCTATATAGTATATAGAGTATATTAATAGGTAATAACGGATACGTTAATATAGCTCGACTATAGTAATTCGACGCTATTAAATATAGGAAATAATAGCTACCTTAATAATATCTAAAATATAATTATTAAGTACGCCTTTAGTAGGGGCTATATATATCTACTTATCGATAGAAGTAGCTTTATACCTAGTAAAGGAAATATATTATCTACCTATCTAATATATTTATATAGCTACGACTTCGCGATTCTAGTATAATAGACTATATAGCTAAATTAATCTATCCCTTAGCTATAGATATCTAGTCCTACTCGTTATAATACTATTCTACTTCCTACCTATAGCTATATTACTCTAGCCTTTCGACTAGATAATCCTAGGACTTAGCTCTTATATTATTATATCGCGTAGTATTTATCGTTAGGTTTTATATTATAAATCCTTAAATAAGAGGAAAAGATTTAGATAACGCTAGGATCGTTAGATAATATAAGAGAAAGTTATAAAGGATAGAGCGAGATAAATTTAAAGTTCTAGTAGTAGGAGTTAGGAGTATAGTTAGTCCTATCTACTTAAAGTTATTAAATATTCGTTTTAGTAGATAATATAATCTATTTCGTTATCGCTTACTAGGATAACGCTTACTACTATATACTATACTTTATAGCTAGTAAAGGTCCTATATAACTTATAATAAATACGAGTATCTAGATAGTATACGCCTATCTACTACTAACTTTCTACGTTATAGGTATAATAGCTATACTAGAACTAGCTCTAAGTAAGTAGCGTATAAAGTTATTCGCCGCTATAGCTACTACTAGCTATATAGGATAGAGATCTACCTATAGAGTTAAGAAGTTAGTTAAGCTAGAAAATATATCTTATTAAAGAACTTACTATTAATATATTTAGGACTTAAAAGCCTACTTAGATACTATAGCCTAGAAGAAATAGTATAATAATTAGTCCTACTAAGTTAATATTTATATTAAGTAGCTAGCTATATATAGCTATTAAACTAGCTCTAAAGAGTAAAATTAGAAGATAGACCTATAGTCGTACTATCTCGATTAGAAAGCTTAATAGATTAGTATATCTATTCTTCTTAATTAGAAAATCTAGCCTCGTAGTATACTATTAATAGTTCTAATCTATAAGGCTACTAGTTAAGAGAGTTAATATAAGGCTACTAGCTCTAATTACTAGGAAGATAAGGGAAACTTATAGATCGTTTAGGCTATAGTTAGTATTAAAAGAGGTAGAGATACCTATTAAGACTACGTAGTAGTAGGCGATTATAAAGCTATATACTACGACGATTAGATAGCTATTTAATAAGTATAGTATCTTAAGCGTAGAGGTAGGGTTAGGGACTATAAAGTAATAACTCTTATATAGCTCTACTTATTTCGCTATATTAATAAAGAGCCCTTTCTTAGCTTAGTCTTAAAACTAAATAATATTAGTTAAATTCGATAATACTCGTAGTAGTAGTATTAATCTATTCCTAATAAGATTCCTATATATCTATATTTAGATTAGAGCTTTCCTATATCTACGAAATTCTATCTTTTACCTTTAGTAAAAAGAGAATAAGGATAAGAAAAGCGACTCCCGAAAGGATCGTTAAGAACTAGAAGATCCTATAAAGAGTTAGCTTAAGAATAAAGATATATTTAAAGTTAGTAATACTTACTAATACTATCTAGCGTATTAATTTAATATACCTCTAAGTAAGAGCGAGACTATTAGCCCTAACGTCGAGCCTACTAATATAAAAGTAATATATTTCCCTCGTTTAGTAGATATAATATAGTCTCTAATAAGGCCTTATACTAGTATAACTATACTACTACTCCCTACTAATTAAACTATCTATAGGACTAGGAGCGTAGCGTAGTTACTCTATAGAGCTAAGGCGATATTCGAGGTAATATAGATAACGAAATAGATTATATAGGCGAGTCGTCGTCCTATACGATCTAAGAATCTAGCGATAAGTATTAGAGTAAGGCCTTATATAATCTATTAAGGAATTAGAAGATTACTTTTAATTAACTATTAATACTATAAAGATAGCCTACTAGGTATATAGTAACTATTAAGTTAATCTTTAGGCTCGAAATATATAGATCTATCGTAATCTATAATCTTCTTAGCGCCGTAGATTCTATATATATTTAATCTTTCTCGTAAATATACTTAGTTTAAGGCTAGATAGTAGATTAAGCCTATTATAGGACTAAACTAGCCTAATAAGGATACTAATAGTATAATAGCTCTTTTCTATAGTACTATAAAGATAGAGTACTCTTCCTAAGATACTAAGCTATCTATACCTACTATATATCTTAGAATATACTCTTCTAATCTCTTTTTAGTAGGCTAATCTAGGCGCTTAGTATTTATAGCTATCTTATACTATATCTTAGTTCTTCTCCTCTTACTTATACTCTAAGTATTAGTTATAGAAGAGAGTAAGTCTTATATACTATCTACTAAAAGGTAATTAATTAAATCGGCTAGTTAGTAGTCTTACTAGATAGGCTATTAATAGAATATTACGTAGCTTAGGGTAATAGAGACTAATCGACTAAATCCTTCTAGTAAGGCTAAATATTCTAAGCTTCGATATTATATTTATATACCTAAAGAGTAAGTAAATATTATCGAAAGTATTACCGTAACTCTCGTAACTCTACTACTAATCTATATAGATAATCGTTAACTTCTTTCTACTAGCTCTAGTATTATACTACTCTATAAGTTAGACTATATTTAGTTATAACGAGCGTCTAAATCTATCTAAGAAATATAGCTTCTAGAACTTTTATTACTAATAACGAGAGTATATTCTCGATATATTCGTTATAGAGAGGGTAATCCCTAATCTAATCCTATAGATCGATCCTCGTATATTAGTAGGCGTAAGCTTTAGTAATATTAGTATATAGCTAGGAACTACTTTACTAACGAACGGTATAACTCCTACGAGTTAATATTAAAGAGTATTAGTATACTAATTTAAACCTTTAAGTAACGAAAGATAAACTAAAGTTCGATCTCTTATCTCTATAATAATATCCTACTTATAAAGCTAACTATACTATTATCTTCCTAGACGTAGATAACCCTAAAACCTAGAAGATCTTTATAGTATTCTACTTAGGCGTTAATTATAGACTAACCTTCCTTTTAACGGCTATAGAGCCTATAGTCTTAGTTCTATAGATATATATACTCGATCCTCTTAGTAAGGCGCTATATCGATATATTACGCTTATATACTATTAAAGTTAGCCTTCGATATTTTAGGTTAGCTCTAGTATTAGTAGGTAGTATACGTTTCTACTAATAGAGTTTATAAAAGATAATAGGCTAGAGCTTATTAGTAGAAACTTCTTTAAGGAGATTAGGCTAGGTTAAGATATATTAGATAAGACTAGTATAGCGTAGGTAGAAGGTAGTATCCTCTTATCCTATCGCTTTTCTATTTAAATTCTAGGTAGTCTTAGACTATTTCTACTATACGACTCGTATTCTTAGTCTATCTACTCGTTCGGCGATCTATAGCTAAAAAGATAATATTTCTTCTCTAAAGGTACGCCTATATTCTATAGGATATTATAAGCTATTATATAATAAAAGAACTAGTTTAGAATAGCGTAGTTAGTAAGGTACTTTATAATTAAGAAGCTAACTTCTAAGTTTCTTCCTATCTTTATAGAGAAGGTAGTATTCTAAGAGTTTATACTATTAGCTAATATCTAGGTATACGTTAAGACTAGCTATAAATACTTATAAGGGCCCCGAATTTCGTCTTATTAGCTACTTTAAGTAACTAAATTACCTATTCGAGGTAAGTAAATAAGCGTATAAATAAGTCTATATCGTCTTCCGTAGGAGCTAGCTCTTCTTACCTATTTAAACGAGCTAGAATATTACTTAGAATCTTATAGTAGGTATAGAGTTAAAACGAGAGTAGCTTAATAGTAGAAAAGTATTAGTATCTAGTATAGTTTAGAGTATTTCTTTTAAGACTACTTACTTTTATATCTAGAGCGAGTCTTTTCTCTAGTAGCTCTTTAACGTCTATCTTATTCTCGTCTATCTATCTCTTAGCCTAATATAGGTATATATATTATTACTTAAGCGCTTAGATAAAGACTATAATACTTATATTATAAAGAGTTACTATCGCTAGGAAAATAAAGTAGTAATAGAAAGATATTAAAATAACTAATTTTAACTTATATAGTATATCTCTTTTAGTATAGACTATATTATATATTAGAGAGTTTCGGCTAGTTAATAATTACTTCTTCTACTAACTTTTTTACCTATTTCTACTTAAATATTATACCTTACTACTTTCGAACCCTTTAATAATATAAGTATACTATTCTTATTCTATTTACCTCTTTTCTTATAGTATCCTCCTCCTCTCCTAATACCTTACTCCTCTCCTAAACTTTCTCGTCTTTAAATAAGACTCGCCTCTCTTTTTAGGAAGTACTTTCTTTCTTCTTTTACTATACGTATCTCCTTCTAATATAGTTTCTAATTTAATTTATTATTATTTACGACTACGATCTATCGGTTAGACCCTATAAGACTTAACGGTAGCTATAGCTTATCGTCCTATATCCTACTCTAACTATTCTAATATTAGATTTCCTTACGTAGATACTAATCTTACCCGTTCTTCTAATTACTACTTTTATATTATCTATTCTTCTACTAATAAGATACTCTCGATATAATATTAGATAGTAACTAAATAATATAGTAGTAGATATATAATACTAAGACTATATTTATCTCTTCGCTCGCTAATCTTACTATTCGAGACGATAAGAAGCTATTAAATCTAGCTTAGTAAATTTATATTCTAGAGGTTAGAAAGTCGTATAAACCTAAAGGATCGTAATTATCTAGGGCTAGTATATACTTAGCCTATACGAAACTCTAAATCGACTATACTTTATACTATTTATAAGAGTAAAAGATAAACTAATTAAGTAGGAAGCGAGTAGTAGTAGATAGTATTAGGAAGTAATAGAGAGACCTAGTTAGGGCTTATAAGTCTTTATATACTATTATAAGAAAATAGAGAGGATCTACTAGTTCTTTAAGTTAGCGTTATACGAACGATTAAGAAGAATAATATAGATCTTTACGATTATTTAATACTATCCCTCCTTAAAGGACTTAACTTATACCTAAACTAAATATTAACCTTAGGTACTAAATAAGTATTAGTAAGTATAAGCTTCGCGATTTTCTACGAGTATAGACGCTAACTATAATAAAAAGGCTTATCCTTATATTATACTCGACTTACCTTAAGTTCTAATTACGAAATTTAACTATAAGTTTTATACTAAAATATTCTATTATAGAGTCTATTATATATCCTATTTTAAGTAGACGATAGGCTAGCGTTAGTACCTACTTAGCGTATATATAGTCTTATTCTATCTCTATATTATAACTACTAAGACTAGACTAAACGTTATAGTCGTATATAATTAGTATACTTATTTCTTAGCTACTAGCCTCGCTAGAGGCCTAACTATAACCCTAAAGATAAATCGTTCGATAAGTATAATAATTATAATATTTATAAGACTCTTCTCGTATACTTATAAGTACCTACTTTATCCTCTATAATAAATTAAGAATTATATTCTATAAGATACCTTCTAATCTAACTCGAGTCCTTATTATATTACTACTCGCCCTAGCTAGCGTAATAACGATATTTACTAACTCGAGATACCTTACTTAAGCTAGTAATAGAGGAAGCGCTTTACCTCGTACTAATAACTATAATATCGATATTAATAGTATAGCGTCCTACTATACGGACTTATCGAATACCTCTAACCTCTAAGATCCTACTTAGTATTAAGACTATAAGAAAGCTATTCTACTATAGGGTAACGAAGTATCTACTAGACCTAACGATACTTAGATATATATTATTACTACGGGCCCTTTAAATAGGAATAGAGATCTAGAATCGATTACGATAGGCTAGTTAGATAACTTAGCCTATTAGTACTAAGCTTTTATAGATACTTCCTTTAACCCTATAGCTAGATATACTAAATATAACTACGTTAGATATTAGGCTAGAATATAGGGATTAAAAAGGCTCGAATATTAGTAGAAGCTATTGCTCTTTACGCTTTTCGCTATAGTTCTTTATATAATCTATCGAACTATATTACTCTCCTATAGTATAGTCTCCTTTTAAGGTAATATAATATTATAAATAGTCTTTTAAGAATTATATAATATACTATATACGTTAAAGTCTTAAGCTAGATAATCTAATTATTAGGAACGTTATTATTCCTATAATCCGAGAAGAAAGTAGATTAAGAGGCTTATATAGAATTATATAAGCCTTACTATATTAGAAGAAGCCGTAGTATATAACTCTAATTATTTCGAATCTAAAATACCTTCTAGTTAACGTTATCTAAGTACGCCTACGCCTTAAAGCCTCTTAAACTACCTCTACCTCTCCTACTAATTACCTATATAACTCGAAAACTTCCTACGTTATTATTAGGCTCTATATAGTATACCTCCTAGCTCGTTTAATATAGCGAATTCCTAGAGTAGTCTCCGCTAGAGTAAAAGTCGACGACTTATCTAGTATTAAACTTAGCGACGATAATAGAGTCGCTCTAAGTATATTAGTCGACTAATTAGTAGTTTTAAAATATTAGGACGTTAAAGGACTAGAGTCGTTCGCCTATATAGGCGCCTTCGATATAGCCTATTACGTAGATAGCGGAGGTAAGGATTAGGAGAAGTATTATTATAAGGAGTAAAGTATATATTATAGTAGTTATATACGTTTAGTATTACTAGAAATCTAGCGTCGTAGCTACTTTAGAGAGTCTTAGGAGCTATTAGGTACGTTTAATATTAGGTAGGTTAATAAACGCTATTTAACGACGCCCTCGAAGCTACTTTATATATATTACCTACCCTCTTATAACTCTACTACTATTCTCTTTTTACGAAAGAGCGAGTAAGGTCGTTATTAAGCGCTAATATCGATAATATCTTATATAGTAGCCTTTAATAGCTCCCGAGGTAGTAGTAATAAAGGAATAGTAGAGTAAGGTACCTTTTATAGTTATATTTAGGTTAGTAATATAGAGGATAGATAGTCTTAGGTATTATCTATTATAGTCGTTATCGTTCGCGAAGTAAATAATAGATCTAGTCTATATTAGAGGCGCTATTAGCTCTTAAGCTAATCGCGAGAAAGCTTTATATCTCGTTATTACCTTAGCCTACTTAATAGTATAAGTAAAGGCGGTCTAGAAGACTTCTACGTTACTCGAAAGTCGTCGCTCGATATCGATAGTATAGAGTCTAATTTAGGCCCCGAATTAAGTATATATCGTCTACTATCTTAGCTTAGCTTATCTAGCCCTATAGGCTAGTAGGCTAGGTATATAGTAGCCTAGTACGTAGAAGCCGAAGGATTCGAAAAGCTTATCTCTAACTATCCTTTAGGTATAGCTTAATATTAGGGCCTAGAATAGCTCTACCTTTCTCTAGTTAATTAGATCTTCTAGCGTTATTAAATATTAGCTAGATATTACTATATTAGGTAATAACTCGAACTAAGGATTAAGAGGAACGCTACTAATAGTACGAAGCTAAAGCTATAGGTATAGCTCTATATTAATAGATATATTAAGTAAAGTATAGATAGTTAAAGGTTAATTATCTCTAAATAGTAATACTAGTATAATACGCCTAATAGGTCGCCGAGGAGGACGAAGATCTAGTAAGAAATAACTAGTAGATTTAATATTATAAAAGTAAGCTAAGTATCTCTAACTAAGTAGTCGACTATTTAATAATCTACTACGCGTACACGTTAAGTATATATTAGCGATAAAGTCTACGCTCTAGCTAGTATTAATAGTACTACTTACTCTAAATACTTAATAATTAGAATAACACCTAAGATATAGTTAGAAACTATAGCCTTATACCTTCTATAGTAGTTTATATATATCGTAATTTATCTAATATTTATATAGCCGTCGCTCGTTTAATAACTAGCTTCGTCGTTACTAGTACTCGTCTTTTAATTATAGTATTCCTAACCTAACGAAATATAGCTAGAAAGAGCTCTAGTATCGCTAAATTAAAGAGTATAGGTCGATTAGTCTAACTTAGAGACTTCTAGAGGCGCTCGTCGCCCTTCGACGTTAACTAAAGACTAATTTAGGTAGGGTTAAGTAAAGAGAGAGTTATAATAACGTATAAAGGTAGTAGCGTTTAAGATTATATTATTAGGAACGCTTAGGAAGTTTAGTTTAGAAGTAATCTACGTAATATAGTATTAATAGAGTTTAGGCTAGCTTCCCTATTCTACTAATTATTATAGTATACTTTCTAGGTTTAGAGATATTTTAATAAGAAATAATAGCTATAGCTAAGGAATAGATAATAAATTCGACCTCCGCGGAAGCGGCGTCGCCCTTAGCCTTTATACTATCCTTCGTACTATATAGGAGTAGATCTAAGCTAGAAAGCGTAAGCTATCGCGAAGCTTAGAGACCTATTATTAGCGCTAGCTATATATATATAGCTTATTAAAGCTTATAGGCGGGCTTCCTATAGCCTTACCGACTCCGCGGAGCTATAGTAGTTAACGTCGATATATTAACTAATACTACTAAGATAGCGTCTTATATAGACGATAATCGATAGAGATATCGGGCGATATAATATAGGGCGAGAAGTAATTAACGATAGAAAGAGATTTAATACTCGAAGGTATCCGAGGTTAAACGAGGCCGTTATATAAGAGAAGTCGATAGTCTTATAATTGGAAGCAAGACATTACTCGATATCTTATCCTTTCTAGGTTATCGGGTAATCCTTTAAAACTATGTTTTCTTCCGCCCTCGTCTTAGCTATATTGGCTGTGCCAGCCTTAGCCGTAGATGTCGCCTTTATGAAGGGAGAGGCCTGCTCTAGCCAGCCGCTCTACGGGATAAAGGGGCTTGATGCAGTCACCTGCTATGACATTACCGACGATGTCGTCCCAGCTTCAGTCGATCTCCGCAACCTGGCCAAACATCAAAAGGTCCGTCTGTTTGCCGACACCGCATGCACACAAGAGCTCCACAGCACGACCTCAAAGACCTGCTACTCGGTCAACGGCGCTAACATCGCTGCCTTCACTGTGAGCAACACCACCGAGCCCGCGATCGTCGAGCGTGAAGCGGCCGCCGTCGATGGCATGAGCAAGGAGCTCGTTAAGTACGGCGTCAAGCTGTCTGACTACAAGGGCCTCGAGGCAGCGCCCTTCTCCACCAACATCCGCTACAGCAACTTCTTCATTGGTGCCCTTGCTCTGGCTACCGCTTCCGGGCTCTCCTTCACCGCCGGTGTCGTCGGTTGCTATTCCGCTGCCACCGGCGGCGGGGCGCTGTCAATCTTCGGCTGCGTGGCAGGACCCATCTCCACCATCCTCTCCTACGTTGGCTACCATTTCCTCGCACGTGCCGGCCAGACCGTTACCGACGCCCTCGAGCTCGCTCAAGGAACCATCCACAGCGGCTATCACCGTCGTCAAGCCATCGACGATGCCAACTTTGCCTTCATACACTCGGCCATGAACGTCACCGGCAGCGAGGCAGTTCACACTGGCAAGTTGATGCGCCGCACTCTCTCGACTGGCGACCATGTCAGCCCAATCTATGAGCTCACTGGTGGTGACGGTGTCAGATACCACTTCACCGCCTTCTACGACGATGAGACTGGAGACTTCATGCATCACATGGCACCCGAAGACTCCGTACAACTCGACAAGCGCGCCGGGCCTGGGTACAACAACGTCCGCTAGTCGTCGGGCGGTATGGACTTCTCCTTCTGCAACCACAACTCTGGGGCTAGTAGACAGGTGTTCAAGAACCGTAGCCTGCAGCAGTTGTACAACACCGCATATCAGGATCTGTCGTGCCTTGTCAGCCAAAATGATTTCAAGAACAACCAGCAGCTACTTGTCGACATGTATAACGGCAACTCCCAGCTGGTAGGCGAGACGAACATTGCGCCTTACAAGCAGGGTGGACCGGTGAACAACAACCGTTACGTTATCAACAGGTGTAGCTCGAGGAAGGGTACCATCAACCAGTCTTGCATCAACTAGACGTTCAGAACTTCAGATAACGTTGGGATTGAGAGAAGGGTCGAGAATGTAGACGCAGATGTAGACAGGCTTGGGCACGGATAGACAGATCTACAAGGATTCAATGAGAACTCGTACGTACTTGAAGCTCTTCATTTCTTCGTGCCCGGTCATGCTGTGAGAGTCTCCACGGCAGGAGGAAGTCTCAAAGCACATGCTCACTTGGCATCTTATGAACACCAGATGACCTTGACTCGTGGGCTGAATGAAAAGATGTACGGGCGTTCATACGAGCTGCTTCAGCGGAATATTTCTGTGGAAGCGCAACCTGTCTTGTGGTCCAGAGCTTTGATGCAACACACTCAAAAGCGAAGACTCGTTTTCAGCTGGTCCAGAAGCTTTGAAGACTCCCGCCTTTCGTCTGTTTGCTCCAAGCACTGGAGAGACATTTCCTCTGTCGCGTGCCATCTCTCCTTCCTCCTTCTTCTTCAGGATAGGACTGATCCTTTCGCTCATGCAGCTCGAACGTTTCAAGCACACAGCTGCGGCACGAGGCTAGCGTCGCTATGCAATGGTTCAGCTCGCAAGTATAAAGCCACAAAAGCTACTTCGCCCGCTTCGACAAGCACGTGAGAGGAAGATTGTGATATGAGCACTCGAGATCAATGTCGGCCCCCATTTGTCTCTGGGCTGTATCTCCTCCGATTGCAAGCTCAGCGTTCCTAGATCATGGCAAGTCGAGAGCAAGTGCGAGAGATCTACCACATCGTTTGGCTCTTGCGACGAAAGCTTGTTCCAGACTTGATTCCGGAGATCTTGGAGCATGCAAAGCTCTTCTGCCATCACAAATCCACCGCCGATCGATACACAGTCATCAAAGCCTCCAATTCAGGAGCAACTCTTCTCGTCAGCGATACGATCCAATCTGAACGACCAAAGGCAGTACGAATGGTCAGTTTCAAGATCACTTCCAAAGACCAAGGCTACATTGCATATCCAGGCAGAGGTCAATGGACGTGGTTCACCGCTGGCATTCTCAAATCTGGCGGAGACTCGATCGATTGCGAGCGAAAGATTTTCTGCAACAATCCTCACGACAATGGATTCGTGCATCATCAGATTGAATGGTCTGTCAACTCAAGAGACCCCGACGAGGCTGAATGGGTTCGGCAGCTGCAGCATGGCGATCGCATCGTTGTTCGGGGGCATTCAAAATTCCATGGCTGGGTGAACTTCGTCAAGTTTGTAAGGGTCACTGTATGTACAAGAGTCGTTCGTTGATCATGAATCGAAGATTGGAACGTAGATCGGCACCCCTCTCGCCTCCATCTCAAACGACACCTGTTCAGTGACCCTGACTGTTGAGACGCACAGAATGGCCTCCGCGGCGATTTCCTACAACGAATTAGCTCTGCCATCATCTCATATTTGAAGGTGGAAAATACCTTGTACGCAGCATACATCAGCCTGACCAGATCCGGTCGTCCAGTCTCCTTTGTATCAATGATTATCGCATTTGGATCGGCCTTCAAGACCGTTTCGATGATAGCCGATCCGTAGGTCACTTCCGGAAACCTCGCCGACCAGACAATCCTCACCGGCCATTCTGGATGAGTTTGAATGAACGCCATGCAAGGCGCAATGCCAGATCCAGTCGCCACGATGACCAATGGAGCAAATAGCATTGGGATCTCGATGATTCCCAGAAACAGCCTTCCACGAACCCAGATCTTGTTGCTGCGATTCTCAGAGGTGATCATATCTTTTGTCCAGTCGCCAGCGTTGCTGATGATGCAGGAGAAGCCCTTCTCGCCATTGGACCGAGGAATTGTGGCGAAGCCGTGATTCTCAACGAAAGGCGAATGAGAGAGACGAATGTTGTCGCCTGTGCGGTTGACGTTGCGACGATAGTCGAATTCAAGGCGAAGAGCGTGAGAGGATAGCTGTGTTGCAGTGAAAGTTCGACGGCGCATGATAGCCCAAGGGTATATGAGGAGGAGGGTTACGATAAGGACCATCCAGAAGAGTGGCGAGTGGAGTAAGGCCGCTCCCAACGTTTTCGCTGATGTCGACGATAGCAGGAAGACTTGGACCCAGATCAGAGCAGTGATAGTCCAGCCAATGTAACGATGCGACAACTCCCAGATGTCGTGGTAGCGGCCTCTGAACCACGGATGCGAAAGACCCACCATTGCGAGCAAGCTAGTGAGCAGTAGCCCCGTTGTGGTGTACAGAGCGATGCGAATGCCTTCGGTCCCGTCGACAGTTTGGATGGCAAGGAGTATGGTGAAGTAAAGATACCACACCGCTGCACTGGCGCCTGCTCCAGAATGGATACCAGCATGACAGTAGATCTTTCCAATTCTCTTGCGGACCGAAATGGGCCAGCTATGCGGAACGAAATGAATGAGGCTAACGACCGCATTGATGAGATTGTCGTGACGAGCGAGCACTGCGGCGAGGATGTTGCTCCCAACACCCAGGGCTGCTTGGCTGTAGCTGGTATTCCTTCCACGACTGGCAAGGATGATGATGGCAACGATGTTCGCCGTGAAGACAATTGCAAAGAGACGGCGATAGACGGTGAACCAGCCGTATCGAAATTTGGCCAGCCAGAGAGGTCCTTGAATGTCTGGCAGCGGACGTTGATTCGTATAAGATGCCAGAAACTCTGCACTCGCTATTCGAGAAGCGTACTGCAGTGGCGAAACTGTTACTTGAACCGCTTGTTTCTCGTCCCATTTCTCCACGTTCGCTGTCTCCGTGATGGTCAACGTATACTTTCCAGGCTCTTGTGTTTGCAGAATCTCCTGAATCGGCGTTGGCGGTGAGGAATCCTCGCTCGCTATTGTGACGCCCGACTCCATTGATGTTCGGCTTCGTTGTTCAATTGCCTGGACAGAGGCAAGATCGTCTTTGGCATTATGGTGAAACAGAGACAGCTTGCGAGACCAGTTGCTCCCTCGCCGCTTGTCGCAAAGCGCAGTCTGATGACTGATGGGAATTCCAGAGCCACCTCCTATCGAAACGATCGAATGCCTCCTCAGGCTACCGATGCTCTCTCGTGGAAGGTGGACTGTCTGTGGCGTGGTCACAGAATCCGAAACCGTCTGATGTCCAATGTCGTCCAGGCCATACACCTTGGTATCTTGTGCTTGTGCGACTGTGGTCTGAGCCTGCACCTTGTCCTTGTCAGGTTCGTGCTCATCGTATGAGATCTCCCGGAACATTGTGCTGCGAGCGAGTGGTTTTGACAGACTTTCAGGAGAGTGATGGCACTGTGAGAGTACGACTCACTGTTCTCTCGGTCTTGATTCTTGATTTTTCAGCGCTCAGTCTTCAAGAGGACTCCACTCATGGGAGGTCCTCCGAGCTAGGACAGACCGATCCACCCGCTCCAACCCCTTCAGGTCCATGCATTCTGATTCGACACTAGTCGTACCTTCCAGAGCTCCGGTCAGCCAGCCACGTCCCTCCCGGTACCATGGCATCAGGTCTTAGAGAGCTGAGGCCGCGTAACTTCTCTCACAGTATATCCAATCATGGGGCGTGTTGCGGCTACTGAGAAGTATAATGGCCAGCACGTGCAGCTATCAGGAGTCTGTTCGTCGCTCAGGTCGTTCTAGAAGGCGTTCAGCAGAGACGGCAAGAGCATGCAGGGTCAATCACGCACTTGGAGCTGAGATATACCGTCTTCAGCGGAGAAGGTTTGGGCTTCTCGGTACTCAGCTGGAATTTCTCCTGACTCCTTCCCAATCCGGAAAGAGCCATCCGCGCTAGAGAAACTATATCTGAGACACACGCCAGCCTTGCTCTGGTGGCTTGGATTTGACTTCTAGAAAGCGAACTTCACCCTCTTGGCCTCCAATCAGCTTCATCTCGAATCAGATTCAACTTGGCAAGACATGATCGTGCAGCAACAAACCTCCGAGCTCGAACGTATCGTACTCACGACGGCGAAGTCAGTACGCACATGCGGTCGGCGTGCATGAACCCGCCCGAGTAAGCTCCAGCTCACGAGAGCCACAACTTATAGCTCAAGGACATGTCCGAGACAAGGCGATACAAGCCGCCATATTTGGTCGTGGTGTGTCAAAGGAGGAGAGGCAAAAGCTGCCGACATATATGGTCTCAGTGCCTGACACGCGTGCGTCGTTCAACTCCCATCTCATCAGATTAAGTACCAGACATGGGCGACGCTTCGGATCTCGGCTCAAAGCAGAAGACAACATTGCCTGTGCCGCCGAAATACTTCGAGTAAGACGTAACGCTACTGTTCATCCGACTTCGCTTACAATCCAAAGAAAATGCTCTCAACCTCCGCGCTTGCCATCAATGCAGGCATACAATGACCTCTATCAGAAGTCAATCGAAGATGGAGACACCTTCTGGGCCGAACAAGCTCGTTCCTTGATAACATGGGATTGCGACTTCGAGACAGTTCATGAAGGCAGTTTTGCAGATGGCGACAACGCATGGTTCACCGAAGGCAGACTCAACGCTTCATTCAACTGCGTCGACCGCCATGCGAAGAAGAAGCCCAATCAGCCCGCCATTATCTTTGAGCCTGACGAGCCGAACGAAAAAGGCACGACGCTTACTTGGAAGCAACTCCAACAAGAAGTCTCAAAGCTGAGTTGGGTTCTCCGTCGAGACTTCGGCGTTCGCAAAGGTGATACAGTTGCTTTATACATGCCCATGATACCGGAAGCCTTCATCGCGGTCCTGGCTTGCACCCGGATTGGAGCAATCCATTCGGTCGTGTTTGGCGGCTTCTCGGCCAATGCGCTGAAAGATCGCATACTCGATGCCGATGCGAAGGTGGTGATGACTGCTGATGAGAGCGTGCGAGGTGGCAAGATTATCAGGCTGAAGGACATCGTGGATGAAGCCTTGCGTGATACCCAGGTCGAGCACTGCTTGGTGTACCAAAGGACAGGCAATACTGTTCGTATGCAGGAAGGCCGGGACCGTTGGTGGCACGAGGCTGTGGCGAAATGGCCTAAGGTGTTCACGCCTGAGTCGATGAGCTCCGAGGATCCATTATTCCTTCTGTACACCTCTGGCTCGACTGGTAAGATCAGGTACCTCATCACCTCACGACCTACGCTAATCCATGTCATCCTTTCCAGGCAAACCAAAAGGCCTCATGCACACCACCGCTGGCTACCTTCTCGGCGCTGCGCTGTCCACGCAATACGTCTTCGATATCCACGCCGACAACAACGACGTCTTCTTCTGCGGCGCCGACATTGGCTGGATCACCGGTCACAGCTTCTCGCTCTATGGACCCCTGATGCTGGGTTGCTCGTAAGTAGTGAAGCTCAGCCTGTTCGGTCTCACCGCCGCTAAAGATTTTGATGCAGCGTCGTTGTGTATGAGGGCACTCCCATCTACCCAACACCTTCGAGATACTGGGAGATCATCGAAAGGCATCGTGTGTAAGTAAAAACGACCAAAGATCGTCGGAAAATCAGCTGACATTCTTTACAGCACTCAACTGTATTCTGCTCCAACCATTCTCCGACTGCTGAAGCGTGCTGGTGATGAGTACGTCAAAACAGGCAAGATACTTTCTCACCTCCGCGTTGTGGGATCCGTAGGAGAGCCTTTGGCCGCAAATGTTTGGCAATGGGTAAGCCAAGTATCGTCTCCATACTCCTTATAAAGCTGATCGTCCCTTCGCAGGTCCACGACGTTGTCGGCAAGGGCGAGGTTTGTTTTCCGCAAAGCCCGCATGACAACCAGCGTACTGATCGTTCTCCAAGGTCCACGTCGTCGATACATTCTTCCAGACCGAGACCGGGTCGTATCTGATGTATGTCTACCACACAGAATCTGTCTCATTTGTATGCTGACTATCTCTGAAGTGCACCGATGGCCGGTGTAACTCCGTCGAAGCCAGGCTCATGCAGCCTTCCCATGTTCGGAGTACAGCCTGCCTTGCTAGATCCCCACACCGGAAAAGAGATCAACGAGCCTGGTGTTGAAGGAGTGTTGACAATCAAAAAGCCTATTCCCAGCATGTCGAGAACAGTATGGAGGGACCACAGTCGCTTCATGGCGGTTTACTACAACCCATATCCTGGGTATTACTTCACCGGTGACGGGGCTATTAGAGATGAAGTGAGTGAAAGAGGTCCGATCACAGATAATAGGCTGACATTCATTCCGCAGTATGGGTATTACAACATCCAAGGTCGTGTCGACGATGTCATCAATGTCGCCGCCCACCGCCTCTCCACCGCCGAAATCGAAGCCGCATTGCTTGAACATCCTGAAATGGCAGAAGTGGCTGTCGTTGGCGTTCCCGATGGTATGTCTGTCCTTGAGACTTGTTAACTATCCCTGGCCTCCTTTGTACTCACTTGCTACAGACTTGACAGGTCAAGCCGTCGCAGCATTCATCTCCCTCAAAAACAGTCTCGATCCCACCGAAGCTGCCAAACTCGCCAAATGTCAAGTCTCGCTTAGCATTGGCAAGTTTGCATCCCCGAAGTATGTGATCGTAGTTCAAGACCTGCCTAAGAATCGAGCAGGAAAGATCATGAGGAGGCTGTTGAGAAAGATCTGGTGTGGAGAGGAAGATCAGTTGGGGGACATTACGACTTTGGTCAACCCAGGATGTATTGAGGTGATCATTCGGGCGGTGAAGCCTATCAGAGCTCTGGGCTGTTGATTGCTTTGGATGATATTAGTCGTGGCAGCGGACTTTGTGAATTTGGGCTAGGAGAGAAGCAAGCAGGTGGCTTTTTGCAAAGGAGTTTGTGGTGATATTTGTTGTCGATATTCGTGGGCTATGGATGTATTTAAGTCAACTCCAAGCTCATGTTATCTTTCCCAGCGTGCGCCTTATGGATCCAGTGGATCAATGGGATCGAAAAATGCACACTTTTCATAGTCTGGCACCCATTCCACCGCAAGCTGGCCGACCTTGGGGCCAATCTCCCCCGTGGTGTATCCCAGCTCATTGGTGCATCGTTTGGCAAAGCTGTCACTGGCGATGCTGTCTCTCTGACTTTGGTCGGTGACTATGAGTACTCTCTTGCCTTTGGGTGCACCCAGCTTCTGCAGGGTGCGTGCAGTATTCCTCAGGTTGGTCGTTGTATGACGAGCGTGTGGTTCGATCGCAATGTCTTCCAGCTTGACGTGCAGCTGACCTTGAAGCCACTTGGACATCTCAAGAGCTTCCGTGTATACCGTGAGGTTTGGGTGTACGTTTCCACCGCTTGGTATGAGGAACGGCGCCGTCGTCGAGTTCTGGCGGAAGAACCATGTGGCAATCGGTGAGCGAAGCTTTCCCAGAGGCGAGAGAGGAACGCCATAAATCTCTGGTCCTTCCCCCGGGATGAGAATAGCTGAGTACTGGTATCGGTTCCAGTCAATAGACTTGGAACGTTGCAAAGCCGGGCCGTTGAGAGACGATGATGTCCAGAGATTTGGGTATGCTATCGCTTCCAGTCGATCATTGGCCGACAAAAGCGAGAAGGCAAAAGCGAAAGCATCCAGAGGAGGCGGAACTCGTGGCTGAATCATCGAAGTGAAATTGTTCAAAGTCCCGAGAAACAGCTCGTATTCTGACGAGTTGGCAGCGTAAGAGATGGAATCTATCTCTGGATAAAGTGGAGCATCGCCATCGCCGTACACTCGAAGAATGTGATTGGTGCCGTTGACGTACTGTGGCCATGCCGAGAGTAGTGTTTGTGAAGCGTTGCTGGACTGCAAGGCTTTTGCGATGATACGTTGATCCGAGTCGGTGACCATATGTGCCGACACAAGGCAAGTTGGCATCGGGCTGCAGTTTGCGGCTTGCTGAAGTCGACTGTATCGAACATGTTCCAGTTGGCTTATCTGAGGCAGAGATGACCATGTTCTGCTGTTGTGATGCCAAAATCTGGTCCATTCTGGGAATAATCGTGCTTCAAGTTCATTTTGGTACTCTTCCACGGTCGATGGGTTGCCGGCAGCATTGGCATAAGAGGCAAAAAGTAGAACTGCTCCAGACAGGACTTTGAACGACATCATATTGCTAGCTTGAAGAGAGCAAGAAGAGAAGAAGTCGAAAAGAACATAGTCCATTAATATACGTGCACTCAACAACGAGCCATTGAAACACGTGCTTCGAAACCGATGAGGCCGGAGAGTGGGGTGCATCTTTCCTAGCCTTCCCATTGGCGTTCTGCAAGAGATCGGACGAAGGAGCACTAGTCTGGTCAATAGCTTTCACGACTCGATGGATGAGATGAAGCCACTTGAGCTCTCCTGTCTTGCCTCTAAAGTGATGCTACGCCGGTATTCACTCTCACTTAGCCTTGTCAGAGGGCGCAGCTTTCAGGCGTCAGGCTTCCACAGACTTTCCATGGATTTGCAGCACACCGTCGCTGAATTTTCGCGCCGCGCTCGGGACAAATACACACAGTATCGTATGAAAACGAACTCGAGTACGCTCAAGCACTCGATCCAAAGGGTCCCCAATAACCTGGGGCCGCAAGCATACTGAGGACGGCAGAGCTTCGAGATGGAGATCCGCCACATTGCCACCAAGTAGATTCTATGACGAGCATCGCGAGTGCGAGCGGGAGTGTTCGATATGTATCCCGAGCAGTACGAGCTCACGTTGTACGAGATTGTGAGGCCCGCAGATGACCCCACGCCCAGCTCGCTCCTTCACGAAACGAACAACTGGCAACCTCGACTGACTTAGGACAGCCGCTCTTCGCCATCGAACTCTCGATCCACCGGCACCAAACCAAACGCCTCCTTCGAGCCATGAGCTCCCACGCCGTCACTCCAGATAGCCGGATTCCCCCCGAAATCCTCTCGACGCCCATCAGTGATGCTATCGATAGCGCTTTGGTAGACTCATACCTTTCTTTACCTCCGTGGCAGCAAATAGACGGCGCTTTCAATTTCCGGTCCGTCTCTTGCCCACCACTGGTCAAGCCAAATCTCATCTACCGCTCTGGAATGCTCGTCTTCCTCTCGGACGAGGGAAAGGCGCATCTTTCAGACTCTATTGGGATTAAAGCTGTCTTCGACCAGCGCTCGAATGAGGAGCGGGAGAAGTTCCCAGACCCAGAGATTGAAGGATGCCAAAACATCGCCACAAACATCTCTGCGGCGGGCTTGGGCTTCAGGGAAATGCGGTGGACGAATGTAAGATTGAAATTTACCAGCGATGAGACACTGCTAAGACAAACATTACAGATGGTCGATATGCTTCTGTTTAACCTCGAGTTGAATCATGAGATCAACCGTCAGATGTTCCGTTTCGTTCTCGACAATCCCGGACAGCCATTCCTGGTCCACTGCACGGCCGGCAAGGATCGTACTTCCATCGCTATGGCCTTGTTGCTTTCCGTCGCTGGTGTTCCGCGTGAAGATATTGCATATGACTACGCCTTGACAAGAGTGGGTATCGAGCCTGCTCGTGATCTGCTCAGGACCAAGGTCATGGCCGGAAAGCAGGTGGACATGAGTGATGAGACTCTGAAAGCTATTGCGGGATGCGAGTAAGTGATCGTGGGAAATTCCCATAGAAGGTTTATTGACACGATATCAGTGCCGCATCAATGCTTGAGTTTCTGGACAAGATGGACGAGAAGTACAAGGATGGGCCTAGAGGTTTCGTCCGGGACAACTTGGGATTCAGTGAAGACGAGATCCGTGAAATCCAGCAGAACCTGCGAGGCGAGACATAAGGTGTGAAGTTTGGAAAGCTATTGCTTCTGCTTCAACAAAGCCCACACACCCTTGACCAGAGGATCAAATTCATTCGTGTACGTACGAGACCAGAGCCTCGCGGCGAAGCTTGTCTTCGTTGACTACAACACCCAATCCAGGCCTACTTGGCAAATAGACCACACCATGGCGAATATTCGAAGCAAAGTCCGTAACTTCTCCCTCCGTCAAACGAAGCACCGAGAAGAATGAGTGTCCGATCGGTAGCAGATTGGGCGTCGTCACCGCCAGTTGCAAAGACGCTGCCTGCGTAATACCACCCTCAAGCATGGAATTGGCGAAGCATCGAATGCCCTCTCTTCTTGCGAGCTCAGTCAAGGCTTTCGCTCGCAAGATGCCGCCGTTCTTGGTGATCTTGATGCTGAAGACGCTGGCGGCTCCTCTACGGACAATCTCCTCAGCCTTGTCCATCCCCTTGAGGCTTTCGTCTGCGGAAATTGAGAGCTTTGTTCTCTCGGCGAGCAACGCCATACCTTCAATGTCTTCTTTCGCCACGGGTTGCTCGACGAACACCAATCGTGAATCAGCGACACCTGCCAGGAACTCCGCCGCTTGGTCACGAGTCCAGCCAGTGTTGGCGTCTGCCTTGAAGCGGACGTTGTCTTCGCATCTTGCTTCCAAGGTCTTCACCCGAGAGATCTCACTTCCGATGGACGATGTCCCCATCTTGAGCATGTGGTCGATATAGCCCTCCTTGATCTTCTCATCGACCACCTGGATATCATCCTCGGCTGTGCCGTTGTTGAGTGGGTGAGACACCTGAATCGACTGTCGGATCGCTCCACCCAACAAGGCTGCTACAGACGTACCCAGCACTTTGCCTTTGATATCGAAGAGAGCGATGTTGACGGCGCCTTTTGCTAGCAGATGCTTGTTTGGTTGTATCTCGTCGAAGAGTCGATTGATCTCTGCAGGCTCCGGATTGTCGTGCGTCAGGAGGACAGGCACCAACTCATCACGTAGGAAGTCGATTACTTCGTCGGCGTCTTCATCTGTAAACGGTACTTGTGGGTTCGCCTCTCCCCAGCCGACGACTCCATTGCTATCCGTGAGCTTCAGAATGACAGGAAATACCTCCTTGATGATGCCGTACGACAGTCTGTATCCTTCGAGAGTGTAGCGGTGTTCAAAGACTTCAGCCTTCTTGATTTTGGTCATGGCTTGCATCTTGTACTTCAGAAAGGTTCGGATGATAACACTTGAAATGAGACATACGTTGACTCGAAGTCGTGAAGAACATTCAACAACTGTGAATGGTCTGTCTTCTAGGCTACCTTCCAGCACCGTAGGACGAAGACACGGGAAATCCGTTCGGGCTCCATCGTTTCGCTTTTGCACGGCATCAGCAGCTTCTCGCTGCTCATGGTGCTTGACCACAACCAACACGGGCATATCTAGGGCAAATTGGAGATTAGGAGATTGGACATATCACAAAGTAAGGTCGCAATGAGTTTATCAAACAATGAAGGTTCGATGGAATGGAGAGCTGCCTCGCTCATTTACGCTGAATGCTCTTAGACTCACTAGGAGCAATTGCACCCTCAAACGTTCGAACCTCCCCCTTATCAATTTCGCTCGTTGACTTTGCTGCTTCTTCGTCTTCAGGAAGGGCCAAACCATCCAGCGCCTTCATCTTCGACTTTGTAGAGTTGGCGTTGAACCAAGATCCCTTGAAGACTTCCTCAATTTCTTCCATCGTCAAGCCAGAAACCTCGGGTATCATGAAGCGAGTGTACAAGATGGCGACTAGGCACCACGATGCAAAGAAAACAAATGCTCCCCAGTTGCTCGTTCGCTCCAACAGGGAGGGCAAGGCCACCTGCATAGCGTAGATGAAGAGCCAGTGGAAGGTTCCCGAGATGGCACCCCCAAGCGATCGAATACGAGTGGGCCATAGCTCCGCTCCAAAGACGTAGGGCATGATGAAGAGACCTGCTCAGACGTCAAACAAAGAACTGTTTCTCAAGTGTAGAAGGAAGCACTCACCAACAACATAACCCCAGGCGTGCAAGAAGAGCATCGCCAATGCAGCCTCGGATGCTCCTCTGCTCACCACAGCATCTTGCCTCCGCTTGATGTAGACAGCCATGTAGATATCTGTCAGTCCCTGCAACGTTGCTCCGAAGAACAATGATCGCCGTCTGCCCAGGAGATCGATGAATACGAACGATTCCAGTGTCACAAAAAACAGCTTCGCAACACCGTAGCAGCCGCTTAACATGATGCTCTCGGCCTTGTTGTTCTCCGCAATGCCCGCAATTTTGAGGATCGGCACGAAGTACGACGTAATGGTATTTGCACCGGATAGCTGAGCCAGGGCGTAGGAAACAAGGCAGATCTGCAACCGGCGAAGGTTCGTGCCCACCGTGAGAAGTTCTCGTGCAGTGGAAGTAAACCGAGCCCAACTCCATGAACCCGTTGCCGCGCCATCGAATGTCGCTTGCTCCTCTTCCACAGCTGCTCGTATCTGGTTGTACTCGCGTTGTACCCGCTCATGGTCAGAAGGAAGTCGACGAAGCCGGACCAACGTCGAAAGGGCTTCTTCTGAGCGACCAGCTAATACCAGCCACCGCGGAGATTCGCAGACGAAGAAGCTGGCAGCGATACAGACGAACATGAAGATCGTTGGGACGATCCAGACCAGCTGATACTGCAAGCGTGTTGACGGCAAGTGCAGGTAGACTCCGTACGTCATAAACGTCGACGTAACCAGCGAGAGACTCATGGCGATTCCGAACCAAGCTCCGAGTAGCCCTCGCATTTCGGGCGGTGCGATCTCAGCAATTGACAGAGGTCCGACGTTGGCCAGCGATCCGATGCCAATGCCGACTACAATGCGAGAGGCGTAGAGTGCGGCTTTGTTTGGTGCCAGAATCGCAATCAGCTGGCCAACGATATAGACAACGGAGTAGACCCTAAAAGAGGCTCTCCGACCCAACCAGTCGTTGATGGGAAACGACAAGGCGGCTCCGACCGCATAGCCAATGTAGATGAGGGAGATGAAGTTCCTCAGCTGGCTGGCACTTGAGCCGGAGGTGATGCCGAACTGCTCCTGGAACCCTGGCAGCGATGGCATGACTGACGCAGAGCCTTGATCCCATGCTACCACTTTGTCAATTCCTAGATCATGGAGACAGTAGAGATATTGGGGACTCACTGGCTGGGATCGCAGTCGCAGCGAAGAATGCTGCCGAGTACAGGAGTGGCGGGCTCCACACAATCTCAGGCCCGGCCTTCTGCAGAGACTGCCTGTATTGTGTGATTGGAGAGCGTTTGATAATCGACTTGAGTTCCATCTTCGCGGAGAGCAGCGATAAGTTGGTATGGTGCCAATAGGTAAAAGTTCGAGGAGGAAGTGTAGAGCTTTCTTCCATAGGACTTGCGACCATTTATCTCTTCATCGCTTATCTCTGTTGGAGGGGTATTTGGATACCTATGATAAGCTGTGTCAATATGTAGATCACTCTAAGAGTACATCGTTGATTGAATGTATAGTTCTGGACTGTGCAATGGCTTTCTCGATGGCGTCGCGGAAATCCCGTCAAGTACCCAAGTACACGGGATTGCCGTTGATAGGCAACAAAGGAGCTCGGAGCCCGAGGTCACCCACGGATAGGCGAGACTCGCAATGATACTTATCACGCTGCAGAGCCACACGCAACTGAGTATTCACAAAGGCCAGCTATATGATCATGCCTACTCACGATTCCAAGATCATTATTGTCGGCGCCGGCGTCTTCGGACTTAGCACAGCCTTATGGCTCGCCAAGGACGGCTACAAAGACATCACGGTATTCGATCGCAGCAATTATGACGAGACACACTACGACCCTTCCAATGGATGCTCCGCAGCCTCAGCAGATATCAATAAGATCTTCCGTACCGCATATGGCGACAAGCAAGAGTGAGCGGACAAAGTCATGACATGGAACTTTGGCCATGTGGCTAAATAGTAACCAGATACCAAGATCTTGCAATCGAGGCCCGAGACATATGGCTGTCATGGAACAGGCAGATCAAAGAGTCATCACAGTCTGATCTACCCATACCTTTGACCAACCGAGACAAGTTACTCGAGGAATGTGGCGTGTACTACCTAAGCTCTGGCGAGGACAGGTTGACGTCGCACTTCCAAGACAGTCTTGACACGTTGGCACGAACGGCTCCTAAAATTCGGCAGAGAATCTACTTGAAGAACGATAAGGCAGAAGAAGAGCGACTTGCGTCGTCGATGACCTATGATTGGAATGTCAAGTATCATGTTGCAGACAAGCTTGCAGGTGGGAGCTCGCACGGTTTTCTCGACACGAGTGGTGGAGTGACGTACGCATACAAAGTGAGAAATTTCACGGCAATGAAAGTATTCGGCTGATTGACATCAGGCTTGCACCTACGCTCAACACCTTTGCCGTGAAGCAGGCGTAAAGTTCGTCCTCGGAGATCCGCACGGGAAATTGCAACGCCTCATGAAGGACGACAAAAGTAGAAAAGTCACGGGCATCCAAACGTGCGATGGGAAAGAACATGCAGCAGATTTAGTCGTCCTTGCATGTAGGTTAAATCCTTATTCGGATGCGAACCAGGCTGATCATCACCAGGCGGAAGTTGGACGGCAAGTGTCCTTCCCGAGGCATATCGAACTGTCGAGGCCACTACAGGCTCGGTCATGTACATTGACATCCCACCTGAACGCAAAGATATCAGGCAGAAGTTCAGCCCCGAGAACTTTCCCGTCTGGCATTATCGAAGAGGAGTAATGGGAGACGAAGGGTATGGAGGCTCTCTTCCCGCTCTAGCGTCTCTTGACTGATGCACGCAGATACTACGAAGGAGGTGGCTTTCCCATAACTCCAGAAGGACGACTCAAATTCGGCTTTCGTGGAAGAAAGCTTACGAATTTTCAAGACCATCCGTCCCAGCCGGAGCTGTAAGTGGGCAAACGTCCGAATCGTGCACAAGCTGATCTTCGGGTTGCGGTAGGCGAGTATCGATGCCATGGACCGACAAGGCTGGCAAGTTCGTCAAGAACGTCCCCTTGTACAACATCGAGTTGCAGAAGCAGGTAATCTCTGAGATATTTCCAGAGCTGGCAGAGTTCGGCTTCAGCGATAGCCGTGTAAGTCTTGCGTAGAATCAGTCACTCCCATTGCTAACAATGCATAGCTTTGCTGGTACACCGACAGTCCCGACAATAGCTTTGTGATTGACTATGTTCCCGGATACGATGAGAGCCTGTTCATATGCACAGGTGGATCGTGAGATATGAGGAGTCCTTCGACTCATGTTCGTACGCTGACCGCTTACAGTGGACATGGATTCAAATTCCTTCCGATCCTGGGTAGAGTGAGAGCCATTTCACACAGTCGCTTGAATGGACAAGACTGACACCAATCATTATAGCATGTAAGGAACCAGATCGAACGAGTTAATGATCAGTTCACGCAGATGTGGAGGTGGCGATCGGCAACACCTGGCCAGCCATGTAATCATCTCGATGAAGGCGAAGGCCGTGACATCAAGAATTATCCAGTCGCTTCTGGTAAGTCTTGAGGTCGCACCCGAGATATCTCTTCTTCGACTCACAATATTCACAGTGAAAGACTTTCTTTTTGGCTCGACAAGTGAAGTGATAGGCGAGGCGAGGTTGTGAGGGTCAATGTCTGATCCAAGCGCTTAGAATATGCGACTAGATAGACTCGGTTGGCACTGATCAATCCGACTTAAATGTGCTCAGGATGCTCCTAGTCCATACAAGCTTCCTCATCATTCATCTAATGCGAGCGTCTCATACAGCCCTTCTCTGCTCTGGCCTTGGCAAGGCTGCGGCCGGGACAGCTCCGCTTTTGCCGCTGTTGTTCTTCCACGCCCGATCTCCCTCAAACTTTGCTCCTTACATCCCACTCGCGCATGACTTTCTTCCGCACTCTTTGCCGGGGGTTCTTTACACGCTACCACTTCATGTGGCCAATCGTTAGGTGATGGAGGAGATGAATACCAGGAAGCGGCAGCGAGCCCGGGATGGGAGTGAGCCGGCTCGCCGACGTACGATGATAGCCTGTGAGTGGCAGCAACCTGGCATTTTTCATTGAAAAGTCGGCTGAAATGCATACAAGGCAACCGATGTAAGGTCAGAAAGTTGAAGTGCCAACATGACGGCCAGTCGGGCAGGTAGTGCTCTCCCGCTGTAAGCCATCTGCCTTCAAAACGTTCGCTAACGCCCTTCCGCAGCAAATGCGCTGCATGCCTGAGAAGCGAAGCAGGTACCCCATCCACATCGGCCGAAAAGTGTTTGGAAGGTAACTAAATCAACGCCGTGCGCCAGATTGCCAGTTCGATATTCCTCCGGATGGTCATCCCCGAGGAGCAGCGTGAGCGAGGACGAACTGTGCTGCCATTGGCACCAGTTGACCGTGCTTGCAGATACGTGGCTGGACTTGAAGAACGCAACGCAGTCTTGGAGCAGCAGCTTCGCGAGCTGCGAGCTACGGCAACGATGTCGTCCGATCATCTTTCAAGTCCGCATTCTCGACAGGAGGATGGCTTTTCGGCGGTATGTATCGTGTTCCATGTTTCATCCTGATACACATGGCCTAATACATTGTGCAGTTTGTTGGCTCGTGAGTTTTGTGCTGAACCTCACGCTCAAGGAACTTTCATGACGCTAGTAGTGGCCTCCAACATCAGATCGCAACCTCAGAAGCATCTCCTGTCGACATTACCATCTATGACATGCTTCAGAGCGCTCCGACCGGCGGCACATTTGCTAGAGATGGCAACGACCCAACGCATGACATGACTACACCGCCGCCCACGAGGCAGGCTGGGGATCGCCTTTTGGACGCTGCATATCAATACACCCAGGCTCGGTACTGCATTGTTGATTGGGTACAGGTCAGGAACTGGCACATGCGCAGTGCTGAGCTTTGTAACATTGATCGTACTGGGTCATTGCAAGATCGAACAGGTAAGTACGAGACTCTTGCATCCCCTGAAGAGACGCTGACTTCATCAAGCGGCATACTTTGTGTGGATGATTTACGCCATCGGGGCCATGTTTGTACCGGATGGAACTCACCAAGCGAAGGTCGTCTCCAAGTCAGGCAGAAGACCTTTGGCATCGCTGACACTCGACTTCAGGCGTTCTTCCGGCGAGCAATGGTGCATCACGATGCAGCCCTGACCTGGCGGGATTCGACGACGGTTCAGGGGCTCTTGGTTCTAGCTCAGTATCAAGTTCGAGCCACAGTAAGCCAACATGCCCGAAGCTTACCATAGCGACTTCACTAATCCCTCGTCCAGGGAGGGCCGTCAGTGTGGTACGGTTTGCGGAAAGTCCCAACGATTCGGACTACGACAGGGTAAACTGACCTCGCTTTCCAGGCATGTCATCGGCTTCGCCATCAGGCTGTGCATCGAGCTGGGATATCATCAAAAGGTCTCGGAGGCGGCTATGCGACAGGATCCCATTGGAGTCGAGCTTCGGAAGAGATTCTTCTGGTGCACATTTGCTTTTGACAGTCTTCTCTCGCAGCGCTCACGGCGACCGCCTGGGATCAGAATCAACGATATCGATGTTGACGTAAGGCGAATGAGCAGAGTACTGGACTCTGCTAATGTTGTACAGTTCCCAGTGGACATCGACATTTGGTCGACCGATGCTGCTCTTGTTTCAGAAGCACAGACAAGTCAACTCGCCGGACAAAAAGCATCTTCAGGAAAAGGCGAGCCCAAGACCAGTGTGAGTAGGGCTGCCGATGCGATGTAGGACAAGCAAGAACTAAGACTTGACATCCACAGATGACTTCGTGCCTTCATCATTTGCAAGGCTACTGTATCCGGGCCCGAATACTGTAAGGACCTGTACGTCTGATCTATTCATTCGCTGAATGTCACAGGGAACGAACACGATGGTCTCGTGAGCCTCCCATGAGTGCAGAGGAAATGCAGACCTTTCTTCACGAACTGGACAAGTGGAGATTGAACGCCCCAACTGACTTTCCCGCTACCATGCCTCACCAGGAGTCGGCTATCATAGAGGAGAACTACTTTCGAGCAGTCACAGACGTAAGCCGGCCCAAGCTCGACAGATGTGGGGATGCTATAGCAAGTGTTCATCAAGAAATGCTACTGAAGTGCGCTACATCAGCTGCCCGAGCTTGCGATGTGAGTCAATCACAGACTTGGTCGCTGATCAGCACTCATCCACATTGTCAGATATCGAGAACCATCTCCCTGAGCTCCGAGACCCAGCCATCGCTCATGGCAATGTACGAAGCCTTCTACCACGGCATTACGATACTACAATGCCTTACTTTGAACACCAGGATCCTGTCCGCTGATCAGGTCCGGAAAGCTACCACGGCATGTTCCAGCACGCTTGCGGTCTACACGAGGATCTACTCAGCAACTTTTCCATTCTTGCAGCTTTTCGAAATGCTCACTGACAGCGTGCTGGGCTACTTGAGCTCGGTCTCTTCATTAACGATTACGGGAGAGGACGAGACGAAGTTGTCGAGGGCCAAAGCGACGCTGGAGGAAGCCACTACATGTGATCCTTCGCAGATCCGACGGTGAGCCAAATCAATGCCATATTCATCTCCAAGCCGGGTTTTAATGCATATCAATGGCAGGATCCTTCGATCATTTCAAAAGTCTTCAGAAGAGCATTCAGCTCCGCCTGAAGACCTGCCGGGTCGTCCCTCGCATATCAGCCATCCGCTGGGATTCGAAGCTACCATGGATGGTCATTTTGGCGAAGCAAATGACTTTTCGTCCATCTACGGAGTCATGGATCCCTTGTGGTTAATGGACACTAACTTTGCTGACAACCTGGACTAGTGTTCAAACACTCACTTCCTCGAAGCCGTCGAGCGTGGAAAGGGCCCAGCAATGCCACTCCAAAAGGAATTGCGACTACTCACGAACAAGATGCTTACTGTTGAGACTCGCTAATCGACTAGTCAGCAGTAGCTACCAACTTGGGCCATTGCTCGAAGCATTCTGTCGTGCCGTCACATCGATCGACGCAGGAGCATTAAGATTCTTACAGTACTCCACGATCTGATGACTGCTTCTGCAGCTTGCTGATAAGCAACTGAACTCTCCAGCTCAGCTTCCTCTTCCCACCTCATCAGGCGATAGAAACAAGTTGCCACAGCGGCCATGATTTGGACAATACTACTCAGCGTCGCTGGCCTCGTCTGCCAGTCTTTGGGCCATGGGATCATCACAACACCTCCAGTCCGAGCCATTGGGCCCGCCTCTCTCGCGGCTTGTGGAAGCAAGATAAACGACATTCTGAAGAAAGACAACCAATCTGGAATTGAAACACTCTATGCTGCAAGTGGTAGCGACCCCGACTTCAAACCAGGTGCTTGCAACCTCGTTCTTTGCAAAGGCTTGCAACTTGAAGATAACCTCCCAAACGTGCAAACGTATCACCCGGGGCAGGAGATCAACATCAAAGTCTGGACGAGGATTCCGCATAAAGGGTAAGTTCAAAGCGTTAACAGATTCGACTCACGCGGCCAAGAACCGTCGGCTACACCTTGCGTTTGAGCCACCATCCTGACTGCTGCTGAATATGGGTTAGATGGGCCAGCGTTGCTGTGATGGATACTCGCACAAGCCCAGTGCCCTTGATGATTGGAGAGCGGCTTATCAGCTTCGAAACGGACTCTGCGACAGGATTCTCGACTGGGACGGCTCCGGTCGATATGGACTTCAATGTGACGATGCCTGATCATCTCGAAGGTCGCTGCACAGAGCCGGGCAACTGTGTAAGTCAAGACCAAAACTGCGGTGGCGAAAAGACGCTGAGGCTGCTTCCTATAGGTTCTTCAATGGACTTGGTTTGGTCGGATCGTCCACCAGACTTATGAAAGCTGTGTCGATTTCTCCATGGCCGAGGAGGGATCCTCATTAGAAGACTGGCATGTGCTCACTGGCTCGCAGCAGGAGAGACTGTCTGTTGATGCCGAACGACCTAAATGAACCTGGACTATGGGCTCAATATCTACTTGCACAGACTTTTCAGCGCAAAGTCACAGTCGAAATGACCTCACGCGAAGTGGTTACGGTGGGAGTTCACCGAGACGAGCCTTGAATGCCAAGAAGCACATTCCGAAACGGGCAACTACGACACACATGCCACTTTCACGAACGATGCACTCTCCTGTATGCCAAGATACATTTGTTCCAATCACGAAACTATTCCACTCATACAGAGTTCTTCGGCCGAGCGTTCCGCAAATCCAAAACAGCAAAGCTTGCGGCATGAATGCAGGCGCCGTGCCCTAGATGCTTTCTCATGTTGTGGGCGAAAGAACCAGGTCTTTTCTTCTTCAATAATTTGTCACCATTCAGTGAGGATAGCCTCTTTTGTTTTATGTGGCTACCTGACATTGTAATACATTCTCTCGGGCGACTCATCAGCATGGAGGCAGGCTACTCCCACGACTACGAGATGATTCCTCCGAAGCATCCCGCTGAACCCATCGTATCAGCCGCCGAGCAGACGGAATCATTCAATGCATACCCAGGGCTCAGGACTGAGCAGACCAGGTCTCCGTTGACTAGAGTGAGACGAGTCTTTGGTTTTGCCCAGCTCTTCTTCTTTGCTCTGACTTTCATGAACTCGTACGTCTTCCACACGACGCTTGGAACTACAGCTGACCATAGTCTAGATGGGAAGCCATTGGAGGGTATATAATTCTTGCTCTGAGATGTCATCGCGATTCTGCTGATACTGTGCATGAAGGAGTCTGACAGCATCGCTCTGGAATGGCGGTCCGATCTCGTGAGAACACACAGACAGCCCAGCATTCGTCAACGTCGCTGAACTTGCCCTCGCAGACTATCCTGGGGATTTTGGATTGTATATACAGGCGCATTGGCACAGTCTGCCTCAATCGCTGAGATGGCATCGACTCAGCCGATCGCTGGTGCCCAGTAAGCTCGATCAACTGTAACGTGGAAGGCCAAACTGACCAGACAGATACCATTGGACCTGGGCGCTGTGAGCCGAGCATACTCGATCTAGGAGATGCGAAATTGACTTGTCGACTTCAGGGCTCCACAGAAATACCGCCGATTCTGCACATGGATGCAAGGCTGGCTGACATGGTTTGCATGGGTCAGCTGTCTGGCTTCAGTCATCAACATCAACGCCAACCAGATCCAAAGCCTCGCCTCCTTGAACTTTCCGGAGTATGTACCGACGCAGTGGCAGACGACATTGATCATGCTCGCAAAACTTGCTGTACGATTCACCTTCTTGACGAGCTCGAGACGTGCTAATGGAACCGCTTCAGGTAGAAGGGCTCATCTGCGTGTACCTCTGGCTGGCCATCCCATGGCTCGAGCTGGTGTCTGGTATCTTCCACGTCACCCTTTTCGTTGTCGTCATTGCGGTCCTTCTCGCCATCGCACCGCGGCATACGGCGGACTTTGTGTTCTTTGAGAACTCGAACGGAGCATCAGGCTGGACCAACAACTTCGTTGCTTTCAACATTGGACTCTTAACGACCTCTTGGGGATTCGTTGGGTTCGGTGAGTAAACCTCAAAGTGATGCTTCAGTTGATCACTGACAATTCGAAGACGGTGCCGTACATCTCTCAGAAGAAGTCCGACATGCCAAGATGTCCGTCCCCAACACAATCTTCGGAAGTATCGCAGTCAACGGTATCTTTGCATACGCCTTCATCATTGTGCTACTGTACTGTGTGGGAGACATCGATGCAGTACGAGACTCTCCTTATCCGATCCTTCAGATATATGCTCAAGCGTTAAATTCCAATGTCAGTCTCAAGAAGCTCTTTGTATCTTGAGGAATGGTTGCTGACCAAATGAGCAGGCGGCCGCCACAGCAATTGTCACAACCTCACTTATGATCTCGGTCGCAGTCAGCTTGGGAAACATCTCAAGCGCGGGAAGACTGACCTGGGCCTGGGCTCGCGATGGAGGATTTCCCGCATGGCTTGCTCACATCGACCCCAAGTATCGGATTCCCATCCGAGCCTTGTGGGTTCCCATCGTGATCACAGCCTTGCTCTCGTTAATCAACATCGCGAGCTATGCAGCGTTCCAGGTGTTCTTGTCACTTGCATCTCTTGCCCTCACAGCCAGCTACATCTTACCCATCGGATGTATGTTGAGGGCAAGGCTGCGGAACGAAGTGAAGTTCGGGGATTGGAGATTGGGCAAATGTGGCGTTCCCATCAACATCTGGGCTTTGCTCTACTCCGGTTGGATGTAAGTTGATGCTGTGATATGGATTGCAATAGGCTGACCTCTCACTGACAGGTGCATCTTCTTCTGCTTCCCAACATACCTGGTATGAATGCAAGGATCGTTATGAGTACCTCGACTGACTTCGTTGCAGCCCATTGCCGGAGACAACTTCAACTACGCATTGCCGATCTTCGCATTTGTGGTTTTGTTCGCCGTCTTTTTGTGGATCGTTCGGGCGAAGAAGAATTGGCCGGGACTCAACAAGGAGGTCGTCGAAGCGGTTGTTGCTGACTCTGACCGGATGACGAAAGACTAGATCGCTTTAAAGACATCATGCTGCCCAAGAAGAGAGCACCAAAGGGAATGCGGACGCATAAGAAGGTAAAAATCTGACGTTGCTATTACTTAAGAACAGCCCATATCGTCATATTTGATCGTCGTATGTACAAGAAAATTATCTCTTCCTCATCCCATTGTAGCCGAATTATCGTCTTCATCAACACCGCAGTCCGTATAAACTACAACAGCATAACGGCAAGGGATCCCGCAGCCAAGACCAGAGTCGAAACAACTGGGATGTTCATGGTCTGTCCGCCGGTGTATGGCTGGACGCTGGACGAGGGCATCATCGATCCAGTGCCCGATGGCATGCCGGCGCCCATGGTGGCCGTGGCGTTCATCATCGATGGACTGGCGCTCATTGGCTCGACGACCGGCTCGTACGCAGCACATGTGGCCATTGGTGATTGAGGGCAGTCATCCTGAAAAGAGCAACGTCAATATGATTCTTTCTTTGAAGTGTGAACAGGAAGTTGACTCACAGCAATGCAAATGGCCTGCAGAGCGGGCGCGGCAGTTGATGGAATGGCGGCCGGGGGTGCACACTTGTAGCCGAAAGAATCCATCAAGGCCTTGCCGGCGGCTTGAACATCGGCATCCGAGACACCGAACGACGCAGCAGACATGCCGACCTGCTGGACGAAGTAGGTGAACTCAGCATCGTCCAGGCCCATGTACTTGTGCACCTGGTACATGCTCGTGTCACCGGCGTAAGGGGTGGCGGAGGAGCCGTACTCGCTGCAGCCGAGCAGGACGGCAAAGTATTGGTAGAGATGGGTCAAGAGGCGGCTAGACATGGTAAGCAATGCATGTCTTGATCGATGTATCGGATCGGGTACTTACTACTGCCTCGAGTTCATGTCGTTCGCCGGCTTGTTCTGCATCAACGGAGCGGCGCCTCCGCCGTCCAAGAAGTTGACCGACTTGCCCATGCTTCCTCCAGTGTTGGTGCTGGCAAGACCGCCATTGAAGTAGGGCAACAGGTTGACTTCGGTGCCGTTGACCATGCCAGGTGCGAGGATACCGGGGACCTTGATGCCAACGTTGGGCATGGTGTAGTTTCCGATGACGGCCGTGTTGACCACCAGCGTCAGCAGCGTCTGCTGGGTCATGGCGTTGCTCTCGTTGAGAAGTGCCTTGGCGTAGTAGTCGCAGATGGACGTGTCCATTGGACGTTGGGCAGCCGCCATGGTGGCAGCGCCTGCCAATGCAGAAACGATCGTTTGGGACTTCATTTTGATGATATTTGGTTAAAGCAGGACAGAAAAGAGTGAACCGGGTTCGAGTACAAAAGGTCAACTTTCAAAGTTCCCAAAAGGATCAGGGAGACAAGGCAAGTAGTAATAAACCACAGGCATGGAAGAACCCGTCTACCTTTACTGATGGCGGCGCCCTCGTCGAATGAGCATTACGTCGCTGGGCCAGGTCCGCACATTCCAATGAGCGCAAACACAAATCAGCAAAGCGCCTTTGTGGCTTGAATGGGCAATTGATGAGCGCATTCCACGGCTTGGATTGTTTCCGGATTCCCAAACAGGAAGCCATCGATGGAAGAAAGCCCACTAGCGCCCTAAATCAGAGGCCGCTGACTATTGGATCCCGCTCATTGGCTGCGCCGTGCCTCTTGTCCGCGTGGTCGATGGATCATGTCCCTCGCGGCACGCCGTCCTTCCGCCCAGCGCGACGCAATTTCCTCTGTGGCGGCAATCCTAGGAGGTACCTCCGACATTCCCTGGTTTCTGATTGATGATAAACCTGGTCTGGAGCTGTTCCTCGGTTACAAAGGTCACGGGGAAAGTTGGGTCTCTGGGGTTTGATCCAGAACAACCACATGCCTCCTAGAATTGCATCGTAAGTAGCCTCGTCGTTACCAGAGATAATCACTCCTCAGCCAAATCGCTCGAAAATGCGAAGCAGTGACAAAAAACCACACACCACACAAAATCGCCGTCAACACGCTCGTCACCCACTTCACTCCATCGCTAGGCAGATCCGTTCCAATCAAGCCCATCGTCGACAGCAATCCAACATTCGGAAAGATGAAGCCATACCACGTCAGATGAAAACTCATCTTGTGTGCTCGTCGAACAATTGGGGCGAAAGCCATGGCGAAGAAGAAGATCCCCATGCCAAAGATCGCGATGGAGAAGACAAAGGCGATTGTCGTGACAATGTCGGCTGCCAATGGATGATCGGCGAAGTAACCGTAGTGGTGAGGGATGGCTTTGGCCAGCTTCATGTAGGCGAGAGGTGCGTATGTTGGAGGGCCGACGGCGATCATCATGCCGGGACGCTTGTCGGGTTCCGGGAAGCCGTTGATGAAGAGACGGTGCAGGTAGATGGCTGCCATGGGTAAGCTGAGGAGGAAGCCCATGCTTGAGCAGAACAGTCCGGCCGTGATGATGGAGTATCCGTCGTGTATGGTGGCATATTCTGCAACACTACCAGCGCAGACGCCAACCAGGATGACTGGCAATACTGGGAGCAGCCATGCTGGAGTCATCTGCCTGTTGTCCAGATGTCGGCCGTGGTCAGGCCCTTCGAACAGGAACAGATGCGAGCCAAACCCCTCGAAGAGAGCGCAGACGAGGTAGATCCAGAAGAAGGCGACAAAAGCTGCGCTGAGCGAAGACCCAGCCATGGGTTGTGCAAAGTCCACTCCGCCCGTGACGACGCCATAAGAGGATATCCAGAAAGCCGCGAAGAACATAACCTGTTCCGAATCCTGAAAGCTTTTGCGCAGACTGCCCTTCAAGATGATGAACTGCGTCGTCTTGGCGATGACAAGGACGACATACTGGACCAGACCGATGAGATAAAAGACCACTCCAATGGTGTAAAGACCATGAAAGTTGTAGATGGACCTCTGAGCGTTGAGCAGCGTCGACAGCCCAAGCGTTGTCATCGGCATCAGGAACCAGCCCCAGGAGTAGATGGGCAGATGCGTCACCAGCCACGGCATACTCCTCACCAGACCTCGGAAGCGATGCTCTTCATTGTATTCGTTGCGGAACGACTCGGCTTCCCGTCTCTTGAAGGCGTGAGGAGACTCAGACGAGGAGTCTTGTCGCTGCGGATGGATCTGTCGTTCCTCGTCGTTCATGGCGTATCGTTGGCGATGTGGAGCCCAGGGAATGAAGTCGACCTCCTTTATGATCCATCTACCAAGAAGGCGGAAGCTCTACCTGATGTCGTGGGGATCAGACAAGAGCTTACTTTCTTCCTCGTCTATTCTTCCGACCTCATCGGCGCAACGAGAGGTGCAGGAAGGAAGTGTACTCAGCCTCGTACGTCATCGCGGCCATCATGTCGCTCCTCACTGGCCACCCCGGACGAGTGAAGTGCGAGTCCGAAAGACATCGTGCAGTTCCAGTCTTGGCTCACTGCCACTCGCCCATCAGGCTGGACCCCAGAGAGGGCTCTCGACGATCGGGCCGAAAGTTCGCAGTCCCGAAAGCCGGGTTCACCTGCAAAAGCAGCTCTGCAGAACCCGGTTCGGGCCAACGTTTAGAAAAGCCAAACTCACTGACTAACCAGGGACTTTCTCCCGTCAGCTTTTCGTTTAGCTGGCTTCCCGTTCGTTACGCTATGGTTCTATTGCTGCGTCAGCTCCACCCGACGTATGCGTTCTGAATGTTCAAGTGTAGATTCGTTTGCCATGACGTCGGCGGTCGTTAAGATATCTAGTAGAGGGACCTGGGCAATGTGGTAGGAATATAATATCTGTGAAGACGGTGAGTTGGAAAGCCTCGATCATTCAGTCAGTCGATCATTCCATCAATCCGTCGACCGTACTGTCAAGAAATCAGCCAAGCGAACAACAGAGCAGCAAAACAACTCACAATGGCATCCTCCTCCCGCCACGTCTACCACCTCAAATCCTCCGAAAACTTCTTCCAAAACGACCACGGCACAATCCAACGAGCAACCGCAAAAGAACTCCCCATCCTCAACGGCATGTCCCTCAAACGCCTGATCCTCGGTCCCAAAGCCCTTCGCGAACCCCACTGGCACGCCAACACCCCCGAACTGACCTACTGCCTCCATGGCAAAGCCCTCGTAAACATAACCGACAGTCACTCTTCATTCAACTCCTTCACCGTCAGCGCCGGTCAAATGTTCCACGTCGAGTCGGGAAGTCTGCATCACATTGAGAACTTGTCGGATACGGAGAGTGCGGAGTTTCTGGTGTGTTTCCGACATGAGAATCCAAAAGACTTCTCTTTGTCGGCGTCTTTCGGGGCTATGACGCCTGCGGTTTTGGGGAATACCTGGAACCTGCCCTCCTCGGCGTTCAAGCATATTGATCTTTCGACGGAGTCGAAGGAGATAATGCTGCGAGAAGGCGAGCCGACGATCCCATCGCAGGCGTATATGAAGAATCCGCATAAATTCGACGTCGAAGGCTCCGAGCCGCAACTGAAAGGCGAAGGTATCGGCAGCGCTCGACAAGCGAAAGCGCAATTCTGGCCAGCCCTGAAGACACTGGCGATGTACTCCCTCCGGGTAGAAGACACAGCCATGCGCGAGCCACATTGGCATCCCATTACAGCCGAGTTGGGCTACGTCAACAAAGGCCAGGCCCGAATGACGATTCTCGATCCTGATGGTTCGACGGATACGTACACCCTGAAGGAGGGTGACATGTATTACATCCCACCTGCATATCCTCATCAGATCGAAGTCCTGCCTGAGGGAGGGAAGGAGATTCACTTTTGTATCTTCTTCGACCAGCCCATGCCGCTGGATATCGGATACAAGTCGACGCCCGAAGGCATTCCACATGAAGCGATGGCGGCGACACTGGGCATCAAGAGGGCCGAAATGCCGAAGTTGGAGGGCAGCACGGGGACGCCGTTGATGGTGAAGAGGATTAACGAGGTCGATCCGGTAAAGAAGTGGACCAAGTCGATGCTGTAGGTTGTCTGACTAGTGTTAGGTTATGGAGTCTGGGTGGGTCCTTGTTTAGCGATGTACTGTAGCGTACTGTAACGATAGATGTACCTCTTATCAGTGTCGCATCGTCCCGGATCCAGTTCTAGTTACCAACCTTGCAGGCACTTGGAGGCATTGAATGGCGATGGCAGCCTCCTTATCACAACAATGACCGTCCAGGCGGAATCAAGAAGTAAAACACCGAATGCACTATACCCGCACAAATCGATGCGACCCTGTGTAGCTCATCCATTAGCACACCAGATTGAAAGGGAAATAACAGGATAGATCAAACTCACCAATAATACCACGCCCACCCGGGAAACCGACTCCCCACAAAAGCCCCAAAACACCTCGCAGGATTCATACTCGCACCCCCGTACCCATAAACACTATACCCGAAAGCCCAGCTCAAGACACCCAGAACCAAACCCACAAGGAAAGGGCTCAGGGCCGGTGGTATGATCTTCTGTTGGCGAGGATCCAAACCTACGCCGAAGGCAAGGAAAAGCAGGGTGAGGCAAGCCATGAACTCGTTGGAGAAGGCTCGACCGACGCCGGAAGGGCGTGAGGAGTATTGGGCGTCGCCGCCGGTAAAGAGCCAGCAGCCGCCGGTCTTGAAGTCTCGTGTTCCGTAGCCGGCGCGGACGAGGTAGCCTGCGAGAGCGGCGCCGAAGGTTTGGAAGGCGACGTAGAGGACCATGCGAGGGAAGCTTGTGAGGCGGGCGAAGAAAGTGCCTATTGTGATTGTGGGGTTGAGATGGGCGCCTGTCAGGACGCCGAAGACGAAGGTGAAGAGCGTGAGAAGAATGAAGTTTTGCAGGCCGCCGGTTGCTGGACCCAGGTAGGCGGCGTTATCGAAGTATCCAAGTTGTGCGGTGGGCGCCGTAGGAATGGAGTCAGGGCTGATATTCGACCAGATGGTGATGTACGAGAAAAGAAGAGTTCCCATGCCCTCCATGATCGCTGCTTTCCAGATGCCCAGCTGTGCGAATCCCGCCAGAGAAAGTTGATCTCCAATCGACATGCCAGGCGCAGCATCAGGAGCTTTGCTGAGGATCCTATCGCAGTCCTCATGGTCTTTGTCTACGACGAATTCTTGGTTGCCGCCTATACGTCCCACGAAAGGGTGGGTGGAGGATTTGTAAAGTCTGCCGGACGCTGCTGATTCCATGCTGGACTCATTCTGGACGTTGCGATTATTGGGAGCACCGTCCCCTTGTACTTGGCGGAGACCGACTGCGAAGGACGAGAAGCCAAGCGGTTGATGTAGGGGAGGTTCGCTCGGAGGAGGAGCTTTCTCGCCGGATTGATCGCTTTCTGCTGCCATCAGTGCGAAATTGACGAAGCGAGTGGAACAAGCATTGTAGAAGACTGGTCCATCCAGGAGCCCTTTTTTTGTCCTCATTTCATGACCTGCTTTGAAAGAAACATGTCAGAGTGGTATGACTTCGTGCTTTGCTAAGCAGCTTATAAGCAACCCGCCGATCAAACCTGGTACCTGCATGTAGATCATGCGAACGCCGGCATATGATTGTGAAGCTGGCGCAGATATTTCGAAGTCCATATTTGTACGAAGTCTTGAAGCCCCATCAAGTATAATGATGTGCAAGTGCAATCACAATACTTGTCATTAAGCGAGGATCTCAGCTCCCGACCCGCTTTCGAAGCTTGTCGGCTGTAGGGCGCCGCAGTCGGTGGATCTCAAAATGAGTCCAGCTTTCCAGAATAATCAGACAACCAATTTTCATCCATCGGAATGGCGCATCTCTTCGACCTCAGCGGGCAGACGGCACTGGTGACTGGCGCCGCTGGCGGCATCGGTCAGGCTATGGCTTTGGCCCTGGCGGAGGCTGGCGCAGATGTTATTATGATTGTGGTCATCACGCTTCGATCGATGTTTTAAGATATTGATGTTGATGGAGGCTTCAGAGGAACGAAACGCAGCGTGAGACATATGATGGCATTCTCAAGCTGGGCCGCCAGTGCTGGCTGTTCCCCTGCGACCTCGGAGACTCAAAAGCTGTGACCATGACCATCCAAGAGGTCCTCAAGTCTCATCCTTTCGAGATCTTGGTGAATGCAGCGGGCATTCAGCGCCGGGCAGATGCCACGGAGTATACAGACGAGCTCCTCGGCGAGGTGATGCAAGTCAACATGAATTCGCCATTCGCCATCTGCCGGGAAGTTGGCAAGAAGTGGATTGCTGACGGTACCCATGGTCGTATCATCAATGTGGCCAGTCTTGCGTCGTATCAAGGTGGTGTTCGAATGGCTGGGTATGCTGTCAGCAAGGGAGGTATTGCCATGCTGACTAAGGCTTTGTCGAATGAATGGGCAATGCATGGGATTCGGGTGAATGCCATTGCTCCAGGGTGCGTTGTTGAGATCCCGAGTCGTCGCTGCTGGCTAATGTACTGCAGGTACATTGCGACCAACATGAACGTGGATGTGCGGACGAACGCGGATTCGGCATTATTCGACTCGATCTCGCAGAGGATTCCATGTGGTCGCTGGGGAGATCCTAAAGACTTCCATGCGGCCATCATCTTCCTCGCCTCCAAGCCGGCAACAGCGTACATGACCGGCGAGACTTTGGCGGTATGTATACATGCTCATCTCGCTGCAGACGATACTAATCTTGCCTCCAGGTTGATGGCGGTTGGCTCGCTCGGTGAGAGCAATCACACCAGCTGTCCCGTCGGGAAGAACAGCATACCTCAATGGCTGCAGCTTCCAGAGGATATGTCCACTCCATAGATATTCCTCATCGTCTCCATGTATTCTCGATAGCATCCACCTCTTCCTTCACCCCTCTCCAACCTCCGGTATAGAATTCATCCCCGGCTCCGGCATACTCCTCATCCCATAAACCCAATACAACTCCCACCAACCGCCCCTCCTCCTCCACTTCAACTCGGTAATAGCATGCAACTGCACCTCCCCCAACCCCGTCCAAATCAAACTCATAAAAACACTCGCCTGTCCACTCCTCTCATTCACATCACTCGAAATCTCCTGCAACTCAAATCTAAAATCCGGAAACTCCTCCGTACGTTTCTGCCACGCCGCGACTTGCTCGCGGAGGGTGATGGGTTGCGCTTGGCTGTCGAGGTGGCACATGAAGTCGGCGGCGGTGTGGGCGGTGAGTTCTTGGCCGTCTTTGGAGGAGAAGGTGAAGTCGCGGGCGTTGATGCTGTCGGGGACGCAGCGCGAGAGGCGCTCGAGTCGAGAGGCGGTGGATTCGTCGCTGTCGCTGGACGGCGTGGGGTAGTCGTTTTGGGGGCTCATATTATCGTTAGGAATGCTCGTCCGGTCGGTGGATGTCCGTATTTTGGATTCATGCTCGATATTTTGCCGGCAGTGCTCTTCGTCAGGCGTTCGATCATGGGTGAGTAAGACTCGTTAAAGACACTCGGTTGGTGATAGCGATGCCGCGTAAGGTTTCTGCGGTGCTCTCAAGTCTGCCCACATCGGGAAGGTGGGCCGGAAGAAGATCCGAGCAATCCCGAGCTTTTGGCGCTAGCGGAAGCTTGGACGGTGAAGTGAATGTTCTGAACGGCATATTCATATGAATCCGTGAGCTACTGAGACGCCCATATTTCATCATTCGTAACATCATTGGTGCCTCCATACCATCGTGGTGTTCTACCATTCCAATCCCTCCATCATCGGCTTAACATTCCCATCCCACCACTCGCCCCACTCAACAACTCTCTTCTCCCTCCTCGCCTGCTCCGCGGCAAACACAGCAGCATGCGATCGAAGAATCTCCTCCATTGTACAGCCCAAATACTCCACCTGCGCCTCTCTCACACTCATCCTCCCCTCCATCGCCGCCGCAACAGCCTTCACAAACTGCTGCGTCAAGCCATCATCTCCACCTCCATGATGTGAGTTCTTCGGCACCTCGGGATTGAACGTCCGTGTTGTGTCATTGTTAAAGTCATGGACGGTGATGCTCTTGCTGTCGTAGTAGATCTCGCCGTCCGTGCCGTAGATTCGACCTCTTCGTTCGCATTGCGCGAGGGATTGAGCGATCATGTGGAAAGAGGCGGTCTTTGCTTGGCGATCTCGACTTTCGCCGTCGTCGTCCCATTCTATTGTGACGAGTTGGTCGTCGACGACGTCGTTGTCGCTTTCCCAGACGCAGCGACCGTACCATGAGCGTGATTCGATGTCCTGTGTGGGTGTCTTGCCGACGGTATAGTCTTCAGCGAGTGAAGATAGAAGCGCTTCACTCGCTTTCTCTGGACCTTCTGTATGGATGAGAGATTCAACCTCTGGGTTGACGATATGCACAGGCCATCTGGCGTTGCCTTTCGCAAGGTGTTTATCGTGGTAGATTCGTTTCGCAGAGAATTTGCACCTGTCGCTGATGGGACATGATAGACAATTGGTTGCATTCCCCGCCTCCCTTGGTTTTCTCTCCTTTCGAAACTGCTTCAATGACCCAGCCGAGCTGATGCGTGATGGAAGATGGGCCTGTTGTTCGCTCGCTGACGCAGGAGAGCAGAGCATCCAAAGGATGAAGTCGATGTCATGACAACTTTTTGTCAGAAGACTTGGAGCTGTCGTTGACTCTTTCCGCCAGTTGCCTCGCACATAAGAATGACTGAAGTGCCACCAGCCGACTGGCTCAGTGTGTTCGATGGAAAGGATGTCTCCGATCACACGCTGCTCTCGAACAAGATGTCTGAGAAGCATATTGTGCGGGCTGTATCTCAAGACATGACCAATGGCGAAGATGCGCTCTGGGTTTGCTCGTATCGAACGTTCAATGCGAATGCAGTCGGCCAGAGAAGTGGCGAGCGGCTTCTCACTCATGATATGCAAACCCAGGGGTGCGATCGCTGTAAGCACTTCCACATGATGTTCATCCCGAACGCATATGAAAGCGCCATCGATGCCGGGAGGGACGGGAACGCCAGCAGCTTCGTCTTTCCTTCTTTGCGTCTCAAACTTAATGAAGTCTTTCCATGAACTGAACTCTTGTTCCGGGTTCGGCTCATCCTGCGGCCAGATGTATTGAGATCCAAGATATGTTCGCTTGAAGTCGATGGGTTCTGCAACAGCTGCTACAACTCCCAACCCGGAGTCTACGACTGCTCTAGCGTAGGCATTTCCTCGCGATCCAGCTCCGATGATGAGGAGGCGAGGTTTGATGTGGCTTCCGTTGGTTCCATTGGATTCACGGATCCCTTCATTCATCAACGGCGCCATGGCAGATTCTCGGGAGATGATGAAGTCAGTGAATGTTCTTGAGACATCGATGGGCGAATTGTTGAGCGGGCGAAGGTCAGCTCGGATTCGGAAAGAAGAGTGGAGCTTGTGCACTCCACGTGACTCGGAAGGTCAAAGCAAAGCCGAGGCAGTGGTGAACATTCCCGGCTACGTCTTCCTCGTCTATACCACAGTGAGATGTTTTGTAGGAACAGTCTGTAAGTGAGCATCTTTCACTCAATCTATCGCTTCAAATCCTCATTTATATCAATATACAACCATGGCCTCCCGAGCACAGCAGATCGCTTCCCACCTCAACTACCCCAAGGGCATGCTCCAGGGTCAAGTAGCCATCATCACTGGGTCTGGCCAAGGCATTGGAGCTGAATGTGCACGACTCTTCGCCAATGAGGGTGCTTGGATCGTCGTGTCAGACATCGACAAAGGTACGACACCAGGATTCTCCGGAAGAGATCTGGCTAACAGATCCCAATCCAGACAAGTCCCAGCAAGTCGCCGACAGCATCAACAAGGCTGGCGGCAAGGCCACCTCCGTCCCCGGCGATATCCTCAACGACGAGTACATCAACACCCTGGTCAAGAAGGCCGCTGAATTTGGCAACGGCAAGATCCACATCATCGTCAACAACGCCGGCTTTACATGGGACGGTAAGACAAGAGTTGGGAAGAGACGGCAGTATATCGTATGCTGATAGGCCATGACAGGCGTCATCCACAAGATCACGGACAAGCAATGGGACACCATCATCGCCCTGCACGGCACCGCGCCCTTCAAGCTCATCCGAGCTGCGGCGCCTTACTTCCGCGTGAAGGACGGTGAGCCACGAAGCATCGTCAACATCTCCTCGACATCTGGTATCCACGGCAATGCTGGACAAGCTAACTACGCTCTGGCCGTATGTCTACCACCCCCATCCCTATAAACTTGAATGTCTTGCTGATGCTCGTGTATAGAAAGCCGGCGTCGTCGGCCTGACCAAAGCCATCGCCAAGGAATGGGGCCCAACCTTTGGCGTCCGCGCCAACACCGTCGCCTTCGGCCACATTCAGACTCGTCTTACAGCAGCTAAGGAGGAGGGAGCGTTCGTCACGGCACCAGACGGCTCGAAGATCGCTTTGGGCATTCCGCAGAAGCAGAAGGATGCCAGTGCCAGCTACGCAGATATTCCCCTGAGGCGGCCAGGTAGTGCGACTGAGGCCGCAAGTGCTGTTCTGGCGGTTTGCAGTCCGTTGTTCAGCTATGTCAGTGGACAGACGTTGATGGTTACTGGTGGAAGGAATATGTAGATGGAAATGTAAGGTGAGACTGATTGGGAGATTGTGTCCTGTTGATTCGTATGACCAGGTGAGCTCATTGCGAAGTGTTGTCGATTAACGTGTTCTATGCAGAAGATGTTGGCATCGATTGCTGCCACTGAGTCGTTCGCAGCTGCAATATGACGCTGAAAGGTCTTGCCCAACACGGCAAGATTTGACTTCACTGACTAGCTCCTCAGCACACCTTGTACAAAACGACATCGCACGGCTTCCGTTCCCTTTGGGTTAAATGTTCATGCTGGGAGTTTGATGCTCTCACAGCCTTGGACTTTTCAAGGTGAGATCAATGGAGACTCGACGACACTCAAGCAAGAAGCTCTCGATCAACGCCGCACTTCGTCCACTGCCGATCTGCTTGCCCATGACTCGCCGTCTCTCGCACTGACTCCCCACCCTGCATGTGGTTGTCATGTTCCACCCCCATCGATTCGACCTCCTCTACGAACGATTCATGCCTTTAGTCGACCACCGGCCTGGCCCGCCGAACCATTGTTCATCCCTTCTCGTCCTGTTCCTGGTTCACACCCAACCACACACCATCAAAACGAAGATCATGACCTCTGTCGATAGCAAGCAGGTATTTCAGCTGGAAGATTTCCCAGCCATCTCGGGCGGCTATTGAGGGATCCCTGCTTTGTTTTCAGGTACGGCTTTGCTTTCTTATTTCTGTGTTAATGGAAGAGGTTGATACTGCTTCGAGTACCGCTGTTGTTGGACCTACTAAGATGCCTACACCTCAAGCCCAAACTTCTCGTCGCCAGCGTGAGGTAGCAGCGAAGAAAGCGGAACGACGGCGAAGTTCGGCACAGTCTACGAGGTCGTCGAATTCGAGGAGGTCTTCGAAGAGTAGCTCTTCCTCGTCGAGTGAGAAAGCTTTTTTGCCGGTCATGGGGGCGATTTTTGGGTATGTTGACTGTCTGATCTCTCCTTTGGTAGCTCGCTAATATCGCTGAAGAGCAATACTTGCAACGCCAAAGCCTCCGAAATAGACGACTAGTAAACGAACGTTCATGAAACTTCGATAGCGAGACATCCGACCACAGCATAGACTGGAAACTATATACGCAAGCCGCACAGAGTTGTTGACTCGGAGAGGAGACTTCAGATTTATGTGTATTAGTAGATTATGGAGGGACGAAAAGTTGATTTAGAGGAGATGTACTTTAATAATGTGGGAATGCTATCCAGTTCTTGTATGATCAACCCGTCGACTGACTTCCTTCTTGATTGAGCCAGGAATGTAGGGCGTAAGCACTTTCATTGCTCCATCTTGGTTGCCATGGACGTCGATTAGAAGATCTTCTAACGCAGGCCAGGACTCGTCCATTTTCCTCATGATGTTCCAGAACATCATCCAACACACACGCATAGTAAGCATCCTCAATTCCAGTGCGATTCGGCACCCTCGCCGACAGTTCCGAGAAATCCATCAGAGCCCTGGAAATCGGCGTATGCCCAACCAGGTCGAGATCAACTAACGCATTTGCTGCATTCGTGAAAGTCTCATCCTCCAGCAAGTGTGGCGTAGCAGGGAAGAAGGCTCTTAATACGAGGACGTTATATGCAATATATCGCAACCTTCTTATCGTGACATCACATTGGTTGTCTCGTGTTGACTCGAGGCGGGTGGCTGGGGCACTACAACTTGGTGTGCTCTTCTACCTTTCAAGCGTCTTGTCTCTGTCTGATCAACGATTTACATGCATGATGGACTCTACTCAATTCCTGTTCGATCCACCCTCGAAGAGTACCCGCAAGAAAGGCCCGAGTAGCTTGAGATCGCTCAAAGCGAAATCCAGCCGCTCCAATTCCAAAGCGTCCAACAGCTCGAAAGATTCACTCTTGAGCGACATCTTGGGCATCAAGTCCAGAAACACCCCTTCAGAATTAGACGACTCCCCAACTTTGAAGTTCTCCTCCTCAGCATCGATAGCATCCGGATCTACCGACTCGACGAGTTCGTCTGCCTCCTCGAGTGCATCCACAGCAACGAAAGCCTCGTCAGTGTCATCGACAGAGCGAGAGATATTCGGGATCAAATTACGCCCTTCGCAAGAAGCGCCACGACCACAGACGCCAAATGGAGTCGAACTAGCCGGGAAAGCGTATAAAGTCCCCGAACCGATTGACAAGTCGTTCTATAAAGACTTGACGTTCATGGAAGATGAAGAGCTGATTAAGAAGTATGGGTTGATCTTGGTAGGGCCTTCGCACGAGGCCGACAAAGTCGATAAAGAGGATGAGAAGAAGGACGATGAGAAGACGGAGAGGGATTGGTTGCGACATCCGCCGAGGATGGCGGTAACGAAGTTCGTTTGAAAGCAAACACCCCTCAAGCAGACGTTGGCGGTACATGCATCCCATGAAACCCGATGCCAACCGCCTTTCCAACTTCAGCTCGACCAACCTCCTCCATCGTGCAAGCATCGAGACAGAGAAGATAACTCGTCCCACTCTCGCCATCATAAACCACAGCAAGCACAAACCCCTCATCCTCCCCACCATTAGGAAGCGGAACAAAAACCGGCTCAGAAGGCGTATGCCTCGGCGTACACCAGCGAATACATTTCCCAGTCTGCATATCCGTCTTCCCAATCGAGTCCGAGAAAGAAGACTTCCCGCTATCGATCATCGACCAGACGTATCGATGGGGTTTGCAGTTGAAAGCCGGGTTGATGCGAGGCAGGTCGCCGGCGTCGGGGGTGGGGACGTCGAGGATGCGGATTGCGGTGGAGGGTTTGGAAGTGCCGTCGAGTGGGACGGATGGGAGTCTGAAGCGGGTGAGGTTGAGATCCTTTCGACCGCTTGATTTGGCGAATTTGTGTACGTCGGGGCTGGTGGAGAGGAAGTTTTTGTAGTAGAAGCGGTGGAGGATGTCCATGTTTCCGAATGTGCAGAGTTCCAGAACGAGATCCACTTCGCCGTCTTTCTTGCCCTGCTCCTCCCAGCCGTTCGTGGTATGGAAGCTGAAGAACGGCGGGCTGGTGAATTTCTTTACGAGGCCTCGTCCGTGCTTGCGGTCGACCACGAGCCATGTTGCATGGGAGCTGGCGTCAAAGGCGAGAGCGTCGAGGATGTTCCTTTCCCAAAGCACGCTGAGACCCATGTTCTTGAAGTAAGCGGGCCAGATGCAGAGCACGATGAAGTTGGGTGTCATGAAGAAGGAGTGGATGTAGGCGCCTTTGATATCTTTGCCTGAAATTTCGGCGAGGACTTCGACGTCGCCGGTTCTGCTGTTGGCGCGAAAGACTCTGTAGATGTGGCGGGGTCCGAGCTCGAGGTTGTAGTTGTAGATGTCTCCGGTCTCTGGATCGTATTCGGGATGAGCAGCTGAGAGGGGCCCTTTGAGGGAGGGGTGGAGATGCTCTTGTCGCGTGATTCCCAACGGCTCGAGAGTCTCGGCATCGAAGGTCTTGGTCACGCAGGCGTCTGTGGTAGAGGTGACGAGGCGGCGGCCTTCGACATCTTTGCCACCTTCTTTGACCTTCTCAACATTCTTTGGCAACGTCTTCTGGAAAGCGACACCGATATTGCTGTTGGCCTGGTTGCTCGGTGCACTCTGGTTGAAGACCGACTTGAACTTCTTGTAAAACGTATCGCAAGGGTCGCGATGCTGAGCGAAAGTAATACCATCAATGCGGCCCGTGTCTTTGGCATTCTGCAGAAGTTGGTCGACTTGGTTGTAGGAAGAGTACCAAGCCTGCTCGCACTTGCCGTCCGCACCGGCTACCAGCTCGAACCTGTGCATGGTCACGAAGCCGTCGAACCAGTGGTCCACTTCCATGTAGCCGTCTTTGGGATTGGTTCGAGGGACTCGGTGTTGGCCAGGACCTGCACGGTAGAGCTCGCCGGCGACATGGTCGGGGAAGTAGCCTGAGATGGTTATCGGAATCTTGGTCTTGGTGTCTTCGGCGTTGTTGAAGGCGCCGGCATTGGGCCAGTCTTTGTAATGTTCGGTCTGATTAGGTAGTGACTTGTTCGTAGCCTGTGAACTGGTAAGCAAGGATGCTTGATAAGAGTCTTGATGGAAGACTTACCCCTGACTGAGGCACTGGCAGCGAAGACTGTCTTTCAACTTGTGGTTGCTTCATCTTTGTGATGTCTGAGAATCTGCTGAGCACTGGCGACTTGCCATGTGGCCATGGAGCTCATTATATGTTCGACGTCCTGCCATCACCGCGGACTCTTCTGCGCCGCACACGCACGTAACCATCACTGATCACTGAAGCCTGGCACTGTAGTTTTGTTTGTTTTGGTATTCGCGATACAGGCCGAAAGGGGCCTAGGTTTGCGAAGGATGAACGGCCAATTGAGTTCGAGAATCGAGTGGAAGGAGCTGACGCCTTCCCTCATTCATTCAAGGTGGCTGGCAGTCCCGTGACCTCGCAATCCCCAGCTTTTCCAATTCATCCTGCGAGCTTTGCTTCTTTTCCATCCACTCGTTTCCTGGAAGAGCCAGCCATCAATTTGATGCGAGACACCGAGATATCAGGCACTGTGGTCACCGAGGCTGGGACTTTGTCTCTTCTTCAGCAGCTTGTTTCATACAGCGGTGTACAAGCGTCTGCCGGGCGTGCAATGCAGCGGATAATACGGCTTTGGCAAATGTACAGGGCCATCGACCTTCGATGTTGCTTGCTGCTTGCATTCCGGGATGGCGCAGTTCGTAAGTCGACTCGGATCACCATTCTGTATACGGTCATATCTCCCGCTGTCACGATTCCCTAGGTGCTTGTGCCGTCCGGCATTTCGTTCTCCTTCACGAACTCCTCTCACAGCTTTGGACTGACGGCTTCTGTTATCTCGTCCTTCTTGTCGCTCGCAAAATGATGGAATGCGGCGTCGTCAGCAGCTTTACGCTTTCTTCGTGCCCGAGCATTTCCGCATTTCCGGGGCGAGATTGCATTCGACCTCCGGCGTGCCACGTCGTTCTTTCAATATCTCGGGCTGCAAGCGTGGGCAGAGGTTATATTTGCAAGGATTGCCCGGGCGAATTCAGCGTATGAAGTTGCAAACCAACTTCAGCTTCCGGGAAACGCTTGAAACACAAGACTGGGATTCCTCGACGGCCAGCGATGGTGTCATGGCACATCGCCGTTCACATCTTCCTGATGACATCGGTATCGAGCTCATGCTTTCCATTTAGGGTCTGACAGCTGCACGTCCTTCGAACACGTTCGCTGTCCTTGACTCGTGGCAGTACTTCAAGACATCCTCACCACGACAACTCTCTCACCGACTTCAATGTCGGGCTCGGCAGACCCGGCCATCGGCGTCACTTACTATCCCGACGATGTCTTCGACTCTAGAAAGAAGTACCAGCCGAAACGCAGGCCGTCCACTCGGAGCGACTTATCTCTGAGCAGAAGACAATCCCGGGAGTCGTTCCAATCAGCTGCAGAGACGAAGCCTCCACCAAGACGCCGCTCATACTCTCAACGGCGTCGCAGCTATTCAAGGTCTAGGTCGAGGTCTCCTTCTCCTCGTCGTGCACCGCCGTCTCCTCGGAATGATTTCGACCCCGAAAAGCCGTGGTTCAAAAAGAAGACGTTCTGGGCGACCGTCGCCAGCATTGCCAGTGTGGCCAGTGTAGTCGCCGTCAGCATGTCCACTCAAGCGACAAAAGAATCCGCGAAAGCGACCAGAAAGTCTGCCAAAGCTACCATGTATGCGGCTGACGCTGCACACCGCAGTGCTGATGCATCGACCCGGATTGCCAACGGGAATGACTTGTCGACCGCCGCTGTCGTGAACACAGCAGTTGCCAATGGCCATCAAGATCACCGTGGACGATACCTGGGTCCGACCCCACCGACGAGAGTCGACTCCCCGCGAGTTGGTCAGCTTCCCTGGGACAAGCCCCAAGATTACCGTCGCTCGAGCAAGAATGGTAGCCAGCACAGCCGACACTCTAATGGCCATCATCACCATCGGCCATTCGGACCCGGCCTACTGGAATATGAGCCCGCTGCGAGGGTGTGAAGAGAGTGGGCAGGAGTTCAAAGTTGGGGATATGACTTGTGGTGACGGGACTTGATGACTCACGAAGACACGACTTTCTTGAAATTCTGCGGTGCGATTGCATGCGTGTTTTCATCGATCCAGCGTTCTGTTGAGTGTCTTCGGACATAGCGTTCTATTTCTAGCATTGATTCGTACCATACTATCTACTTACATAAAGACATGCAATGTGTTTGCTTGAACAGCGTGCATGCGACAAAACACGCAATAGCCATTCAACAATAGGCGCGCTCTGATACTTTTCGCCAGTCTCTCGTCTCAAGACCTTCCACAGGATGCACTTGAGTTATCATGTGAGAGCAAGCCCACATTCCCCTCTTCCAACTCCCCTAACAGTGAAAGGACATGAGATCATTCCCTTTGCAGCCTCCATTGCCGAATCTCCCATTACTCAGCCGCTGGACTTGTTGCCACCGAACCATGGTCGGACCTTGGCCCACGCAGCTTGCCAAAGGCTCTGCGGCTGCTCGTTGTGGTTCTGCGCTTCCTCCTCCTGGTGCACTTCTCCCTCCTGGTGCACTTCTCCCTCCTGGTGCACTTCTCCCTCCTGGTGCACTTCTCCCTCCTGGCGCACTTCTCCCTCCTGGCGCGCTTCTTCCTTCTGGCGCGCTTCCTCCTCCTGGCGTCGTCTCTTGTCCTGGCGCTCAAGCTCGTGACGTGTCATGCCTTCCATCGCGTCGCCGTCTTCTGTCTCCCTGAGATCCCTCTCTGCCTTTCGCTTGCGTGACTGGTGAGTCGCCTCCTCCAGCTCCTTTTGACGACGGTCCTTCTCTTCTTTCTTCTTTCGCTCCTCCTCCTCCTCCTCGGGTTGGCGAGCTTCGTCACGGGCTTTGGTTATGCGACCTCTTGCCTGGCGGTGGATGTTACGCAGCTCGTCGTGCGCCTGATCCAGGTCTGCTATGATTTTCTGAAGGTCTCTCGACATCTCATCGCAGACTCTCTCCGTCCTCTGGTCCACGTCCTGTTCTGAGGCCTTCGAGCGCAAACCCTCCACAAGCTCATCCAAGCTAGTGATGCAGTCGCTAATCTCGATGGCAGTGGTGTGGAGGTCGAGGAGATTCGTAACATCATCGTCGACGAATCCCCGTATGCCTTTGAGGCGTTCAAGCGCAGGCGAGCGGACTCTGTGGGCGGCTACGGTAGCCACCGTCGTCTCGGCCCACTCGAAGAAACGCTGAGTAACTTCGTACACATACCACTCATCGACCGGAAGACCACTCCGCATGTTCTGTAGAATCCCTAACATATGTTAGCTCAGGCTTGAGAGCGCGAGGAAAATGGGGGACATCGTACCGTTCACACTGTCCACCTCGGACGAAACGAGATCCTCGCTTATCTGGAGAGTTGGAACTGACGCGTCGAACCCCGTGAGACTCTCCTGTTGTGGACGAGGTGTATCTGACATCAAGTTCGGGGACTGTGCAGAGACATCGTCTGGGTACATCGTTCGAGCAACGCGTCCAGGCTGGCTCCAATCGAGGTCTGGTGGTTGATGTCTTGAAGGCGCGGGATCTGTGATGACATCTTGGGACTCATCGGCATCAAGATAGTCCAGTGCTTGAACATCGGCCTCATCCTCCATCAAGTTGAAGTCGGAATCCGCAGCATCTGCATCTCGGCCTGTGCGACTAGATGGGGATGGAACCTTCGACTTCTTTGCCTTCTTTGTGTCCCGACCGTTGAGGTTCTTGCTATTTGCCTGTATCCACGCTTTGATGTTCCAATCAGGCGCGTTCACGCGCTGCCAGTCTTCGCATTGCTTGACCAGTTGCTGATAATCTCTGGGGTTCGTGGCGGATAATGAGAAGCAGCGTGTACCGGTAAACCTCGACGCAATGAGGCTGCATAGAGCGCCGATGAACCAGTCGCGATAGCCAGGTTGAGGGTTCTGTGTGAGCTTGACGTCTGTCGGAAGGCTGGATGGCCCTGAGGATGGTTCACCAGCATTCTCACGCGTTTCCGGGCGGACAAACAGATCAATGGCACGATAAAGCCGCGCCGTCATTTGTTTCATGTCCATACTACTCCATCGCGGGCTCTCTGATGTCACTGCCTCATGGCCAGATTGAGCCAGGCGGCGGATGGACGCGTACTGTGGGTTAAATATCTTCCCGACCGCCCCTGACTTCTGCATCTTCATGTATTCCAGTTTGAACACCATGTATTCCGGACATCTGTTTGCAATGCTCCAGATGAGGTCGTTGACGTCGTCTTGGTCACGAAGAGACAGGTAGTCTTTGACGCTCCCTGAACTGAGGAAGGGTTCCTTGGCGCCCCTGGGTGCTTGCCCTCCCCGTCTGGGCCGCATCGTGGGATATCGGGTTGGTGGCGATGGCGGTGAAGGGTGTATCGCGGATGGCGGAGATTTCAATTTTCAAGAGTGCATCCAGCAGTATCTGAAGCCCCGAGCCTGCAAAACAACGACAGGCCGTGCAGGTACAGGAGCCGATCTCAGGACACGGTAGAAGTTGCGCAAGATGCAACGCGCTCGAGATTGGTCGTGTTGCTTCCTCAGGGTGTCGACGCAGCGGAAGTGAAGCGCGGAAAGTTTTGTGCGCGCTTGGTAGCTTCGGACACGTGCCACGTGTGGGCCAGCGCCGCCGATTCTTCGACTTATTTCTACAAACAACCAGGACAAGACAATGAAGCTCCCTATAGACAACGAGACTATGATCTCGCCTGTGTATCTGTCAAAGACCCTTCCTTTGGAGGCTTGAAGCGATGTTCTGGACGGCTGGTTGGCATTACATGTGAAAGGCGACGCTAATTTTCAAGGTTTCCTCTCTAGGAAGGTACGGAATCGCAGTGGGTTCATACATTTCAAATGACTTGAGAGAGGTTCGAAGACATCCTTTCAGCTCTGAGAAGCGTTCATGCTTCCCATACCACGATACATCTGGTCTCAATACTCTCTCTGGCACCACCGTGGTCGTCGGCAGTTTGGAAAGCCCTAGGTCGATACAATCAGCCCTGGATTCCTCAGGTTGAAAGAAACCAACTTACGAATGTGGCGTACACCGTGCCTTTCCATCATCCTCGCTATCATACAGCTTGATCCAGAGAACATCCTCGACATCCATCTCCTTTTTATAGTAGTACTTGTGCTCGGGATTCCAGTTGACCCAGAAAAGTCCAAGTTTCTGCTTCCGACCAGGAGCACTCATGTCCGTAGATCCATCTACCAAGTCCCTGTCCGGGATCGTTCTTTTATCGCCCACACAAAGAGCGTCTCGAGTGACCTTGCTCAATGGTCGCCAAGCGCTGAAGATGGCCCACCGGGATCGAGAGAGACGCTCCCAGTCTTGAGGGCGTTCTGGCATAGTTTGGATGTATGACGGAGTGTCGACGTAGTTGTAGTCGACATGCAATGCGTGCGCTGGCCCGTATGTCTTGTCTGGCAGTTTCTCTTGACCATCAAGTTTGGAAGCACGAAGAAGGTGCTGGTAGCAATGAGCGAAGTTTGCACCTGTTCTTTGGTAGCGTTAGCAATTGTGAGCAGTTGGACAAGCGTGGAACATACGTTTCCTTTGCGAGATCGGCAATTTCCTGGTAATACTTCGAAGTCACGGTCTCATCGTCCTGGAAGTCTGAGATCGCTGTCTTGTGATGGATAAACTGGAAGCCAGCCTCATCGTAAGTGAACTTGTCTTCCATGCCGGTGACATCGAACACTTTCACATCACGTTGGTCTCTTTTGACATCATGGTGCTTGCCAACTTCAATCGCATCACTGCCGCCAAGAGATGGATCCAAGCGAAAGGCCAGCGTTGTTGTAACGAATCGTTCGTTGTCGGAAGATACAGAACCCATGACGAATGTAATGTCCAAGACCTTGACGGAATTGAGAGATTATAAAGCAACTTTGAGAAGAGAGAATGCATTTCAAGACAAGGACCAGAGCCGACATGGCGTCTATTTTATCTCTACGAACCTGCAAGGATGATGGCTTAGCGCTCACGACTGGAGGATTGAAGGCCCGTACCGATTGATGACTGTCCATTTTTGAAGGATCAAAGGCCCGTCCCGACATTTTGTCATCATATAGACAAGCGTCAGACCATCAGCCGCACCTCATCTCTTCAGCTTGCATCTTCCAAGAGCCAATGACGAACTGTTCAGGACTAAATCAATCGATGCATATCAGAAACACCAATGCGCTCACCAAGAGACTTACTGATCTAGCTGCGAGTATCTGAGACTCTCGAGGAAGAAGGCGGGCATTGCATACCATCGACTCCGGATTTACGTCTCACCCAGATCGTCGGTCTCGAGGGCCTTCGGCAGTCGGATACTTGCAAATGCCTAATTCCTCTCAATAGCAGGACTTTCTAGCATTGGCTATGACGCAGAATCAGAAGCCCCTCGTGCGTGCTGCAGCCTCGTCAGCACACTGTGGCTGCAAGAACGGTCCACCTTGCCGCTTATGTAAAAGGCAACCGCCATCGAAACGCAGCAGCGCCAATGTGAATCAGTGTCTGGGCACCGCGAACAACAAAGCCATAAGAGCACAGCTTTGGGCAGTCTTCACACTAGAATACAAGCGGGGAGTTCGGAATTGTTGGATGGATGCTCTCGCCACCGCCGACATGACGCCTTCCGTGGTCGGCACAACTTTCGACGCCATTGTTCGTTGCCACCTTGCCGCAAGAGATGATTCCGACCTGGCCCTTAAGCAACAGGCGAGAGATGCTTACGGCCGTGCTCTAACAGCACTTTCGCAGAATGTCAGCATGGTGCCAAAACTGGCCAAAGTCCACAACTCTCGTGCCATCCTTGTCGGCATGCTACTTGTCGGGCTTTGCCAGGAGACTTTGAAAGACAATGACCAAGAAGCGACATGGAAGGTCCACTACGATGCTTCTCAGGAATTTGTGAAGTATGTTGGTCCGTCCACCTTCGACACCAGTAATGATCTGGACATGCAGCTACTCCAGGTAACTTGGTTTTTGAATTGGCTCTCTGGTCTGGCCTTCAGGAGAGGTATGACTCTGGATCTCGAGACGTGGGACTTGTTCTCCGACAACCTGGTTGAAGGACCTCGAAAGGCTCTCTTTGGATTTCTTCGCGGCTGGTGAGATAGATCCAGTGTTTTGTGTTGCACAACACTGACAGACTTTATAGGTACGAGATGGCAATTCCTCTGCCTGGATACCTTCAGGACGTTGACAAGCTACTGGAGGATGGGGAAGCGGGTGATGAGCTCCGGACTGCCATGGGGAGATTGGTCAGGTTTTCGGACCAAACGGCAGCCTGGACAACGACATTCACCATGCCATCCCAATTCATTGTTCAGGCTGAAGATCTCGACACGACGATCGAAGAGGTGAGTGATGCTTTCGAAGTCCAGCCAACACAAGAACTGACGCTTCTCTCAGCACTGCTTCCTGTCCGTGAACAACCATTTTAACGTGCAATACCATTTCCTTCGCCAGGAAATGGCCATGCTTTGGCTTGTAACCTGGCTTGCTCGTCTGATCGCCGATTGCACAGCCGTTCGTGCAGTCAAAACCTGTCCTGATCTTGCCAGCTCAACACCACTACAAATTTCAACATTGACCGACAATGCATACCTCGCCGCTACGACCTTGGCCCGAGGTGTATATCATTGGTCTCAGTACTCCAACGTTACCTATGCAACAGTCTTGAGCGTCCTTTTGCAAGTCCTCGCAGCATTCTTTACCGAATTGGGAGCGGAGCGGGAGTTGGGTTGGTGTCAGGCGTGTCAGGTGGCCACGGAAATGCGACTGAACCGACTCCAGCAGTCTCGACCTCGGACGTTGTGTCGAATCCGTGAAGTTGCCCCTCAGCTTGTCGAAGCAGTGAGGTTGCAGCCGAGAAAGCAAGCAAGTTCTTCTCACGTCCCAAAAAGTGGAGTGGTTGTCGGTTAGCAATGCCCCTTCGGCTTCGACAATATACACCCAAGCCGGACAAATGAAGTCCACCTTTGACGCTTCGGACTAGGCTGAACTATTGGAAGTACGTACCTTCTACAGCTACTTTGAGTGGGGTCCGCTAATGAACGTTTTAGCCTGATGAATTGGACTGCATGAGTTCATCCGCCTCGTCATACTCTTGCATCATAGGTATATAAAGCACAGAGAGTCTGAAAGTTGTTTACGGAGAGACCGATCGTAACACTACTCAACTGATTGCGACACATCATGCAGTACCTCAGCCTTCGCCTTCTTTCACTCTCGCTTGCTGCACTTGCTACTGCAGCACCGAGTAAGACGATCGTCGAACGAGCCGACCTATGCGGCCAGTGGGATTCGATACAGACCGGCACCTACACTGTCTATAACAACCTATGGGGTCGCGATCAGGCTACAGGCGGAAGTCAATGCTTCGGTGTTGATAGTGCCAGTGGAAGTACAGTGAAATGGCATGCCACGTGCGTATCACCACCGCAGACTCCAGTACCAGGCTGACATCTTCTCTTCTCAGATGGACCTGGACCGGCGGGCAAGGTCATGTCAAGTCATACCCAAACGCCGTTGTGAAATTTACTGCAAGAACGCTATCTAGCATCAGCTCGATGAAGACAAGCTGGGCCTGGACCTACAGCGGCTCCAATATCATCGCCAATGTCGCTTATGACATGTTCACATCGTCATCGGCCGCTGGGTCAGCCCAATACGAGATTATGATCTGGCTTGCTGCACTTGGCGGCGCAGGACCAATTTCGTCGAATTACGGGAGCGATGGTAATGCAGTTCCGGTCGCCACAGTCAGCATCAATGGTGTTAGCTGGAAGTTGTACAAAGGATTGAACGGGAGCATGACCGTGTTTTCCTTTGTAGCAAGCGGGAATGTGGGAAGCTTCAGTGGTGATCTGAAGAACTTTGTGAACTACCTTACCTCCAATCAGGGATTGTCGTCTTCACAATACTTGCAGAGCGTTGGTGCTGGGACCGAGGCTTTCGAGGGCAGCGGAGCAAAGTTCACGGTCTCTAGTTACAGTGTTGTGATTGCTTGAATCTACGAAGAAAGTAGATGCAGCCCTTCTTTTGCGTATCTTTCAATACTTTCAAGGCGCTGCGCTCAGTGGCTGTATGCCAGGGAAGTAGCTTGCGGGATGCGTTGGGATCGGAATGCTGGCAGTCGTCCCAAACGCAGTGCTCAAATCCTCCTTCATCGTCGCAGCTGAGTACCCGGATGGTGCAGCCGAGACTGTGGTTGTGACTGCAGCATAGGGCGAAGCACCACTTCCTCCTTTGAGACAAAATCCAGTTCCATATGCACTTCGGCAGGTGTAGAACTGTGTAGATCCCTCTTCGGTCCACATCGCAAAGTCGTTGACGGTTATGTCAGTGCACGGCGCTCCATCGGCGCAGACAAATTTGATGGGCCCTCGTTCAGCGCCATTGGCTTCAGTCCCATGCCAGTTCGAGAACGTTATGTTGCTCAACTGGACACCGTCACCGTCTCCTTCGCTTTGAGATGACCAGTACTGGTCAACGTCGAGAGAGTATGCATTCCCGTGTCCGATGAAGTTCTCAAAGACAACATTCTCGACCGTGCCATCGCCGCCGTTCGACTTGATCATCATCATCTGATTGGCCTTCCAGGTATAGATGTTGCGGTACAGAATGTTGCTGATGTTGGTGCCGGTGGACAAAGACCCGATAGCACAGCCTCCGGACCAGTTGCAGTAGATGTTCTCGACTTGGATGTTTGAAGCCGGCGATTTGACGGTGACACATTCGTCCTTGTTGGTGACCATGACGTCGTGTACGAAGATGTTGTTTCCCCAAACATCGACCCCGTCTAAGCCACCTGAGTCTCCTCCGCGGATGGCAAGATTGTAGACCTGCAAGAGAGAATCTGTGTCAGTAGATACTCATGGATTTCTTCGCCGCTTTCTTACCTCTCCATTCGAGCAACTGTCCATGCTGAAATGAAATGATGGCGAATCCACCAAAGCCAGGTCGTGGACCGAGAAGTCAGAGACGTCCGCCAGACGTAGAATCCGCGGTCCACTGATGCTTCCCTGAGCGTGGAACTCGTATCCGTTGCCTTGGACGGCTCCTTTGCCAGTCGATGAGAGGAATTCGAAATCGGTGGTGTGCTTGATCATGAACATGTTGTCCTCGTCTTCGCCCGTTCGGCTGATGATTCCGTCTAGTTGTATGGCCATGCCTTTGGCTCCCGAGATCGTGACGAAAGTGTCCATGGCGTATGTTCCATTCGGGATGATGACGACTCCGCCTGACAAGCATGCCTCAGCGGCTGATGAGATGGCAGATCCAATGTCCGTCTTTCCGTCTGCTTTGCCTCCATAGTCCAATACATTGCATTCCTTCACCGCGGACTTTGCCTTCAGTGAAGTTGTTGGCCCAACGGATCCAGATAGTTGTCCAGCAACTATGAGTGGTCCTGTCAGGGCCGCCGTGAGGATAACGAATCTCATTATGGACAAGGGAAATGGCAAAATTGCCGTGAAGTGAAAACCGAAACCAGACTTCACGAGAAAAATGTTCTGCTCTTGGGGCTTGTGGTTGACAGATCATGTGTTTCACGATGTGCCAAGTATATGAATGGTGGAAGAATAGTACGTTTCAGGTAAAAGTGCTGCCGATGCTCAGCCGAAGATGCAAGCGAAGCATTTCCAAGACGTCGAACCATTACCTTGACGCCACACGTGAAATGGAAGCTCGCTTGGGAATGTCAAACAGCCTGCGATGCTTCGACGAGATTTAAGTACATGTAGGCATGTATTCTTCCACTTCGCTTGGCATTCACCCGAGTTCTCACCAGTGATCGGCAGCAAGTCTCGTAAGGTTTGCGAACAAGCTTGAAGAAGACATTAAAAGGAGGAGCTTCAAAAGCTTGCTACTGACAAGCTCCGGCGACAGTATCAAGAATGGAAGGTCGTCCATTGCATATACTTGTCGCTGCTCGCATGCGCCGCTCTCATTGGCCGAGACTTTTCATCCACCTTCCTAATCTGGAAAGTCCTCTTTCCCGGACATGTGTGAGAGCATGTGCTCAAGCAACTTGGACTCACTCGCTTCCGTGGCCATCTTCTTCGTCTTGAAGCATCTACACAATCTCCATGACCGGTAAGCCTCCGGCGCTAGGGGCGACTTCATACCGTCAGGCTTCACACCAGCACGGTCATGAGAAAGTCCACCAAGCGGACTTGAGGCAAAGAATCACAACGGCCTCGCTTGGAAGAAAGCTCGAGATCAGCGTCGATAAATATCTCTCATTCCTCCAACCCATCTATGCTGAATGGTATCACTTCAATCTCAACAGCTCCTCACAATGGCGTTCAATCTGAAGCTCTTGGCAGCAACTCTGCTTTTCCACAGCATTGCAGTACTTGCAAGCCCTGTTGCCGCTCCCCAAGTCACCTCGGCCCCAAGTCTTGAGAAGAGAGCAACGACTTGCACCTTTTCTGGTTCGAATGGCGCCTCGTTGGCGAGCAAGTCGAAGACTTCCTGCTCCACCATCGTTCTCTCCTCCGTCGCTGTTCCATCGGGCACCACTCTCGACTTGACTGGATTGAACGCCAACACCCATGTACGAAGATCCGAACGTTGATGCAGCGGAACCGAGATACTGATCAAGTACACCAGGTCATCTTCGAAGGCACGACAACATTCGGTTACAAGGAATGGTCAGGCCCGCTCGTATCAGTCTCTGGCAAGAGCATCACTGTGACTGGCGCCAGTGGTTCTGTTCTTGACGGCGACGGAAGTCGCTGGTGGGACGGGGAAGGTTCCAACGGAGGCAAGACAAAGCCGAAGTTCTTCTACGCACACAGCCTTACCTCGTCGACGATCTCAAACATCAACATCAAGAACTCTCCAGTCCAAGTCTTCTCAATCAACGGAGCCAATGGACTGACGATGAATACCATTTCTATCGACAACAAAGCTGGCGATACTGGAGGCGGACACAACACTGATGCCTTTGATGTCGGCGATAGCGAATCCGTCTACATCAGTGGTGCGACCGTTTACAACCAGGACGATTGCTTGGCAGTCAACTCGGGGACTAACATCACCTTCACAGGCGGTAAGAGAGTCCAAGACCGTCGAAATGATATACGAGCTGATCACAACACAGGGTACTGTTCCGGCGGTCATGGTCTCTCAATCGGCTCAGTTGGCGGACGGTCTGACAACGATGTTGCCACCGTTAACATCGAGAACTCGCAAATTGTGAACTCCCAAAATGGTGAGAACAATATCATTGTACTCTTCTTTGCAATGCTAATTGTTTGAAGGTGTTCGCGTCAAGACTGTGTACGGTGCAACCGGCTCTGTCAAAGGCGTGACCTACTCGAATATCAAACTCAGCGGAATCACGAAGTACGGTATTGTTATCGAACAGGACTACGAAAATGGATCGCCGACTGGCACCCCGACAGACGGTGTGCCTATCACGGGACTGACAGTCAAGGGCGTGACCGGTACAGTATCGAGGTAAGAAGTCGTCATCCCGATATCATTCGCACACTGACAGTCGCTTTCCCTACAGCTCGGCAACAGACATCTACATTCTTTGTGCAAAAGGTGCATGTTCTAATTGGACCTGGAGTGGTAACTCCGTAACGGGTGAGTACGAAAGAGTCCGCTTCTAGGTCTTTCACTAACCAAGATTTCAGGCGGCAAGAAGAGCAGCTCGTGCTCTAATGTTCCCAGTCCTGCATCGTGCTGATCGCGCTCTGCGACGCTGTCTCGCTGATCGATGTCGTATTCCAACAAAATCCCTTCTTCAAGCTCCACCTTTCGCGATGGCGTGCTCTTCACAGTCCACCCTTCTTCGGATGACCTCTCGGGAAACACGCGTATATTAGGAGAAAATAGTTGTGATCGATCATGTGTCTTAGAACACGACGGTACTGATATGAAGCCTACACTGGATATTTGTTCCTCCCCCGGTGTTGAGCTTCGTACGAACATCGCGGCTTTATTGAGACCAGAACTTTCAGAAATGCTTTGAACGCGCCCCATACATTCCTCCATGGGACTCATTCGCCATAACTCCTGTAAATTTCTCACGCGATCAGATGTCGGTCTCATTTGCAAGCATCGCACGAGCATCGCACGAGCATGTACGATGTTCCTTTGTAGCATCGGAATTCTTTAGCTCGCTCGCGTTTCAACGACACATTAAAGAGCACCTGCAACTTGACCCCTGTTTGTCCATCCGATTCTCGTTGCAAGTGCGGTTTCATCTCAAGTCAGGTTCAGTGGCCCAAAACATCATGACTTCGCCACTGGATACACTGATCGCACGAAACGCCGTCCTCGATACAACATATACTCTAGCATACGCCACAGACAACTTGAATCACGATCTGTTCTTGTCACTCTTCAAGCCTGACGAACGAGTCACACTTGACGTATCCAACCATCAAACGTCCATCGATCCCGTCGAGCTGTTGCCGGAGGACCTGTGGAAACAGACCGTCGTGGTGCAAGCTGGCTTCACCGGCACTCAGCATTTGGCTGGGAACTCCATCGTCACTTTCGGAGGACCAGACCTGAAAATGGCTCATGTGAAGACTTATATCTCAGCATACCACTGCATTGGCACAGAGGGAGACATCCAGACTGTCACTGCGCATGTCACCTGGCATGTTGATTTGATCCGTCATGAAAATGGATGGTGGATCCGAAAATTTGCCATTGATCGATCGATCCCACTGGATAATCCTAAATTATACGAAGCGGCACAGGAGAGACAGAAAGCTGGCAAGGGACGTAACCTCAAGACTTGAGGACATTACCACATGGCGGCGAGATTGTATCTCAATATGTACTGGAGAAAGAGGACAATCGTAATTTTGAAATTTTTCATGCTGCTCATTCCTCGTCTAGAGTCTAGTTCATTATAGGCTGTCCCTCATCATCAAAGTACACAGGAACCTTATTTCTGAACGAATACTGCAATGCAGTCGCAATCTTGGCAGCCTCATACGCATCGCTCGGATTGCATGTCAAGGGCTTGTTATCCAGAATAGCGGTGGCAAACTCCGCCAGATCGTTGATGAAGGACTTATCGTACAGAATGAAGGCATCGGCGGTCGTTTGTGTCCGTACACCATGCTCGTCCCGAATCTCAACTCGATCCACTGTCGAGTTTCCGTTGATGACGGTATGGGCCTTGGTGCCGCACACTCTGGTCGTGCTCTCAAAGCCGTTGGTGAGTGTTCGTCCAACGTGGGTGGTGAGGACTTTGCCGTTGGCGAACTCGACTACTCCCCAGCCATTGTCACAGTCGCCGTACTTGGCAAGGTCTTGGTATACGGCCTGTTGGCCGAAAGCAATGACTCTATTGACTTGCTTCTTGGGGTTTGAGAGACCTGAAGTTACATCCAGGTAATATCTGCCGATGTCGATCTGATGCGGTGTCAGAGATGCCTCATCAGCCTTGATATAATGTGAAACTTACATCATGGACACCCATATCGACGAAGATACCCCCAGACTGTGCAGAGAACGTTACGAAGAAGCCCGTAGGATCCTGCTGGTCGAGACAGGTCGTTTCTACTGCATGTACTTCGCCAAGGGCCGACTTCTCGACCATACGCTTCGCCGATCGATACGATTCATCATCTTGCAGGATGTAAGCCGTCTGATCAGACCTCCATTCGCGGCATCAGACTTACATCTTCGGCAAAAAGGGACAAGAAACTTGAGATGAGGCTTTGACTCAGCCTTGGCAAGAACCTCGGCAGTGGTGATAACGTCCACTGATATGGGCTTCTCACACATCACATGCTAGTTTGAATAAGCTCCAATTCCATGGAAATGCTTCTTGAGTTGACTTACGAGACCAAGATCAAGACCCAGCATGATAAGTGGCGCATGAGTCGCCGTCGCCGTGGAGATGAGAACAGCCTTGGCACCGCTGTTCTTCATGCAGTCCTCTGGGTCTGCATAGTACTTCACTGATGGTGGCAAGTTCTCTTTGACCCACTGATCGCTCCCTGGCTTCGTATCGCAAGCCGCAACGAGTTCGATTCGGGGCTGTTGGAAAGCGAGGATACGAGCGCGAATTGCTCCAAGTCGACCAAGACCGATCAAAGCGATTCGGAGGCGAGGCTGGCCAGTCATGTTGGTGATAGTCTGTTTACAGAAATCTCTCGTGGTGAAGGTCAAAGATAACGAAGGAATGAAGAGAAGATCGCTGATTCCCGAAGGCCTTTGGTATTGGAGGGTCCCGCACAGCAGTGTGCGCTTTTATTCAACAAGACGGCAATTGACATTCGGTACGAGAGCTGCAATACGAGATGCGACTACACCCGTTCTTTTCATGTTGTCCAAGGGCCGGCAGAATGTTTGGCGGGAAGTCCGATCAGAGTTCTCCGATGGCGCTCTGGCTTGCAAGTATGTCCGATAAGAGCTGAAATGCCCGACGGCAGCATTGAACCAACCGCCGCTTTGAAATTGTGGGCTTTGCGGAACAATGCAATGCCAGCCTCAAGGCGTATGCCATACCGTAAGGCAGTGCACGTGTGAACTGTGAAATGGGCATATTTGTCTGCCGTTAGCAGCGCATATACACCTGTTCAACGAATGAGTCTCTGAACCAATCGCCTGCCTTTCCCTCACCATCGTCCATTATGGCAACTGTCGTTGAATCGTCACCAACACCTATGTTTCCGGTATCACTACAATCAACCCAGGAAGATTGTTACAGCTCATCGACGCCAAATCTCAGCTCAAACGAAAAGCTGCTCTCAACAAGACACATCATTGTCGTCAGCGGGCCTGCGGGATGTGGAAAGACAACTGTTGCAAGTTACATCAGTCAAGAGCTCGGAGTCCCGTACCTTGAAGGGGATGATGTATGTGAGCTTTCATGTTTTTGCCATCGATCGTTTGCTAACGGCGCTTGTTCTCTAGTACCACTCCGAAGCAAATCGACTCAAAATGTCAAACGGACAGCCCCTTGAAGATGCTGATCGATGGGAATGGCTTCGAACTCTTCGGGACGAGGCCATCAAGTCGTCAATTTCATCAAATGCTGCAGTTGTCACTTGCTCCGCGTTGAAGCGGAGCTACCGCGATGTGCTTCGGACAGCGTCGAGTTCCGACAGACAGGTGCATTTCGTCTACCTCATGACAGACGAGGAAGCGTTGTTGGCAAGACTGAAGGCCCGTCAAAACCATTATATGAAGGAGATCATGTTGAGAAGCCAGTTGGAAACGCTCGAAGTGCCGGCCGAGGACGAGCACGATGTGATTCGTGTATCGCTGCAGCAGGATCGGGAGTCCATCAATCGATGTGCCCTGGAGGAAGTACAGGCTGTATTACTAAAATAGATATTGCTGCACTCGGGTTTTTGAATATACAAATCCTCGATCCAGGCTGGTGTTCCGTGGAATTTACAGAGCCCAGGCGCTCGAGATTTCAGATCCCATTCGACAACTGGGCGCCTTCTTCCCACCAAGCAGACGTGTTGGCAAAGTTCTGTTGGTGCGCGATTAGTAGAGGCAGGCTCAAATGCTTCGTCAGGACCTACGTTGGATTGTTCGTACGCTTGGAAGACATCCTGTAGGAGTAAAGGGTCCCAGAAGTCATGCAACTAATGATATGTGTGTCAGCTACCTCCATTATTCAAGCATGCTTGAAACTCACCAAATCGTCGGTAGGGTCATAAGTAGCAGATGAGACTGGCAAGCTCGGTAGTCCGACTTCTGCCAAGTCGGTATGGTCGGGAAAGGGAGGATTCGTGTCTTGGGTGATGTGTGAATTCGCTGGAGTGGCGGCGAGGTGGACCGTCCTTATTGTTTGATGGTTTCGATCAGCTCGCTCGATAAGTCTCGTTCGCCAGCCTAGCAGCTCGACATCGTCGCCTTCGTCCCGGCTTTCACTTCCGCGGCTATCCTCATTATTGACGCCTGCGTGCGTATCCTCTCCTGCGTTGGATCCGGTAGAGATCTTGGAAGAGGCTCGAGAGCGCAGCTTCAAAAGCCATTGCAGGTTGCGGTAATATCTGGGCGTATTGCCCCCGCGCTGGGTCAATGACCTGAAAAGCGTGATGGCTGAGTCGATTTGTGTTAGAGCAAAGGCGGACATGGCGTTGGCCGGGTCGCGCAAGACAAGTGTGCCCAAACAGAGTGCCGAGTTGAAGACGTGGAACTTTGAACATGGTCAGATAGAGGCGGCGGAATTCGTTTGATCAGGCTTGAGATTACCCAAAAGCTCCACTGTCTGATGCTTACAGCTGGAAAGCGTGCGTGAATGTCGCCAACAATTGCAATGATGATCTGCAGCGAGCCGTCAGTCCAAGTTCGTTGCGGACGATTGTACGGATTCATACTGCGCAACGTTCCACCACGGTCAAGAATGACGGGGCGTGAGGAGACCTGACGCCACTATCGATGTCGTCATACAATGCTTTGGCATAGTAAGGACGATGTAGGTTGATGATAGTCTCTGAAATATTGACTGCGAGATTAGTTTGCTAATGAAGGTCAGCCAGGCCAGAACCCTCTAGCCGTGAATGTAATACCTGAAATGACGCCGTCATGGCTCTCCGCGAAGGTTCGGGTGATGCTTCAATGGCGGCTTCGATTTGAGGATATCGAGAAGGCATCGCCATCAGTGCTGCTCGACACCGGATGGAGAAAGGTAGATTGCGTTCGAACTCGCACCTGAAGTCAAAGATGAGCCCAGCCATAGAGCACAAGGACATTGATAGAACGTACAGCCTAGCATCCAGCGCCATCACATCAGAATAAGGCGGCTTGCGGACTTTCATTGCCATGTTGAGTATCCTGATATGGTCTATTAGCATCAGAACAGTCTGCATATATCTTCACATACTCTGACGAAAGCTGTGACAATTCAAACCGCAGAGTAGAGTAGCCCTTTTCGCCATTCAAGTTGAGCGGCTCGGCAGGGAATGCAGTATCGCAGTGATCAGCTTGGATGGCCGAGCTGGTCATTATTAGCTTCACCAAGAGTATGGAAAGTCGATGAAGTAAGCATACGGGCGAGAGAAGCAGTGCGCTTGGAAAGTATCTGCAGAGTTGCACTCCCAGAAGACCTTGCGCCGCTCTTCAACAACTTCCCCTGGTAAATTCCATCGCGCACCGTCTCGATGCATGCCCATCTACAAGGTTCTATCAGCAAATCTTTTGTTTGATTGCGACTAGACAAACGATTCTCACAGCTTGTACCAATCGCATGACCAAGCCCCAAAGCGGCCATGCATTGTCACCACGGCGGCCTTTATCAAGATGCCTATTCTACCATCAGCTGAAAGCGTCTCCAGCATGCTACTCACACTTACAAGTGCAAATGCGCCATGAGATGCTACAAGCAGTCAGTCTGGAGCGAGTGGCCAGAAAGACAAGGTACACTCACCAAGGTCTGTACACCCGCCAGCATGTTGTTTGATAGGAAGTCACCCTTGACCAACGCACGCTCAGAAAGATGCAGCCACTCTTCAACAGACGGGTCGTAGCTCGGCATTTCAATGTTGAATATAGTTCCCTGTGCCAATACAATGAACACCAATGCGATCTCTTGTGGATTTACGGCTGGGGTCGAGCTTCGTCCCTCCGAGAAGGCATAGACCCGGTTGAAGATAGGCTCGAACATCGATCTTGGAGCAACATCGTGGCTGATGACATATCAGTGGGCAGGTTTCCGACTGCGACGGGGCTGCACTCACTGCCAAGCACAGTATCGGTAGTATGATTCGACCAAAGACCATGCTTCGTCTCTCGGAGGAAGCTGCGATAGCAAGTCTCGAGTCCTTATGCGAGCCGAAGAGACGTTGAAAGGGAAGGCTATCGGGTCGACACTGCCCAATGCAACATTACCAGGTTGTGTTCGATCCGCATTTTGCGTCTCGGGAGAGGGAGCTCGAGTGATGAGAGGCGTTTCGGTGGCATCTTGTGTCTCAGACTAGAAACAATCAGCTGCTTTAGGACAACGTGACGGAATGTATAGATCCTACATCTTTCAACCACTCGCTGCCAGCAGTCGGGCCCAGATACTTCGATCGACCACCTTTGCTTAGCATCAAAGTGCCGTGAGAACCGCCTTGTTCGCCATCATGGTCGGCTGATGACAGAGGAGGATTGGGACTCGTTGTGGAAGATACCGGTCGGGGGCCATTGACGGTGTAAGGCTCCAGCGCATTGGCTACCAATGCCAGTTGATCGAGCTGACTCTGGTTGGAAAGAGATGGTCGCTGCGTTGGCTGCGATGCTGGACGGGAAGGAGCCTGATGGGACTGCAGTTGCGGTGCATGCTCAGGAGGCCAAGTGCAAAATTCCACTCGACCTCGACGGACGCAATTGGCGCATGGCGCTGGGAGGAGCGTGTGAGTTACTGAGAGACCAGGCTACGCTTGCTTCTGGGACAAGGCTGACCTTGCCGATCGCACTTCATCTTGAGCCTCCGACATTCTATCAGGCTGTTAGACTCGTTCCCACGAGACACCATCACGTGGCATCGCAATCGTATCGGCCGTCAAGACTTGCCATCACAACTGTGGCGAGGCCGTTGCTTGCGCCGCTTCTTGGGAACCTCGGCATCGGCATCGCTGCTCCGGGCATGCGAAGTCTTCTCCGATGAGGTTTGCTGCGTTGATTGAGACATGCTGGCCATGGCACAATGGCCAGACACTGGTGGTACAAGAGGAGAGCGGATCGGACATAGGAGAAGAAGGAGACGACGTCGCAGCTGAAAAGGATGCCGTCCACCTGACCGTTTCCTTTTCGCCGACCGCGGACCGTGCCGTTGCCATCAAACGCCGCCCTCCTCTCACCAAACATCTCCGATCGGTCTTACGCCATCGCCTGAACATTGATCCAGAACATGAAGACAATGGCAAGATCAAAACCAGCTCGAAGATGCATGTCCACTACGAAGTATCTTCTAATTCATCTCAATTCGTGCTACTGGCTCGCTCGTCATCATGCCTCTCCTGACTGATACCGCGGCCCCGTTCACTCCCAGCGTCGATGTCAAGAACAAGATCGACGTTCGACATGTCGAACTCAAAGACACAGACCGGCAGAATGAGGAGGCTGTGATTGCCAAACCTCCCGTCGCGGACAATTTCATGTACGACTTCAAGTACAATCACCCGCTTCCAACCTCGGATGTTTTGGGCGTCGAAATTCCGGCCGACTGCGATGCTCGAACAGAAGCGGAGAGCCTGGTCAGCCGACTAGAAGATGTCATGGCTAAGGGGGATGCAAATGGCTTTGCTGATATGTTCCTGGACTCAGGTAAGCCGACTCGTAAAGGAAGTTCCTTCTGATTCGTTCTAACCTGACAATTTGCAGGCGTCTGGCGTGACAAGCTGGTATTCACCTGGGACTACCGCACATTCAACTTTCGCCCAGCAATCCTCAAGGCTGCGACAGATCTGTTTGAGCATACAAAGGCCAGCAACTTCAGCTTTCTGGCTCCAGCCCCATCGATTGGCCGGCCCTACCCAGACTTTGCCCAGCTGCAATGCGTGGTTTCATTCGAGACCCACGTAGTAGTTGGATCAGCAGTCATAAATTTTGTTCTTACCAAAGACGGCTGGAAGATCTATACTATGCACACTGTGGCCGAGAAGCTCAAATCCTTTCCGGAGGTGCCTCCAACTGATGGACACATGACTGGACCTATCAGCTGGGAGAAGCAAAGAGCACAGGACGTCGATGCTGCCGACCCGGAGATCTTGATCATTGGGGGCGGTCAGAAGTAAGTTGTTCACATGAACTGAAGAGGTACGACAAGGATGCTGATCATTCTCAGTGGCTTGGCCCTCGCTGCACGCTGCAACGCTTTCGGCATGAACAATCTGATCATCGAGCGAAGTGACGAGATCGGCGATGTCTGGAAGAAGCGTTACGAGTATCTCTCCCTCCACTTTCCTCACTGGGCCGATGACCTGCCATACTTTCCATACCCCAAACGGTGGCCATCATATACACCTGCCCAAAAGCAGGGCAAGTATATGGAATGGTACGCTTCAGCGCTTGAACTCAATGTCTGGACAAAGTCAAACGTCACGAAGGCCGAGCAAGATGATCAGGGCAACTGGACCGTGACCATCAACAAGGAAGGCAAAGAGACACGCACGCTGCATCCAAAGCAAGTTGTGATGGCGACATCCCTCTGCGGCTTGCCGATGATGCCAGAGATTCCAGGAATGGGGTCGTACAAGCGAGGTGTCATCCGCCATTCCACCGCTCACGACAGTGCCCGCGACTTCGTCGGCAAGAAAGTCTGCGTAGTGGGAACTTCCTCATCTGGTTTCGACACAGCATTCGATTGCTCTCGACGAGGAATCGACGTAACACTCCTCCAACGCTCACCTACTTACATCATGTCGTTGACACACTCCGTTCCGCGGATCATCGGAAACTATGGTCCTGACGCCGACGGCAACCGACCGGACATCGAGGAACAAGATCGCCTCAACTTCGCTACACCCACCGGTCCCGCCGAAGAGATGGGGCGGCGAAACGCCAAAATTCTCGAAGACTTGGACAGGCCGCTACTCGACGCTCTCCACGCCAAAGGACTTAGAACTTGGCGCGGTCAGCGTGGTACAGGTAATGCCACCCTTGGTCAAACACGAAACGGAGGCTTCTACTTCGACGCCGGCGCTTGTGCCGATATCATCAACGGCAAGATTCAAGTCGAGCCCGGCTACATTGAACGCTTCACCGAAGACAAAGTGATCCTCAACGATGGCCGCGAGCGGGAATTCGACTTGATCGTCTTTGCAACCGGTTTCTCCAACACCATCGACTCGGTGCGCGAAACGCTTGGAGACAAGATCGCAAGCCAAGTCGGACCTATCTGGGGTGTTGATGAGGAAGGCGAGTTCAAGACGGCGTACCGAGAGACTGGAGTGCCCAATCTATGGCTCATGGTCGGATATCTTCCTTATACTCGCTTCCATTCGAAGCTGCTTGCAATGCGATTGAAGGCTTTGAAAGAGGGAGTTGCGACGGCACCATACAAGGAGTAGTGATGGGATCATGGACTTAGATTTGGTTCGGCTTCGTTCATGTAATCACGAATAGACGATCTTCCAAAGGTTCAAAGTTGAGATGTCATTTCGCCCGTCACTTGGTCTTGACATGTTCCTCGTACATCCGATCGAATGAGGTTGCATGCTGCTAAGAGCAACTTCGTAATGGCTCGTCTGGCTTTACGAAGCAAGACAAGAGATGCCTTCGAATTTGAAAGCGTTTACGAACAGAGGATGGATTGGAAAAGCCACCTCAAACAACATTGAGCTGTCGATCGAGTGCTTGCCTGTCTCCCCACAGCGATTCATTGCACACTGACTACCTTTACTTGCTGGAAGTATTGATCCTCGATGACATTTGCAATCGCTCTTTGCATACTTGGAAATACAGAGTTGTATGTACGCAAGAATGATTCCAAAATGGAGACATGCTTTTTGTCACTTCTATCGCTCTATGCCTCGATATTTTCTATGAGACCGCCCTTATCTACGCCTTAGGACCATACCAATCATCAAACCCAAGATCGAATCCCCATAGAGGAGTGTTGATCCGCTTCGCTTTGCCCTTTGCCGCCAGGCCATCAAGTGTAGCCAACTGCTGCTTTGACAGGGTGACAACCTCCCTATTTGACGAGATGCGCTTCTCGGTCACAGACTTCGGCAGGACGACCTGACCCTTGTTGACGTGGTAGCTGATAAGGATTGTTGCAGGTGAGACGCCGCATTCTTTGGCAACCGCTTGAATTTCGGGGTCGGACATGATGGGCGCGCCTGTGAGTTTCGGTCAGCAGTGACGAGTGCATAGGAAACAAAAACATAGGACGAACCGGTTGATCCGAGAGGCGAGTACGCTTCGAGCAAGATACCGAGCTTCTCGCAGTACTCCTTCAGCTCATGCTGAGGCAGGAAAGGATGAAGCTCGACTTGATTGACCGCAGGCACGACAGTCCACTTCTTCCGAAGCTCTTCGAGATATGGAATGGACCAGTTGGCGACACCGATGGCCTTGACCTTCCCAGATCGATAGACGTCTTCCATTTGTCGCCATGTTTCGCTCATGTCCCACGATCGATCGACTGCTCGCGTTCCATCTGGGTTCGTTGGGAGGAGTTCGCTTGTCTCGTTCTGCGGGTGGCATTAGAAGGACCAGGCTTGGAATTTGCAATTGATACTCACTGGAACGAGTCGTACGGGCCAATGGATTAACTAGAGAACAAAAGTCGTCAGCCTTCTCCTTCGCCGTAGGCAAGGATGTGATGAGAGTAGGTCGTACATATAGATCCAAGTAATCCACACCAAGAGCATTGAGAGTCTTCTCAAGCCCTTCTTTGACGTTTGGGTGATGGGTATTCCACAATTTGCTGGTGATGAAGATCTCCTCGCGTGGAATGCCGCTGTCTTTGATGCCCTGGCCGACTTCGTGTTCGTTGCCTGAACATGTCAGCAAAGTTCTCAAAGCTTGTCATGGGCTAGTCGCTGGTGTGTATCGTGTACCGTAGATCCTGTCATCGTCAGAAGATGCTCGTTTTCGCTCGAAAAAGCCACAGCTTACAATGCTGCATCAATGTGACGATATCCATCTTTGAGCGCAAACGCAACTGCTTTGCGGACCTCGCCAGGCTCTGACTTCCACGTTCCTACTCATCACATCAGCATTCAGCTTCAATTCCAAATTCGTGAATTCGAGACGGACCAAGTCCCACGGCTGGAATTCTCGCGCCGGTGTTCAGCTTGAAGTCGGTAGGTGGGCTCATCATCTTGATTTCGGTACAGCGTCCAATGCAAAGGAGAATGAAGATCGAAAAGATTGCAATCCTGACGTTTGATCATGAAGAACTCCAATGCATTTGCCTGTCAATGGCCGTCGGCCATTGATTTTGGACCCAATATGAAGTCAATCGGACGTGAGCAGAGCCGATCGGAGAATTCGATTTTTGAAAGCCTTGCGCGCAAAATACGTCCGGTGTGATATCTCCGACCCTGCAGACTGGCGCCGGTATGGTAATTGTGACGAGAGGGCGCTGTCTCGAAGAATTCGTTGCGGGAGTCACCATGCCTTACAGACTCCTACTCTCAGGCCAGCGGTCCAGCTTCACGAGTCTCGCGTTCGACGAGAAGGCGAAGAAACTCCATATTCTCGCGGATTACCAGGCTCCTTACAATGCTTCCTGGGTCGAGCCATGGTCTTCAAACGGCAGCGTTGCGCATCTGATTGGATTATCAGAGGGCGATGACAGCGGTCTGCTGTACACTTTCCAGATCGATCATTCCAGGGCCAGCTGTCGGATTACAAGCAAGCAGCCTACCCGAGCGGCGCCTGCACACTGTAAGGAATAGAAAACATCAGTACTGGAAGTGTTTGCTGACCTTGATATCGAAGTCATCACTCTCCAGGACAAGTCTGCACTAGCCCTCGCAACCGTAAGTATCGCAGCTGATGTCGACTTGAAGTTACTGCTGATGTACTGTGCAGTACTTGGGAGGCTCCCTCGCTCTCTATCCCATTCAAGCAGACAATAGCATTTTGCTCACGGAAGGACCTCGGACGGAGATACTCCCGGTGTTTCCATATCAATCGATCGAACATGGACCAGATAAGAATCGTCAGCGCCAATGCCACGTTCATCAGATCCTCGAAGACAAGCGAGGTCTGTTGTACGCTCCCGATCTAGGCTCCGACCGGGTTTGGATTCTGGGACACAGTGCTTTGGAAGCAGAGATATGTGGATGGCTTAGTTGTCCGCCGGGCACTGGTCCTCGTCATGCGGTGTTGACGCCAGGTGGTAGGCGATGGAATCCTCTGTCGTTGGACTGTTGGCTGACCAAGGTGCAGAGAAAACAATGTATGTCATCGGAGAGCTCTCACACAAAGTCATCGCGTTTGACCTTTCGAGTTTCAACGGCGGAATAGTGGAACCCATCGATGGTTTCTCACCGAGCGTCATCCCACGTTCCGTCGATTCAGAAGACCAGGGGATTATGGACTCAGCAGAAATCTGTCTCCATCCCGAAAAATCCAATGTGCTATACGTCAGCAACAGATGGGAACGGCACATCGTGTATACCAAAGGTCAAGAGAAGGAGTTGCCGCCAGGAGACGCAATAGCCATCATTCTGCTTTCGAGAGATGGTAGACAAGTCGAAGACATCAAGCACGTGAGGACAGGCCTCGACGTGATCCGAGGCATGCGATTCAGTCCCGATGGTCACCATATTGCCGTTGCTGGACAGGAGGGAGGTGGTGTCGAAGTATACGAAGTTGGCGGTGACAGAGGAGATGTCTGGACACTCATCGCCAGCCTGAGAGACGGATTAGAAAGCGGCATCAAGCATGTCGTTTGGCTATAGCAAGCCTCCATACCCACAATGTTACAATGTCGACTAGTCTCTCGATTGCAGCCTCATGTCTATGCCACGTGAGCAGTATGTCATAGTCTCAATGTGGTCCCGTTTTGTCGAATGTTACGTCCGGTGAGGAGGTGTGGTTGTTTGCGAGTCCGTAGTCCGATGGCGGCGGGCTAAAGCTCTACATCCGATGGCTTTGAGGTGAGTATGTCCGGGAGGTACCTAGTCTGGAACAGCGCCACGTGGAGAACACGAACTTCCGGCTCTTCCTGCCGTCCCCACGGGGCTCATAACCTTCGGCCGGCTTCATCTATGGTCTGCGCATAAGTATCCATGTCAGTCTCCTTAGACCGCTTCTATCTCGCAGACAGCTTGGAACTCTCATTCCCACATACCCTCGCACCCTTTCTTCAACGCATAAGCCAACAGCAATGGCACTCACAGACCCAGAGAAGACCATGAAGGCCGTCAGCATGGAGCATAACAGCGAGCATCAGGAGTCCAAAGCCGATGGCTTCGATGCCCCTCTCACAGAGATCAGCTATGACAACAAGGGCATCAGTGGTATCGTGCGGTCTCCGTACGTCTTCGGTGCCGCACTACTGGCCTCATTCGGAGGCTTCTCCTTTGGCTATGATCAGGTATGGACAGAGCGAGCGCTGTCGTTGCCAGAGACTGACGGAATTTCTCACCAGGGCGTCATCTCCATCATCTTGACCATGTCTCAATTCCGCGAGCAGTTCCCCGAGACCAACCCCGACCACGCCCGCTACGGTTTCTACACAGGTTTCATGACTGGCATGTTGGAGTTCGGCGCCTTCATCGGCTGTCTCTTCTTTCCCATGCTGGCCGATCGATACTCGAGAAAAATGGGCCTGGCCGTGGCAACCGCATTCTTCTGCGTTGGTGCCATCATTCAGACCGCCGCACACAACTATGGGACGCTCGTCGCTGGTCGTACCATTGGTGGCATCGGTGTAGGGACCCTGGCGATGGGAGCGCCACTGTACATCTCGGAGATCGCCCCGCCCAACCTTCGAGGCTCTCTACTTGTGCTCGAGGCGATCTCCATTGTCATTGGAGCCATCATCGCTTACTGGATTACGTATGGGACACGAGCGATGAGCGGTGATTGGGCCTTCCGGCTGCCATTCTTGCTGCAAATGGCTCCAGCACTGGCTGTTGGTATTGGCATCCAGTTCTTCCCATTCTCTCCTCGATGGCTCGCCATGCGTCATCGAGATGAGGACAGTCTGAAAGCGCTCGCAAAGCTGCGAGTTCTCCCAGAGACAGATCAGCGAGTTCAGGCCGAGTGGGATGGCATCTTGATTGAGGCCGGCTTCCAGGAGCGTATCCTGGAGCGCCAGCATGGGAAGAAGAACAACATCGTTGTTCTTGAGCTCAAGCAGTGGGGCGATCTCTTCCGCCCGAGATACCTCCGTCGCACTGCAGTCGCTCTCATGATCCCCTTCTTCCAGCAGTTCTCGGGTGAGCACGACAAAAGCTGAGCTATTGAAACACAGGCTGACCATTCTTCGCAGGCATCAACGCTTTCGTATACTACGCCCCGATCTTCTTCGCCGCGCTGGGCCAAAGCACGGAGATGGCACTGATCCTGAGCGGAATGGTCAACATCTGCCAGCTGGTCGCCGGAATTCCAGTCTTCCTCTACCTCGATAAGATGGGACGTCGCAAGCTCGCAATCTGGGGTGGTATTGCCATGGGCATCCCACACATGATCATGGCTGGCATCGTCAGCAAATATAATGGCAAATGGGAGGAACACTCAGGCATTGGGTGGTTCGGTGTCGCCCTCATCTGTGAGTATTCACCGATCATGGCACGAAACTTGACTGACTGAGTGTCTAGACATCTACGTCCTCGCATATGCCTCTTCATACGGTCCACTGGCCTGGACCCTCCCGGCTGAAGTCTTCCCCAGCTCCAAGCGAGCCAAGGGTGTCGGAGCTGCCACTGCCATGGTCTGGCTTGCGAACTTTATAATTGGTGTGATCGTCCCCGAGATGCAGCGGAAACTGGGATGGGGCACATATCTGTTCTTCGGCTGCTTCTGTTTCGCCGCGACTGTGTTTTCTTTCTTCTTCGTGCCAGAAACGGCAGGCAAAAGTCTTGAACAGATCGCCGGTGTCTTTGGCGACCAGGCTGATCGAGACGAGGAAGAGATCGAGAGGGAGGTCATCCAAGAGCTGCGAGCGAGGTATGCTGGAGGCATTCCAAGCGAGAAAGTGTGAATGAGGGCAAGACGCAGATCGTGTACAAGTGTATTGAGTCAATGCGTTCTGTAGTCAGCTGTATATAGCTCAAAGCCACTGTAAAGCCAGATTCAACAAACAGAAGAATTGGTAGCAAGTCCTCAGTCTCATTTTCGCGTTAGGCATCTCTGCGAATGGCACGCCATGTGAGAGGATGAGGTTTGAAGATAATGCTGGGATACAAAAAGCGACATATGAAGGTTCTTTCGAATCGATACTCACAGAAATGCGACATACCGGTAACTCGAACGCCATGTCGAAAGCTCCAGACTGCCGGGGTATCGAAGGCCGCGTATGGCATTGGCTTGACTTCCTCGACCCTCAGTCCAGTTGACAGGGTCCGATTCCTCATCAGTCGTACCATGCACCTCGTGGAATCCTCTGGACGAGATCGTTCTGCAAGATATCTGGCTGCGCATTTCGGAGCAACATCATGGCAGAGGTGTCTATGCAGTGCAGAAGGGGTCATGCTTGAGAAGTGAGGTCAAAAGCCTGGTGGTCGGCCTCGGCGGAACAATGATCCGCTGCTATCTTCGGCAGCCCCTTGCCGATCTCCGCTCCGCGCGCCGCTGATGGTGATCTGCAGACATCTCGACAGACGTTTCTCACTCCTTCCCCCATTCATCACCCTCACTTCTTCCATCTGGCCACCTGATTATGCTGCAGCTCTGAGCTCCAACGCCTGCTCTTTGGACAAGATCACAGTCTCTGGCTCCCTCCAAGGTTGACAGCTAGAAGCAACAATGTCTTCATCATTGGCGCGTTTGAAATGCTCTAGAGACTGAAAAAGATGCCTGATCTAACGGCCGACCGTTGAGCACAGGTATAGAGTTTGACGCGCTCACCTTTCTCGGAGAAGGAGGCTCACCTTCAAGATTCCGCGATGCCTTTTCAAGTTGGCCGCTCTACAAGGAACGGCACGTCTCGTCTCTTGGTCCACTCATCACCGCCGAATCTTCAATCGTCGTCCTCGGGCTCTACAAAACCACGTGCGGCTGCGACATTCTTGGCGTCCATCAAGGCCATGGAAATTGGGAACAGCGACGTTCAACGCACCTCTGCTCTCCAACGTTGCCCCCACGCGCTGCTGGCCTCCGTGGCGATGGCTCCGTGGAGAGCCAGCCTCAGGTGAGACGAGGGGACCTCTCTCTTCTCTTGTTGCTTCGTCTTCTTCTTCTCACGCACCACCTCCAACGTTGTCTCAAACGTCAGTTTGTTCCCTTCGCAGACTCGTGTTTGCATACATTCTTTTTGGCCTTCGGGTCTATCACGTTCTTTACTAGGCTTCGGCCGTCCACTCACTTACGAATCGCATAATTCCTAATTGCCAGTAATATATTAATCATGCCTTTCTTCTCGAATCTCGCCATCCTCGCCGTGGCCGTCCGGTCGACCTACGCTGGAGTTGCATTGGGCGTCGACCTTGGACCTAGCCTCGGCCTGGACTACGATGTCAGCACATCCGCAGAGCCCACGACCTCGACCGCCGACGGTCTGCTGGGATATGGAGCAGGAGCAGAGACAACGACATCAGTAGATGCTCCCCAGCTTATCCCCTACGGATCGCAGAGCGAGGCGGTGCCCACCGAGATGCCCACCCATTCGATCGAGACCCCGAGCCTTCCATCTTCGCACAGCATTCAAAAGATCAAGATTGCAATTCCCACATACGGCGCTCAGAATGTGTCTGCGCCATCACACTCAGAAGAGATCCCAGCGCTTTCGATGCCATCAGGCACTGGGTTTGCTGCACCGAGCATGAACGTTTCGCTGCCTACCCTCGCCCCGAGCGTGCCATCGGTGACCGCACCATCCGCTGGCCTTCCCTCAGTTGTTCCAGGTCTGAACATGACGCCCCCTGCTTTGAGTGTTTCCGCACCGACTGAGATTCCTGCAATGAACATCTCGACTCCGGCTGTCAGCGTCCCCAGCCAGGTCCCTAGTGTTTCCGTTGGCACGATGGAGATTCACAACGTTTCTGTGCCCAGCGTCGGAACTGCTGGTGTTCCATCCATGTCGATCGGCACGATTCACATGCCCTCTGTCAGCACGAACTTGAGCTCTGTCACTGCTCCCAACCTCGACACGACGATTACGCTTCCTACGATTACTATTGCCACCGATCTCAACCAGGCCACCACATCAGAGCTTCCTCAAATCACGACCACCAAGGTTCCTGACGTTGCGAACTCGACTATGCTCTCGCAGGTCAGCGATACTGTCCCCGCTGTCAGCACTGAAGTCCAGGTCGAGTCCAGCTCTGTGGCCAAGAGCACCAGCGTCTCGGTCGCTTCCGAGAGCGTTTCCACTCCTGCGGTGGGCACCAGCACTGAGGTTGAGGTCCAATCGACCTTTGTCTCCCTCAGCACTGGCACCGTTGCTTCTACCACTATTGTTGCCGAGACGACTGGCTCGTCTGCGGCTCCATCTGCTTCCAACACCCCCCTTTGCCCCAACATGAACGGCGAGACCTACACCAGTGAGACCGGCGAGAAGTTCGATGTCAAGTGCGGTCAAGGATACTCTGGAACCGTCATTAGCCACCCAGGCAAGCAAAGAATCTCCGGATCCAACACCCCTGAGAGCTGCATGAAGAAGTGCGAGGCCAGCTGCATCTGTATCGCCATCAACTTCAGCGAGAACGGCGGCTGTGACTTGCTCAGCGAGATCCAAGACACTTATGAGGCGGCTGACACGACCAGCTGCGAGCGGATGACGAGTCCTGACAACTGCAACACCGCTTCTTCTGGATCTGTCACCGCATCTGCCTCTTCCACTTTTGTTCCTTACGTTGTTGAGAACAACTCGACTATCACTGCCAGCCAGTTCGGAACTGCCAGCGAGGAGACCCCAGTTGTGAAGACCGAGAGCGTTCACGTCACTACCACCGAATCCGTTGAGGCTTCCACCACCCCAGTCATGTCTTATTCCGCGGGCAACAAGGCCTGCAAGACGACCATCAGCGGCAAGGTCATGCTGACCACCGACTGCGAGGCTGAGATGACCACCATGGCATCTGAGAGCGCCAGCGTTGAATCGACCAGCTCTGTTCCAGCTATGACTACTCCTGCGTCACACAGCATGGCTAGTGAGTCCTCTAGTAGTGCTCCAGCCATGACCATGTCTTCTGCGTCTGGCAGCGTTGCTGTTGAGTCTTCTACCAGCGCACCAGTGACTACATCTCCCTCCGGCAACAAGGCTTGCAAGACCACCATTAGCGGCAAGGTCATGCTCACCACTGACTGCGGCGCTGAGATGATGACCACTGCTGCTGAACACAGCACCACGGTCTACGATGTGACCACTGAGGTATGTACATGCTTACCTTTGAACAGAAGAACGAAGCTGATTGATGATAGTACTACACGACTTGCCCCGGTCAGGTCAACACCATTACCTACGGCAAGCAGACCTTCACCCACACTCACTCGACTATCTCGACCATCACCACCACCTACAAGACGACCGAGACTGTTCCAGCTACGAAGCCCTACTCTGCCCCCGAGACCGAAATGACCTCCATGAGCAGCTACTCCGCCTCCACGCCCGTCTACTCAATGTACAGCGAATCTCAATCGGAGTACATGTCGAAGAGCTACGAGACTCCTGTTCAAACTTCCCCAGCTAAGGAGACGTACCCGGCTCAGGAGACCTCGATGATGGAGTCGATGTCGAAGGGATATGAGACCCCCGCTCAGACGTACCCAGCTCAGGAGACTTCCATGGAGTCTATGTCTAAGGCCTACGAGACTCCCGCTCAATCTTACCCTGCTCAAATGACTTCCGCGGAGGGCTACGCACCTCCTGCTCAGACCTACCCTGCTAAGGAGACTTCGCCGGTTGAGTCCAAGCCTGCTGAGTACCCATCTCAATCCAAGCCCATGGAATATCCCTCAGAGACCAAGCCAGCTGAGTACCCAGCTCAATCAACCCCCGCCGAGAGCGCTCCAGTCTACAGCTCGGAGAGCATGATCCACTCTACCCCCAAGCCCTCCCCATCGCCAATCTTCTACGAGAGCCCCTCGCAGAGCATGCCACCAGCCGAATACCCATCCGAGACCCAGCCCGCCGAGTACCCAGCTCAATCCTCGCCAATGAACTCCGCACCAGGCTACGGCCAGTCGATGGAGACTCCTGCCCCATCGGCACCAGGCTACTCTGCCCCTGCTTCGTACACCCCTGAGCAATCCGCCCCAGCACCAGGCCCCTACGGCAGCGCTTCTGCACCAGCATACTCCGCCGTCTCATCTGCCTCTGCTCCCGCTGGATCTGCACCAGCCGCCTCGCCATCTGGCTACGAGAACAGCCCCGTCGGCTCCTCCGCCCCTGGCTCATACGGCGGTCAATCCAGCAGCTCCGTCAAAATCGTCACCGTCGTCCCTATCCCAGCGACGCAGACCGTCGTCCCAATGAAGCCCACCGGCTACGGCAACGGACCCTCAGGCTACGGCACCGCGCCCATGGGCACCGCAACCGTGATCCCCGTGCCAGCGAACAACGGCACATCGCCATACAACAAGCCCAGCTCGCCGTCGGGCTACACTGGTGCTGCTAGCTCGAGCAGCTTCAGCTTCGGCGTGCTGGGACTTGCTGGGTTGGTTGCTGTGTTTGCGCTCTAAAGAGATGGATGGGATATGGACTTTTTCTTTTTTGTTGTACTGCGCCTTTAGCGGCGTCCTCTCTCTAATGTATGCAACATCACTCTGTATAGTCTGTATGAATATAGAACATCTGATCTTTTGAGTTTGATATACCCGCAATGGAAATGGTTGCTCCTGGCTCCCTTGAGGTTGTATCTCAATCCCGACTTCATTTATGCCGAAATCGAGAATGCCACTTCTTGACGGTCATTTTGGCAAGTCTCATCATGAGAATTCCATCTTTATGTCAGCATCTTACCAGAGTCGAAGACGTGAGGTCAATTCGCTCCTCCCTGGAAGAGGTCTTATCCGGACCCCGGGCCGACATCTTCTCCCGAAAGACTCCACCTCCTCATCTTCTCCGCGACAACCGCAGAGCAACGATGCTTTCCGAGCCGAAATATCATCAAACCATTCTAGCCGCCATGTAAGATATCCTTACTTCTCACATACGCGTAGGTCATCTTTCTCTCTTCTCTACCTTTCTACTACATTGTATGCTATACGCCCGGCCAGCTCCATAATTCAGGAGAGAACAGCTCAGCCATTGGATCGAACCACAGCTCTCGTCCACTGAGCTATTCGACCGCAAAGATGGCGAGCTTCATCCAAAAAGGCACAAAAAACATCCTCCAAAAATCCCCCAACGACATCGTCTTCCTCTCCGCCCTCCGCACCCCCATAACCCGCTCCAAACGCGGCCCCTTCAACCTCGCCCACGACCACGAACTCCTCGCGTCCGTCCTCCGCGCAACCCTCGCAGCAAACCCCAATCTCGACCCCGCCCTCATAAACGACATCCACATAGGCACAGTCCTCAGCGAACTAGGCGGATCCAAAGCAGGCCGAATGGCAGCGTGCCACGTCGGGTATCCAGAGACCGTAGCCTTCCAGACGGTGAATCGGGCGTGCTCGAGTGGGCTGAGCGCGATTACGAGTATTGCGCATGCGATTGCGACGGGGATGATTGATGTTGGTGTTGGGGGTGGGATGGAGAGTATGACGAGGAATTATGGGAGTCGGGCGATTCCCACACAACTCTGGAGTGAACTCAAAGACTCCCCCGTAAACGACGCTCGAGACTGCATAATGTCCATGGGTCTCACAGCCGAAAACGTCGCAGAACGCTACGGCGTCTCTCGCTCCGAGCAAGACGCCTTCGCGGCGAATTCACACATCAAAGCTGCGAAAGCGCAGCAGGAGGGACTTTTCGATAAAGAGATTGTGCCTGTGACGACGAAATGGTGTCCGGATCCGAAGGAGAAGCCGGAAGTGGAGGAGGAGATCACAGTGACGAAAGACGATGGGATAAGGCCGAAGAGTACGGCTGAGGGGTTGGCGAAGATGAAGCCTGCGTTTAAGGAGACGGGGACGGCGACGGCGGGGAATAGTAGTCAGGTTAGTGATGGGGCGGCGGCGGCGTTGATGATGAGGAGGAGTACAGCGGCCGAGCTTGGGTTGACATCGAGTATTATTGGGAAATGGGCGGGCACACAAGTCATCGGCTGCAAACCCGACGAAATGGGCATCGGCCCAGCTCTCGCAATCCCCAAACTCCTCTCCTACACCGGCGTCGACAAACAAGACATCGGGATCTGGGAGATCAACGAGGCGTTTGCGAGTCAGGCGGTTCATTGTGTGCGGGAGCTTGGGATTGATCAGGAGAAGGTCAATCCTAAGGGTGGAGCTATTGCGCTGGGACATCCGCTTGGGGCTACGGGGGCGAGGCAGTTGGCGACGCTGTTGCCGGAGATGGAGAGGCAAGGGAAGGAGTTGGGGGTTGTGAGTATGTGTATTGGCACGGGGATGGGGATGGCGAGTTTGATTGTAAGGGAGTAGAGGTGTAAAAGTGTGGATAGTGTGCTATATTGCTGCATAGCGGGTATCTCTGTCGCCAAACGATCATTTTCCTCCGATTTCACCAAGAACCTCCTCACACTGAGGTCTCATGTTCACCTTCAATCCCCTCCTCCCCCTTTGCCCTTCTTCTTCCTCTTTCCCTTCTTCCCTCTCTGGCCCAGCACCTCATCCAAATAACTCCCCACCTTCCTCTTCTTCGGCTGCATATCCTCTCCCTCATCCTGCTTGACCAACTCTTTCACAGTCGCCAATTCCTCTCTGGGATCCGGCGGCTCAGCATCCACATCCACCTGAACATCTGCCTTTCCTCCCGCTGTAACATACGCCGGGACTTTGGTATCTCTCGTCTTCTTCGACGTGAACGCCGCTGCTCTTCCTTCTTCCTCCTCGTCGTCACTGTCTTGAGGCCGTGATCTTGGTTTGACCTGGCTTGTATTTGGGGTTATGGGCTTCGGCGCAGCATGCTTGGACATGGACATGCTCTTCCCCGGCGCTTGCTTTTGCGACTTCCTATGCGCTTCGGCGGCTTTTCTGCCTATGAGCTGCTCGAGGAGTTTGTCGTTGTCTGTTCGTTTGCGCTTGAGAATTCCGTCCAGCTCGGAGTCTTCGTCCTGGTTCACTGCGCCCAGGCCTGCGGCTTCTCGCGTGCCTTTGAAGTCGTCTTCATCGTCCTCGTCTTGGCGGGTCTCCGGCTCTGATGGCAGCCATGAATTCAGGACAGACCGATTCCGCGCAGCCAGCACATTCAATCTGCTCGACCAAATATCTTCTTCGCTGACTTGTTCAGCCATGGGCGAGTCTCGCATAGCCATTGATATGTGCTGTCGATAGGAAAATGTCGGGTGGTGGTTGCGGTGGTGGTGGAGCTGGCCAATCGGAATGACGAAGGATCGGGCGTCTGCCGAGAACAAGCAAGCTCAGATGCTGGAGTTGGGAGAGCTTCAGTAAAGAAACATTCCCTTCTTCCCTGTTCTCCTCTCTACTTACGGGCTGGATCAGCATGTTCAAGCTCGCCCGTAGCAGCAGGCAGTTTGCCTCTGCTCTGCAGGGCTTCAAAGTGTGTACAAAGCGTGGGATCAGGAGGATATATGGCCTAACAATGTTTTCTGTGTAGGAAGCGCCTATCCGCCAACAAGTCCGCAACCTCTCCATCCACGAGTACCGCTCTGCTCAACTCCTCGACTCGTACGGCATCGGTGTGCCCAAGGGCAATGTCGCCCACTCACCCAAGGAGGCCGAGGAGGTGGCCAGCAAGATCGGCGGCGAGGACATGGTCATCAAGGCGCAGGTGCTGGCGGGAGGACGAGGCAAGGGCCACTTCGACAACGGCTTCAAGGGCGGCGTGCGCATCGTCTACAGCCCGCGCGAGGCCTCCATCCTGGCCGACCAGATGATCGGCCACAAGCTCATCACCAAGCAGACCGGCGAGCGCGGCCGCATCTGCAACTCCGTCTACATTGTCGAGCGCAAGTTTGCCCGCCGCGAGTTCTACCTGGCTATCCTTATGGACCGTCAGTCGCAATCCCCTGTTATCGTCGCTTCTAGCCAGGGTGGAATGGACATCGAGACCGTCGCCAAGGAGAGCCCTGACGCCATCATCACCACCAAGATCGACATCCACAAGGGCGTGACCGACGAGATCGCGAAGGATGTGGCTACCAAGCTCGGCTTCAGCGAGCAGTGCGTCGATGAGGCCACGGATGTTATCAAGAAGCTGTACAAGGTCTTCATGGAGAAGGATGCCACCCAGATCGAGATCAACCCCCTCTCCGAGACCTCCGACCACAAAGTCCTCTGCATGGACGCCAAGCTCAACTTTGACGACAACGCCGAGTTCAGACAAAAGGAGATCTTCAGCTGGCGGGATACCTCGCAAGAAGACGCTGATGAGGTCAAGGCCGGTGAGGTCGGTCTCAACTTCATCAAGCTGGATGGTGATATTGGCTGTCTCGTGAACGGTGCCGGTCTTGCCATGGCCACCATGGACATCATCAAGCTGAACGGCGGCACACCGGCCAACTTCTTGGATGTTGGCGGTGGTGCGACCCCAGAGGCTATCAAGAGTGCTTTCGATTTGATCACCTCGGATCCTAAGGTGACGGCCATCTTCGTCAACATCTTCGGTGGTATCGTGCGATGCGATGCCATTGCCAAGGGTTTGATCAACGTCGTCGAGAGCATGAACCTTCGCACACCCGTCATTGCGAGATTGCAGGGAACCAACATGGAGCAGGCACAGAAGCTGATCAACGAGAGCGGTTTGAAGATTTTCAGCATTGACGACTTGCAGACTGCCGCGGAGAAGAGTGTGCAGTTTAGCAAGGTTGTGAAGATTGGTAAGTCAAAATCATCACTACCTCGCGGGTTTCTGAGGCTAACGATGTTATAGCGCGTGACATCGACGTGGGCGTCGAATTCACCCTGGGTATATAGATTGCGAGGCAGGATGCGAGCGCCGCAGTCCAGGCGCTTCCTGTTGTTCGCTGTTGTTTGATACTACTATCGGTACTACCTCTCATAGGCGTCTGTACGTTTCTGAAATCCTAGCGAACTTTGCCATCTGGTACCCTGTCATCGATCCTTGCATGTGGGTCGTCATTGCGGAGGCGCGGCTGGGGAGCTTTTCTCGAGGGAGCTGACATTCACGATGATTTCCTTCCATCAAAGACTGCTGATGAGCGCATAGGCATCTATTCCATCGGCAGAATCAATAGCGTTGCTCGCCAGACATGATGGAGAGCCATTATCTCAGCTGAAACCGGATCCGGTGCAGACGAGGCAGCATTAGACGCAGCGGAGCGACTGACAGAGCGCAATGGCCTTCGACTCAACATCGTCCACGCCATCACGATCCGACAAAGCGGCAGAAGTCGACTCCTCAAAGCCGTCAACAGCACCAGACCCAAATACAGCGAAGCCACCCATCTTACCGCCAGACGGCAACACAGACCCTTCTGAATTCAAGCGAGACGACCTCAAAGCCAGAACCGCAAAAGACGACGACGCATCCTCGACATCATCCAAGAAGTCTTCTCGCTCACGCCGACACAGACGAAGACGCAGACGGACGACTAGTTGGCTCGGCTGGTTTGCGAGTTTGCTGGGAATTACGACGAGTCCGGCTTTTACGGCGCTTTTGGTGCTGGGGCTGGGGGCAATGGGATGGTGGGTGGTTTTTGTGGGGTGAGAGGGTGATGGAGATATTGTGGGAGGGGGCAAACTTGGGTGGTGCATCTTTCGTACTGAGTGGTTTGAAAGACAGGTCTTGCGCAAGGTATTGATGATTCTCGAGCTATGCGGCGACTCGCCTATATCTATCCAAATTCTGGGTTGCAGACGCTGCTACATCGCATTCGAGATGGATATTGAAGTTCACGGACGTCTCTCATTCTTCTGTCTCTTCACCCTCGCCGTCTGACTCAGATTCGAGCGCGCAGCGAAGCGAGGCCTCCTTGAAATCCATACAGTCTTCCTTCACACAGCGAAGACTCAGTCCTTCAAGGAGCTTCTCTATCTTCCTAGCAAATCTTTCAAAGTCCTTCCGCTCAAGACGACACTTCGTATATGCTCGACAGCCGCGCCCAACATCGCATTGTGCTTCTGCGGGTCCTCTTCCAAATGACCGCAAGGAACGGATATGCATCAGTACTTCATCGATCCTGACATTACCGCCGTGCCATCGAGGGGGCCATGTGCCGTCGGGATCTTCCAAGGCGACATGTTTCATGTACTCTGCCATGAGACCAACGTCACGAGGATGGTATCTGCAGGCCTCGCAGAAACCAACCAGATCCCGAAGCCCAACGGACAAGGTGTCTCTTGCAAGATTGCGTCTTTCCTCCAAAATCACTGTAACAACGTCAAAATGCGTGCTTTTCCAATATCATGTACGGATTGCTTGACTGACAATAAAACTGGATTGGGAGCAAGTCGTAGCCGATCTGCTTCCGCACATAAGAGTACGAGCCCGGGTAAGACAGCATCAGGCTGTTCGCAACTTCTGTGAAAGTCTCGTCCTGATTCAGAAGATAGCTCGCCGTGGCAAGTTTGGCTAGTGACACGCCATCATTGACCGCGACTTGGCGGTACAAGGCGTTCAATAGGATTCCTTGTGCGGGCAGTGTAAGCGCTTTAGTGCAGCACCATTTGTCGGCTGCTATCGCCAAAGCGATAATACGATCTAGGCCCTCCCCCCTAACAAGTTCCGGAATGGTGACGAAGTGAAGGAGTCGGCACAAGTCAGCCATAGCTTGAGGATCGTCCTCCGGAAGCGGGATAGTAACAGGATTGCTAGAACTCCTCTCCGTCTGGCCTTCGAGGAAACGAGGACCTAGGAGAGTCGCAAATGGCTCGCTGGCCATCGAAAGGCTCGAGGATGAAACACGGAGTCGCGTACTGGGCTTGTGCATGGTGAGCTCGAAGATGATGTCGCCCGTCTTGCAGATGTTGTCCACGGCGTCTGCGATTGAGACATCTTCTTCCATTTCTTTGGCGGAGCGTTTCCGGCCCATGGTTTCCTCTGACGTCAAGGGAATGTTGAAAGACCAAGGGTTGAAAATTGGGGAAGAAGAAATGTGAGGACGCGAGTTGAAGTGTAATCAAACGCGTGTGCACGGGGCAAGCGGAAGCCACTTTCCGCAAGCCCCTGTCTAGAGTACAGCCTTGTCTCATCCAAGGCGTCAAAGCCTTCCCTTCTCATCAATCGTAACAAACACAATTTGTACATTCCACAGTCGCTCTGCCTCCAGTCTCCTGTCCGATTGTTATGGAACAACTCAGCAGCAGTGAGACTCTTTTCCAATCCAGCACTCAGGACTTCTCAAGTATAACGGACATTCTCAACTTCCAAGAAGATTCGCAGTGGCCAGCTTGAGCTGAGTTCTGGTGGAGAGAGAGGACTTTGTTGTTTATAGAACACCGACTCGGCCCAATCGTTGCAAGATCAGTCGTAAAAGCGTTGGTAAAAGTATCTTGCTGCCAAAGCTAGAGCGGTTGCCATCACACTCGCATTTGCCAGTCGCTCTTCCAAAGGGAAGTTACAGCCTGATTGCGGGGTGCATGGCATCGTGATGTTGAAACGAACCAGTTCTCGTGGGCCAGTATACCAAAAGAGAATGCCAGAGCTGCTGCCGATCATGCCAATAACGAATGCAAAATCGCCCACTGTGTGCTCTGATAGTTGTGGTATGGCCGGGATGTAAGGCCTCAGGAAGTGCAAGTGGCGGAAGAGGACCAGAACGTTCATCATGGTGATAAGAAACTTGATGACAACGAACCAAGTGGTGGCTTTCCGGACAATGGTCAAGGCAACGAGTATGTGGCCCAGGAGGAAAGCACCGACCGTAGTAGCTGATATGTCGTTGAGGCTGCGCTCCGAAGTGGCGAGAGCTCCCATCATGAGAGCGACAAAGGTTGAGATGGCACCAGTGACCAGGAAGAAGGCGATGTTTGCGGTAGTGAGAAGCATGTTGAAGCGGAATACGAAGGCCTATGTGAATCTGCCGGAGGTCTTGTTCTCGAAATTGGGTTGAGATGTCGTTGGTCAGGCTCGACAGTTTTTCTTGGATGTTTTTGTTATTCTGCTGCTGATGAAATCAAAGTCAGGTCGTGTCCGTGGTCAGGGCAATATATATGTGGAAACATGCGACAAAGTCTCAATTGATGGCTGAGACATTTCGAGAGACCAAGTCCTATTCTATGAGCTTATGAAATGATGTCTTGTCGGAGGTACACGAAGGATTGAATGATCAACCACAAGAGAGCCATGCGAACTTCCATTGATTCACCCACTCGTTTTCAAGTAAGACACTGCAATTGAACAAAATACCGCGTTAGGCCAAGTGGATGGCTGGAGCAGATCAAGTTCCCGATTATCAAAAGTCTCTCCCCTGTCTGCTTGTTTGTGCATTCTTGACTCGGTCAAGTCGAGCCCTTCCAAGACGATGTATCGACTTTAGCCTTGCAAGATGTCGCTGGTCGAAAGATTGTGCTCGGCGGCTTTCTTCGAAGACTTCTTGGGCTACACGTGCTGATGACAACATAAAGTGCCTGATTGGAGCTCCACACCGGTCATGAAGTCCACGCCCGCTCAGGTACCGCAGAAATCAGACCATGGTCAGCAACTTCAAGCATAGTATTGTAGGAATTCCGGTCAGTTGTGACATCGCGCACATTTAAATACTGACTCGACCTGCCGCACCATGTACCCTTCCTACTTGCACTGCCAAAAAGTCCGTTAACGGTCAAACCGCCCTCGGTCATCTCACCGTCACCCATATACATCCGCCGCTATTTCATGAACGATCCTCGCACATCGTCGTCCACGCTCTACCTTCCGCGAGGACCCTTCACTAACGATGGAGTCTCGTCTCAGGCTGAAAGACCTACCGACCGATTGGTTCAACATCATGGGCCAGGACATAATTGAACAACTCACAGAGGAATTCCGAATGGCCGACTTCTCTCTCCGCAGGACGATATTCTTCAGGTTCAGCCAATACGACAAGCATCGATTTGAGATGGGCGTTGACAGCTTGTCGGACACGCTGCCACTGCACCAAGCACTGCGACTCTGCAACGTTCCCGCTTTCTGTTATAGTGTGACGCCCCGCTTTCTCGACGGAGTGCAGCCCATGCGTTGGCATCAAGAGATGTTCAATCATTGGATCCGCAGCCTGGAGCCGGGCAAGACGTACGATATTAAGAACCCAGTGGCATTCGTCTCGCTTCATTACACCCGCTGCGAGGAGTACAATCACTACCCAGACTGGGTCGGACTTGGGATCAAAGGCACTCTCGAGCCCGAGCAGAGGCAGGCACAGCAAGAAACAGATCTGGTCTCCCTGATCCATAACCATGAACGCCTATGCGACCTGGTACAAGAGAGAATGCGTGGCTCCCTGGACGACAATATTGACTCGCCATATGCCTTGACGGAGCGGGATCGCATACAGCCTACCGTATCTCCAATCAGTCAGGCAGTCTTTCTCATGGCTCCTGAAGATTTGCGCGACGATCGAGCGGTCTTGCTTGTGCTTACGGGCGACAACGGTGGCCTCTTAAGCACAGCACCAAGTTTCGATACGATTCCAAAGACAGAAATCCTTGGTCGTCGAGGAGACAAGGCCGTTGAAGTAACACTGAAGACTGCGATGCAATACTTGCGACATCTGGATACCGCAGAAGAGAAGGTCAATGATGTTTACCGAAGTAGCATGGAGGAACGAGAGCAAAAGCTCGTTGCCGACCGACATGAAAGAGCCACCGAGCTCGTTAGTGCATGGTCGAAGAGGGATGATGGCGATTCAGTCATCTACGAACGGCCTCTTGAGAGGGCTATGATCCATGTTATGGCTCGGAGAGAGGACGACACAGAACATGCATCAGGGCGATGAAGATCTCAATGCAGCTATCGATGAACGGACTCATGGCCTGAACAGCGTTCTGAATTGGAAGAATCACTTTTCAATGTAGGAGAAGCTAAAGAAAAGACTCTCCTCCCATGCAAAGCCCTTCTACAGGAGTTATCCAAATCGATCCTGCAAGCAAAATAGACGTAGGGCTTTGCACTCTGTCATGAGGCTTCTGACACTTCTTCCGCGAAGAACCGGCTTACCGGGAACAGTTCCCGTACTTCGATGTTTCTGCTGTTCCGCGTTCACAGCTACTCATACATTCCCTCTCGGGAATTAGTACACAATGAGCAGCATGTCTGACGTTGTCAGATTCCTTGGAAGGCTTCTACTCGAATACCCGTTCGAACTGGGTCAAGTAAACGTAGCCACGGGTCGTTGTATACATATTGTCGTGACAGTGTTGATATTTAGGACGACATAAATAGTCGCCCTGAATAGCGAAGAGTTCTTTTCGTGTGTCACCTACGACAGCCTCAGCTTCGCCATCATATCACTTAGAACCAGAACAGCAGCCTACCCGACAAACGTTTCTCGAAGATGCTGAGAATCACATCCTCTCTTCTCGCTGCTGCCCTCCAACTTACCGTCGCCGCATTGGCAATCGAACCCACGAATGCTCCGGTCGTCTGCAACGGCCCCTACGTCCTCTGCTCCACAGCCCTCTGTGCCCGCATCCCGAACAACTCCAGCTACGTCTCTTGCGCCTGCGAAGGACCTTTCAACGGGCCCAACGTCGGCATCACTACCTGTGCCGACCGCGAGAAATATAACATCTCCAGCTTCGCCTTTGGAGACACACCAGACCAGATCTACGTCTTCCCCTGCGAAGGCGCCAACGCTGGCCCTTGGGCGCAGTGCAACGGAGCTCTTTGTACTGTTGAAGAAGGGAGTGCTACTTGTGCTTGTCCACTTGAGGTGGGAAACCATCTCTATTACGGGAATGAGTGTCCGACGGCCGAGGAGGGAGTTCAGGAGGCGTGTGCGATGTTGAGGTCGACGACGGATCTGTTCACGGAGTCGAATGTGACCACAATAGATGAGACTGTGGGGGATGGGCTGGAAGACGAGCCGTCGGGAATTACCTTTTGCACTGTACCGTCGAATAGGTTGAAGAGCTAGGACGTACGAGTTACCAGGAATGGAACAGGCCTCGTGAGCCATTCAGTTGGGTGAGAAGAGCAACTCGTCAGTATTCGAGGCGGGCTGGCCTACGCTTTCTTTTCGGGCACAAAGTCTGGTTCGGCTACTCTTGCGGAGGAACGAATTTATGAGCAATTTATTTGCAGCATGAATTTCAACAAACTGTCAGTTGGTGTGCTTTAGCTCATCGCCGCACCTCATCGAACTTCCCCGAAACTCAATGCAGCCTTCTTTGATGCATCGAATGGACAGTCCACTACACATGTTCTCCGCCCTCTCAGCAAGCCTTTCAAATGATGTCTTGGGGACCGTAAAGGGTTGTTCGCAAGAGTCGCAAAAATATGGGGAGGCTGAGCTCTTGAAAGCCGGAAGTTGTCGAAGGGCGTTCGCACCTAGCTCGACCGCGGTATGATCTTGGTCCCAGATGGGCAGCCAAGGGCGATCCAATTGGGTAGAGATCTGTCGCTGGAACTGTCGCCGGTGATGGTTGCCCATGAGGGCACCGCAGCCGCTGCGACCACACGTGGCTCCAAGATTGGATAAGCCAGAAGCCATGTGGTTTTTGGCGAAAGTCCGCCTCTCTTCGAGAATGACTGTTAAAAAGGACCGGTCAGCTGGAGAGAACATTGGGGGATGCGTTAGTGCAAGCCGGACTCACAGAAAAAGTCCGGAGGAAGAATATCTCCTCGTGCTATCTGTCGAAGCTGCAAATAAGAATCGCCGTAGGAGAACATCAGCCTTTTCGCGAACTCGGAGAAACAGTCATTCTGATTGAGCAAGTATGCAGTCATGGTAAGACGAACGAGTGGCCCGGCGCACTTGCTCAATTGCTTGTTCGTCAATGCCTTCAACAGCATCCATTCGGACTGCGTACTGAGCGTTTCTGTGCAGCAGTACTTGTCAGCAGCGATGGCAAATGACAGCATGCGCTCCGTTTGGTTGAAGTGGCCTAGCTCCGGGACAGGAGCGAGGTGAAGCAGGCGGAGGAGGTCGGACATGGCCTGCGGCTCATCATCGGGAAGTGGTATCGTGACTGGTCCATTCGCAGTATTGGCAAGTTGCTGTCCTTCACGAAAGTGAGGTCCAAGAAGCGCTGCAAAAGCCGTCGACGCCATATTCAAGATCGCGGAGGACACCAAGATCCTGGGCTTTGGGTCGGTTTCGCCGATTTCGAAAATGACATCGCCATTCTTGCCAATCTTCTCAAGAGCAGCAGTGCTGCTTTCGCCCTCCATTTCTTGGGCGGTCCGTTTCCTGGGCATGATGACAGATTTGATAGTCGAGATTGGTGAGAAGATGTCGATGAAGAAGAGACGCGACTTCGCTGAGTGTAATATAACGCGTGCGCACGGGGCAACTGGAAAAGGGGTTCATGCGGGGGTAACCCACTTCGCAGCCTTGTCCAGAAAATGTGACAGGTCACTTCAAAGTCGTAACAGTGCTTCACTCACAGCCAGATACTTGTCCACCGTCGAGTTTCGGTCTCGATGCATTGCCCAATCCCCAATTTTCTCGCAAGAACTGTGCATTGCACAATCTTGTCAAGAGCTCGACGTCTAAGAAGTCATTCGGAGAGAGCTGATATAACACAGCATGGCTGGAAACGATAATGCCTGGCATTCAGCGTGGCAACAGCGGTCAATTCAGCTTCTTCAAAGATGTACAAGAAGTGAACAGTACATGAATTCTACGACGAGAGAAGGAAAGGACGAGAGATTTTTGGTGTACAGATTTTCACTGTATCTGTTTCAATTTTCTAGAATGCAAAGAACGGTGCTGTGTCGTGTGATGTGTTGATGCAGATGATGCAGAAAGCAGAGAGCCACCCAAGTAAGACAGCTCACTCCACCTCCATCTTCCCCTTTCCCCTCAACTCCCCTACCAATCCGGACAATTGAACCCAAACCCAAAGACCCCACCCAAAGCCTCATTGATCAACTCCCCACCACCAGGAATGTTGTTGAATTTGATCGTGGTAGTGTCATCGCCACCGTCATAGCAGCGGATGGAGGACGGCAGCCCAGCTTTGGAGTTGATAGCGCGGACTGCGGCGTCACAGGTCTTCTGGTCGAAGGGAACGCCGATGTGCGTGGTGTAGTTGACGACGAGGCCGCGGCTGCGTGCTTTGCAGCTCTGAGCACCTGGCTCGACGTTGCTGCGGGGGTTGAGGGGAGCGGCGAGGATGCCTGGGAGGAGGGTGAGGATGAGGGTTGCGGTGGGGAAGTGCATGGTTGCTGTTGTTGTTGGTGTGTGGTTGTGCTTGTTGGTTGATATGTGTGTGGTGGTGCTTGTTCGTTTGTGTTTGAGTGAGTGCGTGCGGTGTCTGAAGATGCAAATATTGCTGGAGAAGGGAATGGAGGAATTAGGGACGCAACGAGCCAGATATATGCTCTGGACTGCGAGTTGGACAACGCATTGTGATATGTGTTATGCGTTCAATGCCGTCGATGCAAAGCTCTTCACAGGTCTCCGGGCGTGAATGGAAGTGGCCAGGCTACGAGCGACAATGCCATTGTTCTGCTTTCTCTTTGTTCCTGGGATGAATCCAACGACTTGGCTTTGCGGCAGGTACCAATTGCATCCAGCTGGACCAATTGAAAAGAACAAAGCCTGGTCGAGGTGCCGTAGGAATGCATCCAATACAAAATCTGCTTTTAGTATCTGTCTCAAGATATAATCTGTCGCTCAATAGTCCCATACCTCAAAGCTCATGAATCATCGCCGTCATCAAGCATCAACATACAATCATGAAGTCAAACCATCCCCTCCCCTGAACCCTAATAAGTAGCATGACACCCCAACTGCGTCTGCCCTCCCCACCGCGTATACGTCTTCACCGTGCTCCCACTTCCACAGGTACTCGTCGCTTGTACACTCGTCCAGCTCGTTTCAGGCGGTATCGACATGCAAGACCAGGTATCTGTTGCGGCGCCGACGAGGCCGGCGAGCGGAGCAGCAGTGCATCCTGAGGGACAGTCGGCTCTGTCGGTGATTGTCGTGTCGGGACATGTGACGTCTGAGGCTGTGGTAATTTGGGAGGATGGCATTGTGGTGGCCGTCATGTAGGTGTAGACTGTTGCTGGGGCGCGGGCTTGGAGGGGGGACGCTGAGGTTGGAGTCGCGAGGAGGATGAAGGCGGCCGCAAAGGCAGTGATGAGGTTGAGTGAGGATCGCATGGTGAGTCTGGATGTTGCTTCGTCGTTTGGTCCTTAGTCTTGGTAGTCGAATTGCTTGATGACCTGGAGTTCGTGGAGGGTCGTTGTCGGTACCGGATAGTTTGAGTTGATGGAAGTCTTGTCGGGTAGAACTGATGTCTATATGCTCTGTCAGTCAGCGCACTATCATCATTGAACACATGCTTCCAAGTCACACACCCTTCCTCAAATCCAATCAAACATGCGTCACAAGGCCGAATTCTCTCGTGACCGCAACAAAAAATGCCAAATCTTTATTCCACAAAAACAATCTCTTCATCTTGGCGGAGCGAACAAGCATCAAGATATATATCGTCCGTCTCCCTTCACTGACATCAACAAGCAAATGCGCAGTGCTGGCACGTATGCACGTGCATGAGCCAGGGTCGAAAAATGAGTGGCCGGGGAAGAAATCCTACCTTCGGGTCCCCACGATATGGGGAATCGGACTACGAATTCCAGGGATGCGGGCTCACATGCAGAGCTGTGCAGCGGGGGATGTTATTAATCAAGTCTTTCTGCAGAACTTGCATGGTCGGGTGTTTCGAAATTCGAGAGGATGGGGAGTGTCGACAGGCGATTTACTCCGTGAAGCCGTCCCTTGATGCTGGCGGCGTGCTTCACGATGCACTCGTCAAGGTCGTTTCGACGAAGAACCATGCGACATTCTGCAGTGCAACAAACAACGTGTTCGTCATGCTGCCAATCCAGATCAAGAGTCCGAAGCATCGGAAAGCAGGAGACGCCGTGCAACGCGACGTTAAGTCGACAGCTTGTGCCATACGCAAGCTCTGCACAAGCGTGCCTATGAGAAAGCAGGGCCGTGGCCTTTGCCTGGCTGCACGTCGTAAGCTGAGGCTCAAAGCTCCATTTGGTTGGACGAGAGCTGTTCCGGAGTGCAGATGTGGTCTTTGCTGCTAGTGGCCTTGACGTTCGATCGAAGAGGATTCCTCGCAGGCGTTCTGGAACGAGGCTGGGTTTGTCTACGGGCAAGTCAGCATTCACGTACGCCCTGAAGCCCCAATCGTACTCCTGACCTCACTGGCCTCAATTCCAATCTCGCACAGAATGATAGAAAGAAGAGCGCGACGTCCATCCAGCCATCCGGAAGCTTCTCCCCAACAAGCCTCACAAGAGCGTCATCATCCCTGCAAGCCATGCAGCCGGATCCCAGTCAGGCACATCCGAAAAAGCGTTCAAGAATAGCGTCGGGTAACACCTCAAGCTGACATGCGGGTTGATGTTGAGGCCATTGTTCATCGTATAAACTGCAGCTAGGAGAACTTGAAACACTCCTTTCGAAATGCTGTCAGCAGGAGGCGTCGATGCTTGATCGAACAAGCACTGCTTGCGACTCTTCGACTCGATCGGAACGGAAAGATTGCTCGTTTGGTCGTCGTCTTTAGGCGCACAGCATACCCCGTATGTTCGAGCCATTGAGTCGAGATGAAGCTCTCGAGCGGAAATGCAGGCCGCTGTCTTCACCGTCCCACAACGCTCGACTCTTGATTAATTCTGAATTCGCGATGAGGGTGTTGCTCTCCTCCCCACATCAAAGTCCGAAGGTCGAGCTGAGATGCATTGCTCTCGATGGCAAGATCGAGTCAAGCGCGTTCAGCAGAGCAAAATCGTCAATCTGCGGCAATGAAGACAATGTCAGCAATAGCTCGCTTCACGCGGGCTTGTGGAAATGGCTTACCTGCCCTCCTCGTTGCTCACGATGCGCAGGACATAAACATTCAATGGCACCGGCGCCTTATCCTGGAACACATCCAACTTGGCGTTATCCTATCTGTCAGCTCGCTCTACAAAGCTAGCCCTCACCAGCACGTCCGTGGGAAGAAGGATTGTATTGAAAGTCGTTTTGTATTGTTGATGCACGCTATCCAGATCTAGTACCTCTCCTGTAGCCGCCGTCCAACGATTGCAGACGTTAATCATCATCGCTATTAACGGTAGAAAGTGAAGACTTCGACGACACCGATGCCTTATGCGACGACGCAGGCGACATAGACGTCCTCTCCGTCTCAATCGAAGAGCCAGTTTCAGATGGAGGCGTGCCAACGACCCAGTCATCAGCAGCCCAGACCTTTCGGAATAGCAGTACTCCATCCCTCGCTTCATTCCAGGATGACTTTGCAACGGCATCTACTCTGTCATGGTATATGTCGAAGCGGATATCATTGCGGGATTCGTCTTTGGAATCCATTATTCGGTCCTCGAACGACTCGTACAGAGCGTCATCATCGGCACCTGCTGGCGGTATAGCAGCGCGAATCTCATTGGTCGTCGGGATGCCATCGTAGATGGATTTCTTCATGAGCCAGCCGGTCGACTCATTCGTTGTGCAATTCGCTTGGATCCAGTCGACAAAATTGTAGTTAATGCAGACACCTCGCTCTCTGAAACTATGAAATAATGCATGAATGGGCAATCCGATCGCAGGGATCGCAGCGCGAATTTGATCCGCCGATGGTATTCCATTGTAGACCCAGCCGGTGGACAGATCAATTGGACAGTTGTACATGATCCATTGAAAGAATTCGACGTGGTTGTCGCGCTTGAAATTTCTCTCACGGTTTCGTCTCCTGAAGTGCCGAAACATCCTGTCAATCATCGCTCCCTGTGGCGGTACAGCAGCCAGAATTTTCTCCGCCGATGGATAGTCAGGCCTACGAATTGGCCAACGATCTCTCATCGCCTGCCTGTTCATCATGTTGAAAGCAGCCTACGACTTCTGCATGATTTTGCCCGTGGCCTTGTTGTGCGTACCGGCGGCTTTGACTAGTGTTATGAATTCAGCGTTCCGGCCTGCGACTTTGTTCCTGAACTGATTGGCCAGCGTCTTAATCTCGATTCCATCAGGTGGGATCGCAGCGCGGATCTCTTCAAGAGTCGGGAAGGGGGGCTTCGCTCCGCCGTTGGGCTTGGGACTCTGCGCTCGACTACCGCCAGCCGGCGTTCCAGATCGAGAGCCGTTGGGGGTGTTGGCAGATGGAGAGCCTGGCGGGCTGTTCTTGAGGCGGATCTTGGGTCGGCCGCGAGAAGTGTCGGTGTCACTGCCACTACCACTACCGCCAGTCGAACGAATCTTGTTCTTCGCCATGTCCGCTGTGGGTTGTCAGTACATGGTCAAGGTGCACAAGAATTAAAAAGTACTTACGAGAGAGCGCACGACCTGCAGCGGATGATGCAGATGCTCCGTTGGTGCTCTTCATCTTCTTCCGGCTGGACTCGTTGCCGCTGAGATCAGAGACATCAGGCGAGCCCGGACGCTTACCAAGAGTGGAGCCAGGACGCTTCTCAGGTCGGCCAGATGGTGTGTTGGTACCACGAGTCGACGATCCCGACTTGTCGCCATTGACCTGACCCGCCTTCTTGGCTTCCTCCTTCTCCTGCTCCTCCTTCTTGCGTTGCTCTTCTTCGTCGCTGTCGTCAGAATCGAACTCTTCATCGTCGGAGCCATACTGGATCTGGTGCTCCTTCTTCATGAGCTGCTTGCGCAATTGCTTGGTCTCATCTTTCTCCTTGCGCTCCTCCTCTGCCTTTCTCCGCTCCTCTTCCTCTGGATCAATGTCTTCATCCTTGACACCAGTGCCTCCCAGTCCAGCATTACGCATCTCAAGCCAGATCTTCTGTTCGATCTCTTTCTCATCTTCACCTTCATCTCCCTGGAAAAGCATGCCTTCGTCGTCGTCTTGAAACTCATCTTTGAACTCCATATCCAGCATGTCCCTGTCGGCGTCAAAATCGCCAGCATCACCAAACATTGCCCGTCGGTCGTCATCTTCTTCTCGCTTGGCCTTCCTACGCGCCATGACCTCCTCACGACGGGCCTCCTCGTTCGCCTTTTGAGTGTTCAAGCCCCATCTGCCCACGCCCCACTTCTTTGTATAGAGCTTCTCAGCCTCCTCGGCGTCCATAGTCTTGACTTTGTTTGTCTCAGTGAAGCGATACCATCTCTCGATCGGCGCCATGCGCATTGCATTCTCGGCGGGGATGATCATAACACTGCGCTCGGAAAGCGCTTCCTCGTAGCTGCCGACCCAGATGTTCTTGCGCTCAAAGTCCTCGAGATGCCATGGGCGGGCCTCCTCATAGCGAAGCTTCTGTCGCTTCTGACGCACGGGATTGCTGTCGTCTCTGCCTTCCTCAACCTTCTTCTGCTGCTTCCTCTTCAGTGGCTTGTGGGAGTCGCCTCCAGTGGGCGCAATCAGCTTTTGATTCTCCTCGCGTTCGGCCTGGCGTTCAGCGCGACGAGCATTCATCAACTCGCGCTCCTTGTCGTCCACGCCATCACCGACGTCTGACTGCTCAGGCTCGACCTTATCACGAGCGTAGCGGCGATGAAGGTGGAGAGGCTTGACAAACTGACGATCGTCGTAGGGGTCCACAATGACTGGGTTGCCTTTCTCATCGGTGCGACTGTGGAACTTGAGGGCGTGGAATCGCTGACCGGCTGCGGCGTTGAGGGCGGCCTTGGTGATAACAATGGGAAAGTCTATGTAGGAGCCTTCGGCAGGCTGAGCGGACGCAGCAGGAGCAGCACCGTTGGTGGAGGCCTGCGCGGGCTGCTGGGCGGGTGGTGGTGGGCGCACTCCATTCGCGGCTTGCTTGGAAGGAGCGCCGGGGCGCTGGGCGGGCAGCTTCTTGACGGGCTTCTTCTTGCCGGTGTTGAAGATGTTGACCGGCGGCTTCTTGCGCATCATCGGCGGTGGGCCTCCATTGGTGGGCGTGCCCGAGTTGGGGCCCGAGGGCTGGTTGGCGGGCGACGCGCTCATTCTCGCGGCCGCCTGGCGGGTGGTGGAGGTGTTGTCGGCGGGGATGGAGTGAGCGAGTGGTGGGTGTCGGTGGTACGCAGTGGTGGTAAGGATGTCGGCGACGGTGGTATTGTCGTTGGTCGGTGGTAAAGACAGCAGGGCGGCTTCTTTGTTGTGTCGGGGGCAGAAGAGGTCGAGCATTCCATTCAACTGTAAAGGTGACGCTGCGGGCAGCCGCGAGCAGGGATCGCGGCTCGGTCCGTTGGGGGGCGCTAGCGAGAGCTAAAACCTTGACAGCAGCCACGTCTCTGACATGTGCAACAATCCACACTTCACGCCTTCAAAGACCCAGAGAACCGAGAAAATCGTCATACTTTGACACCCATCCGCTCGTGCGGCTCTCCAGATTTGCAGTCCCGAGATCTGTGGATATACATTCTGGCGCTCTGTCCCGCCTTCAGGGGTCAATGATACTCCATACTCCCTCTATTCTACCCAATCAACTCTATCTTTCAACCTCTCATTCCTTTAGGATCATCCTCTTTCCTCACTCTCTTTGCTCATAACGGATACCGAAAAGCCATATTCCTCCGATCCGTAACATCCAAAAACGTAGCATCAACCTCCCTCCCCTCCTCATCCAAAAACACCTCCACCTTCCCCTCGCCCAGCGCATCCCTCCTCTTATTCTCCTTGTTCAAAAAATATCGAATTCCGATCAAAATCACCGGATTGACAACATACGTCCCCAAAATAATTCCCCAGGGGATATAATACCGCGGCGCATACTTCCCCTGCCACATCTGCGGACTCAGCAAATTACCCAGACAATATCCAATTAGCAGCATGGCGTTGGTGGTCGTTTTCTTGGTGTGTCCGGTGTTCGTGGCCGCGCACCAGGAGAGAGCCAGGACGAAGGAGGGCGTGCCCCAGCCGCCGAGGTACATGGCGAAGAGGAGGCCGCCGCGGCAAGACCAGGGGAGGGAGATCAAGAGGACTCCGGAGATGATGTTCGGGATGGAGTATGCGGCGCCGACGTAGGCGCGGGAGTTTGGGAATTTCTTGATCACGAGGACGGAGGTGTAGATTGTGAGGATTTCGATTACGCCGGGGACGACGGCGAGGAGGGTTGTTTGTTTGGTTGTGAAGCCGAAGGACTCTACACGAAAGGTTAGTGATGGAGATGTCGGCTGAGAGTGGTTGGACTTACGGATGATCAACTGCGTCATATTGGTAAGTGAGTTGGAAATATTCCCCAGCGCCGCAAACAACGCAAACTAACCCATCATCAGCACACCCTCCCACCCCGATCAAGAAGGAATCAAACTCACCGCCCACGGCTTCCAATCCGTCAGCGCCTCAACAAACTGCTCCCTCTTCCAATTCTTATTCTCCACCCCCGTACTCCGATTCCGCAACCTCTCCACCGCGATAATCTTCTCCTCCTTGCTCAAAAACCTCGCCTTGATCGGACTATCCGGGATAAAAAACCAAAAACAAATCCCCACGACCAGCGTCACGATCCCAGTAATGATCATAAACAACTTCCACGGCGCGACGACATCCGGATCAACGTGGTAGACGCCGAAGGACACGAAGCCGGAGAAGATTTGGGCGGTGCCGTTCATCAGGAACCAGTAACCTACTCGGCGGGTGCCTTCCGCGTGGGTGTAGAACATACTCGTCACGATGAGGAATCCAGCCGTAATACTCCCCTCACAAACCCCCAACAAAAACCTACAAACAAACAATCCCGCAAAACTCGAACAACCCGCATGCGCACACAACACAACGCCCCAGCACAGGATATTCCCCGCCATCCACTTTCCCGGTGGGAACTTCTGCAGACCCAAGGATTGCGGCCATTCGAAGATTAGGTAGCTGAGGTAGAAGATCGTGCCGAGCCAGTTGTATTGGGATTGCGTGAGGTGATTGTCCTGTCTGATACCCAGAATCGAAGAAGATCCAAGTGTTGTCTTATCTGTGAATTGGACGAAGTAGAGGATCATCATCAGGGGCAGCATGTGCAGGTCTATCTTTCGACGGACACGGCGAGATTGTTCTTCGGTGATGGTTCCATCGTAGCCGGCGACGAACTTTGCTGCTTCGTCGACGTCGTTGAGGTGGATGTGATGGGTTTCGATGTTGACTGAAATGGACTTCCGGGTGGGATCTTGAGAGGGTGTCTCTTGAATGGTGGGAGAGATGTTCTTCTCCTCCACGGAAGGGTCGCCCATCTTGGCGTGCGTGAATGATCAAACGATCAGGAGGAACAGAGCGAATGAAATAGTTCGGAAAAGAAGACGATACGATACCGACTTTATACGCCAATCCACGACATCCCCTCACCAGATACTGCAATGCAACGACAAGACCACATTATCTCGAACTCGCCACATGGAGAGTGTTACATTGGGTGATCTGCATGATACAAGATAGCTGCCGCATTGCGTGAAGCAAGCAAGCAAGCTCTCTGCCTATCTAGCGTAGCCGCCGCCCAAACCGTACAAGATACCAAGACTGTCCACTTCTAGCCGATAAGCAGTCTTGCGGGGTGCTTGGTTGAATGCTTAGGAGCAGGTGCTCGGATGTGGTGCCGAGAGTGTGATAGCCGTGTTGCTGCTGTGAAGGCGATGGTCGAATTCGATTCTGCCGCCGTTGAAAGACTCTCGCCCTGCTGGTGATGGTATCCCCTCGAGTCTGAGCGACTCCATGCCATCGAAATCTCCTTCCAACATTCCAGAAACAACGTTCCTGTCGAGACTGTCCATCCACTCGATACCTTCACTTCCCAAACTTCTCTCCCCACATCTCGTTCAGAACCACGAACACTTCACTAGCCATAGCCTGCCACTCCTCCCTCATCTCCTCCCTACAAGCCGAAAACCGATCCGGATGAAACGCCGTAATATACTTCTTCAGCTGCCTCTTCGTCAAATCCTCACAAGCATCCCCAATATTATGCCGACAAGCCCACAGCTTCCTCTCCTTAACATTCCCGCTCTTAGGCTGCGTAACCCAACAAGCCTCATGCTCAACACAGTCCCAAGACTCCGGCTCAGGAAACCGCTCCAGCTTGGCGTGGTTCTTGAGATCCCTAACGACCTTTTGGTGCCAGGAGTCGACGCCCTTCCGGATGTCGTTGGCGTTGGGGATGGGACGACAGACGCGTTTCGCGGAGGGCATGTTGGGTTCCTCGAAATCTTCATTCGCGGGTGCTTTGCGTTTCTTGCTCGCTTGCGGATCCACGTAGCCCCTTAGTTCAGGGAACTGTTTCTGCAAATCCGCCAACATGCGGTTATACCTCAATTCCTGCGTCTTGATGCCGCGCATATCTTCCCAGATCGCAGTTGCGGTCTTTTTGGCGAGGGCGTGGGCTTCTTTGGCGGTCATGAGGGTTTCGTCGAAGAGGGAGTTGATGGAGGAGGCGCTGGAGGCGGTTTCCCATTCCCATTGGTCTTGCTTTGAGGGTTGGGCCTCTTCGTCGTCGCGGGAGACGAGGATTTGGTGGTTGGCGGAGTCTTCGCCGAGGCCGTCGAGGTCGGTGTGCATGTTGCGGGTTTCGAGGGCGGTGGAGGTTGAGGGGTCGTTTGGACCGCCTTCGCCCCATTCGCAGCCGGCGTCTTTGGCGCTGTCGTTGGAGATGTCGTGGCCCTGCTTGAAATCAGTATCTCATCAATCGCTTGCGAGGGGAAAATTCGAGTACTCACCCACCAAGTCCCCTGCACCCCATCCTCCCCATCCGCCTCATCATCCTGCCTCGAATCGCCAAACATCTCCTCAAGCTCCCCAGGAGCAGCATGCACACTCTCCTCCATCCAAGCCTCGACCTCTTCCTCCACAGTCGGCGCCTGGTAGAGCGGTCTCTCCCCAATCCAAACCTTTCTGTATCGCTTCGGCTTCTCTCGTGCCTTGTTCAGCCGCGCTCTCGCCGCAATCTGCTCCTCGTGGGCATCCGTGTGCTCGATGTTCTTGTCGCTGTAGAGCTGCCTCACCGCCGCCCGAGCCTCCTGCAGCGCCTCGTAGGCCTCGATGTGGTCGAACTTCGTGACCACATTCGAGGGTGGTTCCCCGAGAGGCGGCACGACCGAAACTGGTCCAGCAGTCGTTGAGTGGCCTGGATGGCCGGCGAGAGACGGAGCATGGGGCGTAGAGGACATCTTTCTTGCTTCTTTGAGTGTAGAATTTCGACGGCCTGCGTCTGCTGTTACTGCGAGATGTGAGAGTGGTTGAAAAGGGCGCTTGAAGGGGTGTTGTTGTGAGATGGAAGAGCGCTCCATCTACGAGACAAAGAGAGGAAATTTAAGACTGCGTGCGCTTATTCTTCTGCGCTGACAATTGATGGCGGACAATAGCAAGTCACTATTGTCGAGAATTCACGCGCGGATGCCTCAGGCGTGATCGCGACTGAAAGTGGAATTGAACAGGTACATAGTGCACTTACTTTTGACGTTCGAAGAGTCTCGGATCTGCATAGGTGTTTTCAACAAAGACATGTTTAGAATTGCGAACAAAGGCGGCGAGATGAAGTCCAGCTTGCATGTGCTGATCCGCTAGCTCGGCTTGGCGGGGCGACTTCGAGGGAGATGGAGCTTGGAGAACAGACATCTTCATAGCCTACGCACCTCATAGCAGTAAAAGCTACTATACAATACACGAAGAAAGCGGTTGCATACCCAAACAATGAGGCTTTTGTGTTTCGGAACCTGCCTGCCACCGCCGCCCTCCGTTTTGCCACAGTCCCAATACAAGTGCGCCGGTACTGTCATTTGACGACGAAACCCCATCCACTCCCTAAGCCTGATCGCTTTACCGTCTGTCGCCGCTGCACTGGTGGCGATGTGCGCATGAGTTGAGAAACGCGCGGGAGGTGGGTGAAGGCGACTACGACCTGTTGCGGCCGGATCGTCGAGGCTCGCCAGTCTCGGTGGCAGCTCGCTTGGGCTCGCGCTTCTTGACCTCTTTCTTTGGGGCGTCGCCATTTTTCTTGGCTGGTCGGCCCTTCTTCTTAGGAGCCTCGCCATTGGCCTTGGGCTCCTCATCGGTCTTCTGTTTCTTTGCATCTGCGTCCTCGTCTTTCTTTTCTTCAGCAGTCTCCTCAGCTTTGCGCTTTTCGCCGGTCTCGGCGTCGCCATTCTCCTTCTTCTCTTCTTCCTTCTTTTCCTCGGGCTTGTCGTCCTTCTTGTCGGCCTTCTCCTCTACCTCGACCTCAGAAGCTTTCTTGACGACATTGTGACCGTCGCGCTCGATGTGAAGAGCTGGGTTCTCAGGTTCGCCAGACTTCTTGACCTCATTGTTGTTCTTGGTGGTCATGGTAACGTCACCCTGCTCCTTGGCTTCGGTGACCTGACCTTCGGGCTTGCCAGAGCCCCATTGCCAAGAGACTGGACGCAAGACAGAGCGTTAGCCAGACGTTCTGGAGAGCAGCAGACGGGCAGGGATGGCGTTTCGCGGCAGCAGGAGCAGAAGACAGTGAGATGCGCTGACTAAGCAGTCGCGATGGCATTGAGGACGCGACAAGCTCGTCGGCGGAGGCGGGTTTGGGACGGCGGTGTCGCCAACGCCGCGCTGAGCTCAAGGGGGTGGACGCGACCGGCGCGGGAGGGGTGGCATACCTTGGTCGCCTTCCTTGGGCTGCGTGTCGGCCATTGCTGCGGATGGAGGCTGGCTGGAGGTGGTGCTTGGCGCAAAGGGCGTGGAGAGCGCGGAGAGCGCGGCGCAGACGTTCAAGTGGTAACAATGTCGTCGCGTGGAGCGGACGATGGGGGTGGAAGTGTGTTGGGAGTGGTGAGATGGATGTGGGAAAAAGGGAGAGAAGAGGGAGTCGAGGTGCGGTCGTCTGTGGGAAGGGCCAGCTCCGATCAGCAGCAGCGCAGAAGACGATGGCTGGGTCCTGCCTGCCGCCCATTCGTCACACTCTGGGGAAGCTCCGCTATTGTTGGTCAGAGCGCTGTCTGCCAACTTCCACCCAAATCACTCTTCTCTTCATTAATCACTTCATCAACATGTCATTCGAAATCTGCATCCATGACCGAATCAAGCTTGAGATGAGCTTCACACCGATACCGATTTGCTGGGACAATGCAGCACGACAAGCACCATGGCCTCAATCACGTGATGCGGTATTCCTTGCATCACAACAGAAGAAAACTCGGTGTTTTTGCACCAGGGTGACATCTTCGCTCATCCGGCACATCGAATCAGCCAGACTCTTCACTTTATCCGATCTCCAAGACAACCAAAATGTCACCTGACCTAATGCCATACTAACTCCGTCTCTGCCAACCAAACTTACAGCTCGCCGTGCACTGCTCCAGCTCACCGTAGAAACTTGGATATGGCTCTCCGTACGCATATCAACTCGCATTCTCCCGGGCTCTGCTGGGCAGCTGGCCTATCTTTCTCCGCTCGCGATCATCCGCCACCACCAAGCTCCTCATCTTAGCCAAGACTGCCTCTAGCTCCTCTCCATGCAGCATAGGCGACGTGCATGTCAACATGCCGCCCACGGCCAAGTCTGAGGTTCCTGCAGTGCACCCTACCCGCTGGCGCCAAGGTGCCTTTAATTCGCACTCTTTCCCGACGGTTACACAAAAGAGCTTGTAGGTGCACTTGACTTCAGCTTCTTACTCTCGTACATTCTTCACGATGGGGTGGTCAAAGATGTTGTTCTTCTCGCTGGCTCCTGCTGTGCCCGCTTTGGCTGCTGGTCTCAATAGGACTGGGTCTGGAGAGCCTACGGTTACGGTCCTGAATGGCACGTATGAGGGCGTTTACCTGGCAAACTTTCACCAAGACCTTTTTCTCGGAATCCCGTATGCTCAGGATACCAGCGACCAGAACCGCTTCCGGGTCCCGCAAGCACTGAACGAGACATGGACTGGAATCCGGCCAGCAAAGAACTACAGCGAAGCTTGTCCCGATATCTTCCCCGATGACTCGGGATACGGCATTGGAGAGAACTGCCTAAGCATCAACATCGTTCGGCCAGCCGGCATCGACAATACGACCAAACTACCAATCGTGACCTGGATTCATGGCGGAAGCTACCAGACCGGGTCGAGTAGTCGGCCAGACTACAATCTGACGTACATTGTTCAGAGATCTGTTGAGATCGAAAAGCCCATCATTGCTACGAGCATCGACTATCGGAAGGGCGGCTGGGGTATGCTTTACAGCAGGGAAGTTCAGGTGCGTGCAAGTTCGTTTACAGCAAACTCGCCATCCCTTCGACATCCAAAACACATCTGAGTTCCGATTTTCAACTGACTGTTTTCATCTCAGGGCGCCGGCCAAGCAAATCTCTCACTCCGGGACATGCGCAAAGCTCTCGCCTGGATTCAAGAAAACATCACTCCCTTCGGCGGCGACACCTCCCAAGTCACAATCATGGGCGAAAGCTCCGGCTCTTTCGCCGTCGGCCAACTTCTCCTCTCCTATGGCGGACGTACAGACGGTCTCTTCCACCGCTCGATCCAAGAATCCGGAAGCGCTACGACTGCCTGGTACAACGGATCCGACTGGTACCAGCCCATTTACGACAAGATCGTTTCGCAGGTGAATTGTAGCGATGCTGTTGACACTCTGGGCTGTCTGAGGACGGTCCCATACGATGAGCTGTTACCTTTTGTGAACTCCAGCGTTGTCGCCGGCCCTGGCTTCTATCCTGTCGTCGACGGCGACGTCATCGAGAACTACCCCAGCATCATGCTGGAAGAGGGACGATTCGCCCATGTTCCGCATTTGTACGGCACGAACTCCGACGAAGGCACAGACAATGCACCCCAAGACGGAGTTCTCAATACCGACGAAGACATCCGATGGTGGATCAGCACACAGACAGGTAAGCCCTCTTCATCCTCCAAAACAACCCTTCATCTCCTGACATCCAATCACCAGGCTGGGGCTTCCCCAACACCACAATCGATAGAATCATGTCCCTCTACCCGGACGACCCCACCGTGGGCATCCCCCTCAACACCGGCGCCGAACGCTTCGCAGACTACGGCTATCAGTACAAACGCGGTGCCGCCATCGCCGGCGACATCTTCTACCACGCGCCCCGCCTCTTCGACGCCCGCGCCTACGCCGCCCACATGGACGACACCTACATCTACCGCTTCAACACCCGCTCTTGGCTCAACAATACCAACGCCACATATACTGACTACACGGGCTCTCTGCGACCTGCGTACAAGGGCGTGGCGCATTTCTCGGAGGTGGCGTTTGTTTTTAATAATCCGGCGTTTGTCGGTCCGTGGGAGGAGTATCGTGCTTTGGGGGATTTGATGAGTGCGCAGTGGGTGAATTTTATTCATGGAGGGGATCCGAATGGAGTGGACCTTCCGGTCTGGCCGAGGTATGGGAAGGGCAAGAATCTTGTGTTGCAGACGACGGGGCAGGGGGGTTGTTATGTGGAGGATGATGATTATCGGTTGGAGGGGAGGGAGTTTTTGACGAAGTGGGCGAGGCGGCGGCATGTCTAGAGCCCGAACTGCGGAGACAACAACATCATGCAGAGAGAGCCTGGGGTGAGTCGAACGCTTAATCAAATAGAAGTCCGTTTCAAGCTCACTACTAGCTCCTAGGAAAGTGAATGTTGCACCGGTCAAATCTCGGGCATGTTCGCACCTTCTCCACTTCACCCGCCGAGGGTACCTCCTCCAGAACATGAACATCCATTTCGCCTATCATCAAACGCAACGACATGACGACACGCAGAGAACGACATGTCCCACGCGGGGTACATCGCTACCCGAGCATGTAACAAGCACTGATCTGCAAAGCCAAAGTGCTGTATACAAGCCATGCCACCCGACGAGTCGGTAAGTTGGGTGTTCTGTTCGATGAGTTGCCAGCCAGTCGTTGCAGTTGAGTTTCGTCAAGATGGTTGAACGCTTCGCATCTGGCAAGCGCCAGTTCAGCCTCTACAATTTCTTCATCATCCTCGCCGTCTCTTTTGGGTCTATGTCGTACGGGTATGCATCATCCGCGATAGCGCCAGTCCTTGCCCTGCCCGAATTTCTGGACTACTTCGATCTCGAGACGAGAAGCAATGGTACGTGAATTGCTTCAAGGGTCTGAAACTCAAGCTGACAACGTGGGACAGGCACAGCACTGCAAGCAACCTTCAATGGCCTCTTCCAAACGGGTGGCTTCCTTGGCGTCTTCTTCGTCAGTTGGTTTGCAGACAAGTATGGACGCCGCATAGCCATTGCTGTACCTGCGGTCATCTTAGTGGTCACGGCGGCCTTGATGGCTGGAACCACGAATGTTGCAGAGGTCAGAACACTTCAGCATCTCTCAAGTGACTGCGCGGTCCAAGCTGACAGACCTGCTGCTAGTTCATCGTCTGGCGCTTTTTCGCAGGAGCAGGCACATTCATGATATTGTCGGCCGTACCCATCTACATGACCGAAGCAGTACCACCACGCAATCGAGGCATGCTTGTCGACATCCACGGAGCCGCGTTGCTATTTGGATACATGTGTGTCATCTGGGCGGGCTACGGATTCTACTTCTACAAAAGCCCGAACAACTGGCGGGCTATCTTCGCTTTGCAAGCGACTTTTCCGCTGATAGTGCTCGGAATGTTACCGTTCTTGCCCGAGTCGCCACGATGGTTGATCTCGAAAAACCGAAACGACGAGGCAAAGAAGATCGTGGAGAGACTGCACACACCACATGAAGCACAGCTCGAATTCGAACAGATCACCAAACAGCTCCAGATCGACCGCACCCTCCCCAGCAGCTACACCTCCATGTTCACCAAGCCCTCCTACCGCAAACGCAGCCTCCTGGCCCTCGGCACCACAATGGGAATCCAATTCTCCGGCATCCTCGTCATAAACAACTACCAACCAACCCTCTACGCAACGCTCGGCTACGCTACCGAACGCCAACTCCTCTTGACGGGCGGCTGGATCACCCTCGCCTGGGGTAGTGGTATCCTCGGATGCTTCATTATTGACCGGCTTCCGAGGCCGAAACTCATTGCTGGGAGTCTGGCGGGGTGTATGATCTGTCTTATCATCGTCGCCGCACTCATTGCCAACTTCGTCCCGAGCGACAACAACGCGGCTCTTCAAGCCATCATCGCGATGTTCTATATCTATGTCGTCTTCTACGAAGTCGGGCTGGATGGGACGCAGTTTGCGTATCTTGGGGAATTGTTTCCGACACACCTTAGAGCCAAAGGAGTCTGCCTAGGTGTTGCCGGGATCTGTCTTATGAACATTGTCTGGTTGCAGAGTGCGCCGACGGGGATTGCGAATGCTGGGTGGAAGGTGAGTGCGATCTTCATTCAAGTTCTTCCGTCGTTGTACTTAGCTGACTCGATGGCAGTACTTCCTAGCCTACATCATACCGGGATGTCTGACTTGTATTGGGATATGGTTCTAGTAATCACATCGTGCTGCCATCTCTGAGTTTTGTGCTAATGAATGATTGTGCAGCTTTCCGGATACCTGGGGCGTACCGCTGGAAGAGATCGCAGCTATGTTTGGCGTAAGTGCCCCTACGACTAGCATGCATTCCCGCATAGTTCTACTTATTGACATGCTCGCATAGGATGCCAATGAGCTCAATAGTGAGCTCCAGCATAAGACGGTCTCAGAAACGACCAAGGCTCCAGTATCTGAGCATGTCGACAGCACTGAACTGGAAGAGAAAGATAAAGCCTCAACCTAGAATCGTCCGGTGCGAGTACTCCATCACGGAGAGAGCCATGATGCATAGAGTAGTAGCTGTCCCGAGTTTGGCGGGGCAAGCGCTCGCAGGATGCAAATCTCAGTGACGCCCTGTGAGCACCAAAATGGTTTCAGACGACTATTTCTAGCAGTCGATCGTCCTCGACCTTTCCACAATCTTTCAAGCATTCTCTCTTCTAGCCAACAACCACCATGAATACTTCATCTACCAGAACATCGCAAACCTCTCACGGTGACTGGCGCCCCAAGGCCGTAATCTTCGACCTACTCACCGCAATATTAGACTCTTGGTCCCTATGGGACGCCTGCACACCCTCAAAAACCCCAGAAGAAGGCCGAAAATGGCGCGGCCGATATCTCGAGCTCACATACACCTCCACCAAGTACACCCCATACGAAGACATGATCCGTCGCGCCGCCAGCGAAGTCGGACTACCAGCATCCGCCCCAGAAACCCTCCTTCAACACTGGAACCAAATAACCCCCTGGCCAGACGTCAAAGACATCCTGACAAGCCTCAAAGCCCAAAAATACAAATTGGGAGTCGTGACGAATTGTTCGATCAAGCTGGGCCGGCAAGCCGCCAGCGTCGTGGGGACCTTTGACGCCGTCGTCACGGCCGAGGAGATTGGGTTCTATAAACCGTCTCCTGCGGCGTATCATGCGATTTTGAGGCTGTTGGATGTGGAGGCAAAGGACGCGCTTTTTGTTGCGGGGAGTGCTGGGGATGTGCAGGGGGCGTCTGCGGCGGGGATGAAGGTGGTGTGGCATAATCGTGTTGGGTTGGCTAGGAAGGGAGATGTAGAGCCGTTGAAGGAGGCTAGGACGCTGGAGGAAGCTTTGGAAGAGTTTGTGTAGGTCTGGTGAGACAAGGGCTACGTCTTGCATTCACAGTTCTCCCTCATTCGCCGTTTGCACCATCTCGACGATCATCCGACCTGCCTCAGCCTGCGCCTGAAATGAGCGACGAGCGCTGATTGATGATTGTATTCTTCTACAATTCCGTCAAACTCCACTCCTCCTTCGCGCCCGGAAAATTCGTATCCCTCAAGACCCCCTCCCACTCCTGCAAATCCTTCAAATCTTTCTCTCTTCTCTTCAGCTCGAAATCGACCGCTTCCCCGCCCGTGGACACCACCGCTGGCACTTCTTTCCCCTCCGCAACACCCGCCCCCTTCACAAAATCCCACGTCAACTCACAGAACTTCTTCGGATCACCCTCCTGCTTCCCATGCGTAGCGCCGACCATCTTCTCCGCCATGTCGTACAGAGCTTGATGGTGCTCGGTGGATTTGGGACTGCGGGATTTGAAGAGTGCTGGATTGCGGACGTTGGTGCGGTAGGAGCCTGGGGCGAGGATCAAAGTCTTGATTCCGGCGTCGCGGACTTCGGCGCCGTAGGCTTTTATGAATGCTAGGGAGAAGGGTTGTTAGCGTTTATTGGGGGAAGGGGGATAGGGAGGGGGGAGAGGTACATTCTGCGGCTGCTTTTGCGCCGCCGTAGGGTCCCACGGCGGGAATTGTCGCTGTGCTGGCGAGGGAGGAGACGAGGATCACGTAGCCGGACTTTTGGCGGCGGAAGTAAGGGGTTATGGCTTGGGTTAGGCGGACGGGGCCGAAGACGAGAGTTTCGAACTGGGTTTGGAGGGCATCATCTCTATACGTCGAGCATCAGATCCTGTTTCATTTTTGTGAAGGTAGATTGTGGTGGCTTACTCGATATCTTCAAGCGTAGAAATGTATCCATAACCGGCGTTCTGAACCAAATAGTCGATTCTGCCGTGGATGTCGAAGGCTTCTTTGACTTTCTTGTTAAAGGTCTCTCGGGAGTCGGTTATGTCTAGTTGCATGGTAGCTGCGCCGAGCTCTGCTAGGTGCTTGATGGAGTCGATGTTACGAGCAGTTGCAATGGCTTTGTCGCCTCGCTCGATGACGGTTTTGATGTATTGCTCGCCGAAGCCGCTGCTGCAGCCGGTGACGAGCCAGACTTGTGGAGCCATACTGGTTGCTGGTCGGAGGCAATAAGCTAGAGCCAAAGAGTGTTAAAGCCACAGAGTGGAGTTCAAGTGCGTCTAGATGAAGTGTATTGACATGTCAGAGAGAGGTGAGGTCGACTTTATACATTCGCAAGTCGCATCCTGACAAAGCATGCCACCGATCCTACGCTTCGTACAACATTGATCCTGCAGCCCTAAGACAGCTTGGTCTAGGGATTTACTGTACCCGATTCCGAGCAGCTTGCTGCTCAGCTTGAGCATGTACGTTCGATACGCTCGTTTGGATTCGCTTCGAGTGAGCGAGCTGAACTCAGCTCAGCTAGCTGCCCCAGAATGCGTCAGGTGGCTTAGGGTAGCTGGACAGTCGGATTATCAATTGAGAGCGAATACCGCATACGAACTAGGCAAGTCTTCATCGGAGGTTCCATGAGATCTGTTGGGTCGACTACGAGATCACGGCGTGGAGTTCTCGCATCAGCTCGGGAGCTGAGTGGGATTAAGCCTTCGGTCAAGGGCACATCGCCGCTGCGTAGGGCTATGGAAGATGTCGGCAAGTGAACGCAAATACTCCCGCATGATGGAGCGAAAGGAGCATCTAGTGAGTCGTTGACTGACGGAGGTTCGAAAACGAGAGGTGAAGTCAAACGCCAAGACTGGCCAGGGTGGTGATTGCCATGGCAACGGCGTGTGTTGATCGTTCGGCAGATCACAACGCCCTCCCGAGATTCTCAGATCCGTCTGAACTGCCTGAACCACACATGTCACTCGCACGTTGAACCACAAATTGGATATCGAAACACAACACAAACAGACAATGGACTCACCATCCGCGCAATTGGTGCCTCAGGGCGGAGACAGCATGATCGATTTCGACGTGGACGGGCCGGCGAGCTCTCCATTCCAAAGCCACGTTGAGAGCCGCATCATCTCCAAGCAGTGGGAGTCGCATACCGAGACCCGCTTGGAGACACACTCCGAAGAGCAGACGTTGAACATCTTTGCGACGCCCATGAAGCATTCGGCGGGCGACGACGCGATGGAGGAAGACAAGGAGAACATCCCGCAAAACAACACCACGCAGAAGCTGGCCTTCTCGCCCAAGAAGCCCTCGCGACCTACCACACCCGAAGAAAACCCTATGGAGCGCGCAAAGACACCAGTGACGGAGAAAAGGAGGAGCAGTAAGGATTCCGACTTGATGCCGCCGCCGCCATCGACGCGCAAAACACCAAAGAGATCTGGCAGACAACCTTCGCTGAGCGCAGCCAACACTCCACGTCCGACGCCTGGTCGCGGCAACTCTTCAAACTCCCTCGAGCGTACCGACACCAACTCGTCTGGCGCATCATCTTTCCAGGCCGGCCTCGATCTGCGCGCATCGCAAATGTCCCACGCCCAACCCCACCACGATTCGAGCAACATCGACGACACCTGCTTCAGCGCCTTCTCCGAAATCCCCGAGATGACCGTCTGGGCCAAGATGGGCCAGAGCCCGACCAAGAGAGCCGACATGCTGCGGACACCAGGCAAAGGCGTCGAGGCCACTCCTCGCACCTCCCGCAAGCGTTCGTCGCCTTCCCGCTCCCCATCTCCCACGCCGCGTCGGCTAAAGACTCCAGCGAATCACGATGGTACCACGTTCCTCATCGACTTCACCCAGCAGATTGAGAATGTTGGATCCTACAGACATTCACCAAGCAAGGCTAATACCCAGCCGGACTTGCTCAAGTACATGAACGACCAGCGCTCTCCACACAAGTCAAGCAGCCACAACTATGCCACTCCACGGAAAGAGAACAACATCTTGAACCTACTCGACTTTGAGCTCCCACCGGCACCTACTCCTCGATCTGTCCCTACCATCACCGTTCGCGAGCTCGAGTCATTGAAGTCTTCGTACCTCTCCCAAATCTCCTCGCTCAAGGCAACTTTGAGTGGTCGCGAGGCAGAAGTCGAGAGTCTGAAGCGCGCTATCGGCGATGCCGAGCGTCGCGTTGGTGAAGCACAGGAGACACTCCGAGAAGAGAAGGACAAGCGCGAATGGGCAGAAGAGGAGAAGGCAAGCTGGGAGAAGCGTGGCCAAGAGGTGGAGAATGTTCTGAAGAGTGTCAAAGAAGAGGTCATCAAGGGAGAGGCTGAGAAGGAAGAATTGATTCGCAAGATGGAAGACTGCGAGAGGCGGGCTGAGGATGCAGAAGCTCGTGCTGTCAAGGCAGAGGAGCGGTTTGCTGAATCCCTTGCTGCTAGGGCCAGCTCAGGCGATGGCGATCCTGCCGCCGTCGAAGAACAAGTCCAGCGTCTTGTCGCTGCTCAGATCGACGCCAAGATCGAAGCCGTCAGTCGCGAGCTGCACACCGTCTACAAGGAGAAGCATGAGCGTAAGGTGGCGACGCTGAAGAAGAGCTACGAAGCCCGCGGCGAGAAGAAGTGCGCAGAGCTGCAGCAAAAGCTCAGCGATCTCGAGAAACAGAACGAAGAACTTCTCGCTGCGAAAGATGCCACCTTCTCCGGACCACTACCTGGCACATCCCCCTCCAAGGCGCACAAGGAAGCCGAAGCGGAACTCAAAGCCCAGATCGAAGAGCAACGTGCCCACCTCGCGCGTCTCGAAAACGAGATGCAGACCTCCCAGCAACAACAAGAACAGCTTATGAAGGAATTGCAACAAGAACGCATCGAGAAGGGAGACCTCGTTGCCGCCGTCGACGAAATGCTCGCTCTTCAATCCCAGTCAGGCCCAGCGGAAGGCGCCATGAGCGTGGTGGAAGACTTCCGCAAGAGTATCAACCGGCCTCCTTCATCTCTGAGAGCTCCTGGTGGCGGCATCCCTGTCCCCGGTGAGAGCAAGATTGGACGTGGCGGGCCGAGTGGCATTGGCCGGAATCGGACTACTGGAGGTGGTGTGAGGGCGAATATTGAGAGGATGGGAAGGACGGGTAGCGGTACGAGTGCTGAGTAGACGGATGGAAGTATTGGAAAAGGCTGTATTGTACAGTGATGGCGTTTTGGGTTTGGGATTGGATGGGTGACGACGAGATGTATCAGATACCATGGTAGTATGTGGTAATATGAAGGCTTCGCCTTCATTCGGATTGTAGCCACCTTCGGCAACGGTGTTTCTTCTTGTTTTTGAGGACGCTCTGCCTGGCCCCTGAGTGTGATCAACATGGGTCCAGGCAGCAGCAAGACGCCAAGATCGTTGTTCCGCGGACATCAACAAACATCGAAGTACTTAACGCGACCTCAACATGCCAACAGCGCTTGTCTTTGAAGACACAGACCGCCAAACCTAGCCATTTGATTGCAAGCTTCTATAGGTTCTCCCCGACCAAGCCACGCCACCACCCTATAGAAACATTTCAAAATGGACGACGACCGGCGACTGAGCATCAGAAACGCGCTCCAATCCTACCGCGACCGCGTTCTGGAGCTCAACTTCTCTCTGATCCAATCCGTCATCGACAAAGCCGCGAACTTGCAAGCTCCTAAGAACCGTATCGAGAGCGAAGAAAAGACAGAGTACCGCCGTGTCCATGCCATCGCAGACGAGTGCTTTGGACAATGGAACACAAACAGATACCCCGCCACGGCTCAGGACTTTCTTTCCAAGGATCACCGCGAGTATCTGGTAGACCAGTATGCTCTCGATGGCGTGCACCACGGTCCCATCGACGCAGCAAAGCGATCGGCCTGGCTGGCGACACTGAACGCGGCGATTGCTACTCTGGAGCTCGACGATGACAAGCCCCGTCCTGCGGGCCTTCCAGCGGATTTGGAGTATCTCTGCACCTTGACGGCGGGGATCTGTGGCCCAGGCCTATCTTTCTGGCGTGGGCTGTATCAGATGAGCTTCATCGCCTCCGACTATGACATCGAGCACGAGAAGGCACACAAGACCGCCGCAAGAGTCGCAAAACCCATGCCAGACTCCATGGGCGATCCTTACCTCAACAACGCTATCTGCAAGAACGACCCACATTTTTCCACCTGGGGCTACGACTTCACCCTACCCTGGAAGTGGAAAGACTGGGAAATCTCACTCGCGGTCCGGATTGGTGATTGTGATCATGGTCTGGCGGGGACTTATGTCTTCTACTGTCGACGCTCGAGGGAGGAGTATGAAAAGGATTGTGAGCTTGAGTTTGATCCGAAGTATGACGATCCGCCTATCCCGTGGGAAGAGGGGGATGGGGAGTGGAAGTGGAGGTATGGGACTCATGATTTTGAGTGGGGGAGTAGGTTGTTTGATACGGTGGAGGAGTTTTTGGAGTGGTATGTGGGGTGTAAGGAGCCTAAGGTGGAGCATTATCATGTTGGGAGTTTGTCGCTACCCGAGGAGTGTAAGCCTGCTGCGAGGCATTTGCAAGGACGAGACCAGACTTGAGCCTCGAAGAGGCATGGTGGTCGAACTCTGGCGACGGCGAACGGCTAACTTCGTCGCAGAACATGTGGCCCCCGACCCTTGGTGCCGACCGCCATGGATCAGCTACTCGACGAAACATTGCCACTGGCTTCTGCAAATTGAACTGTTCCTATCAAGATACGGCGTAATCTTCGCAATACTCGAGTGACAAACGGCTATACCCGTCCAGCCCTGAACACGTTGTCTCAAGCTCCTATGCCTCCTTGACCCCCAGTTTTGACCTTAGCTGATGATAGAAGAGGCCACTTTATCTATCTATGTCGAGTCTCGAGAAGATACTGAGCCTCCATGCTCGCAACCTCTCACGACTAGTGCAGTAAAGTATACTGAACAAGACTTGCATCTTTGCGCCAATCTACTCATCCATGGCTACCACTGATCCAGTGATCCTTCGACTTCTTCGTGCAATATCTCTACGAAGCTTTCTTCGTCTGTCAGTGCCTCTTCTGCACTCTCCTGAGCTGCTGCATCTTCATCGCCATCGTACGCACGTAGTATTGCATAAACATCGTAGAAGTCGTTTGCGAGTGCAGCCTCACCGGCGCCTCGACGGTCTAGCTGTGAGCTCCTGGTATTCGCAAGTAGAATTTCCACAGCGTCCAAGTTGCCGTGCTCGGCCGCCAATCGTAAAGCTCTGTTTGGCCCATCGGACGGAGCCGTTGCTCCTGAGTCGAATTTGCCATTCACCTGGCGCTCAGCCTGATCGATCAAACCGAAATTGGTAACGTTTGGCAAACAGACGTATTCCTCCAAGCGGCGCTCCTCGCTGCCAATAGTTAGTCTGATACGCTCCGGGGGCTGCATGAAGCAGGCGCCTCTCCTGAAAATGCTCGGTACTGCGTCTGTCAGTCTATTCCACTCCTTCTTTTGTCGACGCAGCGCTTCGAGAGTGTTGTCTGACATAGTTGCAGCCTCATTCTGAGTCAAATACTCGTCCTCTCCCTCCACTGCAAGCACTCGCCAAATGTTCCGGCAACTCTCAAAGATCTTGAGTGGGTTGAGCAGCATCCGGAGGAGGTGACTGCACCCGCTTTGTGCAGCGAAATCGAGAGCTCCATAACCTTCCGCGTCTTGTTCTTGCATCGCTCCCAAGATTGATTCGCGGCCAAGGGCATACAATAGGTTCGCAGCGATGACTGTATTGCCATTGAGGCACGCCTTCATCAAGAGACTCCTGCCATGCCCGTCCCGTACCCGCAGATCTGCACCGTGCTTTGCAAGTGCCTGGAAGATCTCCTCCTGATTTAAGCTGCGCTGTATGTCGATGCTACGCCCCCTGGAAACAAAGCGCCACTTGGCTTGACCACGCATTCCATCAAAATAATCGGCACCTTGGCTGTCCTCCACGTCGCCGCAGCTATTTGCAATTGTATATTCTTCTGTCTTACGTTCGAAACGTAGCTGAAGTGCAGTATTTCCGTTGGAATCCTTCAAATTGGGATCGGCTCCATGCGTAAGTAACAGCAGGACAAAGTCTCTGTGCCCTTTAGCGACGGCGGCGTGCAGGCAAGTCCGATGGTCCGCATCACGCATGTTGATATCCAAGAGCGCTCTTTGAAGTAAATTAGACATCTCCGATCGCCATTCATGGCCTTCGTCATCCCGAAAATCGCTGTTGCAAATCGCATGGTATAGGTTGCCTTTGTTACTCTCGATCGTAATAGGGTCTGCTCCATGCTGCAGGAGTAGGAACAACGTGAACAGGCAAATGCCCCACCCCTCTCGCTTTTTACATGCGGCCCGAAGGGCGCTATCAAGACAAGTTTGCCTGGCGTGCGGCGGAATGAAGGATAAGAGCGCCACGAACAGTCTGTTCCCCGTGCCACGCCGATTGACCTGGCTTGCCGCACAGTCCAGCGCAGAAGAGCTCAGCATCCCGTCCTGCCAAATGCTAGCACCAGCCTTCAACAGTCGTAGGACGCAGCGGAGCTTCAAAATGTCCATGTTAGGCGTAAGCTCCAGAACATATTCCATAACGCTTGGTCCCCTCGAGTCGACAGCGTTGGGGTCCGCTCCGTAGGACAAGAGCGCCTCAAATTTCTCGAAATTGTTGTCGTGAAGCGCCCGCATGAGTGGCAGATAGCCTCGTGATCCAGCGTTATTTGGACTCGCCCCCTTGCTGAGCAATAGCTCAATAGCTTGCCGATCGACGTTCATATAGGCAGCCTGAGACAGGGGCGACGCGCCATCTTCGCCCTCCCATTCCGGTGAGACCCCGACCTCGAGCAGCCTCTTCACTCTTTCTAGGCGAGGGCGTAATAGGTTCATGGCTCTATACAGGACACTGCTTTTTGTCGATGGTTCGCTTGATCGGATTTCCGAGGCGACGCTCAACTTTTTCTCCTCCTGCCACATAGGAATGAATGCCTCAAGTACATCATCATGAACGTTGGCGAGGCAGCGGAAAGAATCGGTGAGGGTACACTTTGCTCCGCACTTATGGACCAGGCGCAACATCTCAATGCATTTCCCTCGGTCGCCGCTGTGGTCAGAGACTGCAAAAGTCCGAAATTGCGGTGATGAGACCGTCTTTTCGAAGGTGCTGTCGGGGCGTCGCCGCTTGATGTAGCACTCGTGTGCACCTGACACTACAGGTCGGCGATGCCAGATATCTCCCGGTAAACGATCATAGTCGATGCCTGGAAACTGCTCAGACCATATCCTGGCCAGAGAAGGCCAGTAGCAGTTCCGCGCCGTAGCAGAGGGAGGCAAATCAACAAGTACTCCCCCTGATAGCAGAAGGCTGGCCAAGGCAGGCCAACACCGCTCAAGAGCCAAGTCCAATAGTTGACGTGCCACCTCGGATTCTCCGTAAGGACGTGAAGCCAACATATTGCTGTTTAGTAGTTTCAGGGCCATGCTTTCGGTCGCTTGGTGTGATTTGAGCAACGCTTTGAAAGCCACCTCTCCAGGAGAGCGCCAAGTGATTTCTCCTGCTCGCAAAGCAGCAAGAACGAAGCCCAGCAGCGAGGTTCGTACGGTCACGGCAAGAGTCGAGAGAGCAGCAGCCAGCGATCCGACCGGGATAGCATTGTCGCAGCTGGAGACCTGCGGTCCACGCTCCTCTGTCATGCCAAAGAGGCTGCGGTCGCTCAGCAGAAGATCCAGAATGTCTTCACTGCCGCGCCAGATGGCCTTGGACACTGCAGTCGACTTGTCTCCATTCCATGCTCCAGCATTTGGATCCGCTTGATTCGCCAACAGCGCCTTCACTAGATCTGGAGATCCATATTGAACAGCGTCCAGGAGCTGCCTCTCGTATCGGATCGCCATTCGTACTCGACGTGTTAAAGTCTTTGGAAGACCAAATGTCGTCGTCCGCGAGACCCTGTCGTGTGCGAACCAGAAGGCGGCGGAGCTGCAGCCTGCCGCTCGATCACAGCCGCCTTCCGGTCACGCGCACCTGCAGGCGCAAGCCACTTGCAGTGGCAGCTCATAAGTCCTCCGCAAAGCTCTCGAATGCTACGAATCCCCATCATGGCTTCCGACAGCACTTGGTCCTCGATAATCGGTGTGTTCGCGTTACCTCTGGGAATTTTGGGCCTAGCCGCCACCGAGCGCGGGAACGAGCTCATCACAGGGGCTTCACGGGGCATCCGGGCGAAGGTCAGGCCGAAAGATGGTCACTGCCTGGCTCTGGCCTGGGAGGAGCTACTTTCAGGTCATGGACACCAGTGTACAGACCCCTTGGCCAGTCACTGCCATGAACGACCCCATACAGCCAGCCCCGAGTGCTGGGAAGATAGCCTGATGGTGGTATTGAATCACTGGAATCCACAAATGCCACATACAATCGTCCAGAAACCACGTCATCTTCCAATGTCGAAGACCTTTTTACAAATCGACTTCAGGATGCTTCTGGGATTTATCTTTATGACCTGTCGAGGAGATCCTACCCCAAGGGAACGAGAGCGGAGAAACATCAAGCAGTTTGGAGGAGCCGAAGTTGATATCCAAGAGATCAAGAGCGGTGTGATCGTTGTACATCTTGAGGGCCGTTTGCGGGACAATTTTACAAAGGAGCATCTGCAATACCTTGTGCAAGGGCACCCCCCTTTGATTAGCGAAACGATCGCGCCAAAAGAAAACGTGCACCGAGGAGGGTGGATAGCTGCAGTCGGATTGGTGGAATCATACGATGAGGATGACACCTTCTTGCCAGTTTATTTTGATACTCTGCGGCACGAGACACAAGTAAATGGTCGCAAACGTGGATACGTGTTTTGGCGATCGATAGAACGGGTCGACCGTATACTGAAGGATGTCTGGGCCAAAGCTTATGCGTCGCAACCCGATGCACTCAAGGATATCGAGGTGGTCATTGAAGTCATCGAGCACATACGAAAGTGGGAAACCGAGAGTGGTGTCACGGGACTCGTCCCTACCAATAGGCCAAGGATACGACCGTCCGCAGAGTTGCATGCCAAAATAATCAAGCATTTCGACGGGCCCCCTACGCTTGCGGACGCAGACATACAGAGTTTTCGAAATGAGTGGACACCAGCACTCGGCAATGTCATGTCTGCTGCAGCAGAAGGTTGTATTCGCTGTATCAGGTATTTCAAGAACGTCGGCAAAGAGATCGAGCCGATTTTTGGGCCGCAATGGATGCAGAAGCTGAAAGAGTCGGATCTATATCTTCGTGGTTGCTCCAGATAGGTTACGAGATGGTAATGTTCCCATCAAGCGACACTTCCGGAAGTAATGATGCCTTCCACAAGTTGATTGCCATTATGATCCTCTGACTTTGAAGCCCAAAAAGACTGCAGAGATCGCCCCTCTTTTCCGTCCTCTGACAAGGATCACAGATTGGACAGGCAATGTCATGATCTTGCGGGATTGCTATGGAATTGCAAGATCGAATGCATATACGAGTCACGATGAGGGTGATGCGTCTTGCAAAAAGACCCACCCAGTGTCGCTGAAATCATCTCTTCGCCGCCAAGGCACAAGTCACCAGCCTTGCGCTGAGCAACAAGTCGACGGCTTCGCCAGACACGGCAACCCAGCCACCTTGTTTAGCCGTACTTACCTGGAAAGGTTGGTAGTGGTGGGTGAATACCACCGCTCTTGAACCTGGGCATCGTCAGCCCAGGTTCAACGCCGGTGGCATGTGCCTTGCCACTGCTTCGACTATCCCAAAAGGGCAAGTGCTGAGTGCATGCAACGACTCGCAGGCAATGTGAGGTCCTCGGAGGGATCCATGCCAATGTGCTAAGAGAACTTCCATACAGCAGAGAGTATCACCATGGAAACTCACGCGGGCAAGAACCAGATGAAAAAGCCTGGTATATAATACTTCATGTTGGACGATGAGTACCGGGCTATCATCACATTCAGACGCCGTCAAGTCGCCAATACCGATCACGCCCTTACTCTCCCATTCCATCCGTATTACCTGCCCCTTTGAAAGCCTTCAATATGCACTGGACTTCGACCATCTCCTTCGTGGCCGCCTTCCTGGCTTCAAATGTCCTCGCAACGGCAATCCCGCCACTCTCCCTGAACGAAACACGAATCCTCCGCGCCCGACAAAACGGCTACGACACCCAGAGTGAAATCGGCGACAACTACCTCGCCGTCCAAGACGCCTCCGGCAACCCACCACAGGCCTTCACAATCCTCTGGAATGCCATCACCGACGACGACAGCGAGATCTGCACGGCCCTCGGCTGCTCCATGAGCCAGAACAAGTGCGTCCTGGCCACCGCGGACTCCGAGATCTGCATCACCGCCTCTGGCGTCTTCACGCGTGAGACCCGCAACGACTTCGTCTTCGGCGCTAGACATATCTTCGATCGCACTGTGCTGCGAGGCACCGGATCTACCGATACTCCTCTTGGCCAATATGAGCTGGGCACGGATCTTGTCTCTCTGGTGGCGGATGTGGGTCCTTACAGTGGGTACAATATTCGCGTGGAACTTACGATGGGGCCCGTGAATGGAGGGCAGTGTCCTCGTGCTATTGAGACTCTCGCTGGTGGGCTTGAGAGTCTGCCCGGCGTGGGAGCGGCTTTTGGGTTCGTGGGCTTCTTCTGTGATGCGTTTGCGGAGCAGCCGAATTTGGTCTTGCAGGCGACGGGGTGAATTGACGGATCGAGGCCTTGTGGAAAATTGTGAAAGGGGTTGAATATGTCTGTGGTTGTTTCTTCTCGTTGTTCGAATAGTAATTGATGATAGCAGATTGCACTTGCCTCTCCACCGCCGTGCCAATCTCCTTTCTTCACCTCTGCTCGACCTCACGCAGCCTTGGAGACATCGCCCCTGGATACGGTAAAAGCCCAACATTGCCGCCAAGAAGACACATTATACTCTAGACGAAGACGAAGCCGGACTCGCCACTCGACAAGCTCCTTCCGCTCTCGTAAATAGCTGCTAGACATTGAATCGGATCCTTCCCAACGACGTTCACAGCACTTCTCCCAATTCCCACGTGCAAGAACGACTATACCCGGCAAAACCTTCGACGCCCAGGACTTGGCGGATTGTCACATGTGGCGAAACGCACTCCCCGCAAATCCGGTAACCCTTAAAAGGGCAGTTGGGTGGATATCAAGCTTTGTGGGGAGAGCATGTGAATGGGTGCCGGGAATAAGATCCATGTGCCTTGCACGTTGTTGCTCTCCGCGGCTCTGCAAAACTTTGGCGGTGCTTAGGCTGTTGATTGTGAGGGGACAGACAGTAGTAGCCTGGCATGTGAGGTTGAGGATTTTATAAGAAGGTGCGGACTTCACGTTGGGGATCGCTGGAAGTCATCCATTGTGTTCAACTGTCCCGGCCCCGTAGATTGCTTTAATCTCAATTTCGATCGATCGTTCGGTATGGCACAACACGTCAGCCCACTTGACAAGAGCGACTCAGATCTCCATGTCGAAGTCTACGATGAGAAGATCAAGAACATTGAGACCGTTGCCGAGAATGGTCATCCGGAGTTCGATCCAAAGGAGGTCAAACGAATCCTCAGAAAGATCGATCTTCGACTCCTACCTGTTTTGACGGCGCTTTACTTGATGTCGTTCTTGGATCGATCGAACAGTATGCATCAAACACATTTAATTTAACAGCTCGACACTGACGACGACTGTAGTCGGCAACGCCAACGTCGCAGGCCTCTCGAAAGATCTTGGTCTCTCGTCCCAGCAGTACAATCTCTGTCTGACGATATTCTTCTTCCCATACGCGCTCTTCGAAGTGCCCTCCAACATCGTACTCAAGTGGCTTCGACCATCCATCTGGCTGCCTATCATCGTGCTTTGCTGGGGAACGGTTATGACTCTTATGGGCATCGTCCAAGGTTATGGAGGATTGCTGGCCGCGAGATTTTTTCTTGGTGTTGCGGAAGCTGGTAAGCAAAATTCACCCTTTGACTCTTGTGGCGATCGCTGACCTTTTGATAGGCCTTTTCCCAGCGGCATCATACATGCTCACAACGTGGTACTGCCGTCACGAGATGCAAACCCGTCTGGCAATCTTCTACTGCGCAGCTACAATGGCTGGAGCTTTCTCTGGCCTCCTAGCCTTCGCCATCGAGAAAATGGACGGCGTCGCCGGTCTCGAAGGCTGGCGATGGATGTTCGCAAGCCCTCCCCCCTCCCCTATTCCCATCTAACAATTCCTAGCTTCATCCTCGAAGGCCTCCTCACAGTCCTCCTCGGCCTGATCCTCCCTCTCGTCCTCCACGACCACCCCGAGAAAGCTCATTTCCTTACACAAGAAGAGCGAGATTTCCACGTCCGCCGCCTCCAAATCGACTACTCCAACGGCGCCACCGACCAACAAACCTTCAAATGGAAATACCTAATCCAAGCCCTAACCGACTGGAAAATCTACCTCTCCGTCCTCGTCTTCTGGGGCAACACCATCACAGGCTACGGTTTCATCTTCTCCCTCCCCACCGCGATCAAAGATCTCGGATACTCGCAGGCAAACGCCCAGCTCCTCACAATCCCGGTATACAGCTTTGCGTTGATCTGGGTGCTGGTGACGGCGTACTTCGCGGATCGCACAAAACGACGAGCGCCGTTCGTCATATACCCCTATGTGGTCTGCGCCGTGGGTTTCATAATCACCATGGCTCTCCCAAAAAATCGTTGGCCGGGCGCTCGCTACGCCATGCTCTTCATCATCGCCTCAGGCCTCTACCCACCTCTCGTGGGCATCGTAGCCTGGAACGCCAACAACCTCGCAGGCTCTTGGAAACGGGCTATTGGGGTTGCGTTGCAAATAACGCTGGGGAATTTGGGTGGTGCGGTGGGTTCGAATATTTATCTGAAGCCTGAGGCGCCGTATTATTGGACGGGGTATGGGGTTAGTTTGGCGGTGTTGGTGTTGGCTATTGTGGCGGGGTTCGCGTTGAGGTTTGGGTTGGAGAGGGTTAATGGGAAGAGGGAGGCGATGACGGAGGAGGATGGTAGGGGGATGTATAGTGAGGAGGAGTTGCAGGATATGGGGGATGGGAGTCCGTTGTTTCGATATACTCTGTAAGCCTCGAGGTCTGCTCGAGAAGGGTAAGATGGATAGAATTGTCCTGTCAAATGACCAGAGGTTGACATTCGTAAATTCGTCCCAACGAAATCAGTCAACTATTCGGTCCTCATAATCCCCGCCTTCTCACTCTCCACATCCTTGGGCATCCCAAACGTCTCCTCCTCAACACCCCACCTTGCACACAATTCCCTATACCTCTCCCTATACCCCTCATGCCTCACCCTCACCCTCCCCGCCCCCTTAATCTCATCCCGTCCAACCTGATGCCGATGCGCCGAATCAGGCCCATCCGCAATCCTCACAAACCTAGCATAAGTCCACATCTCCGGCATAGGCGTATGCTGCGTCAACCCCTGCCCACCATACATCTGCATGCACTCATCAATGATCTTCGCACACTGCGCAGGGACCAGGACTTTGCACTGCGCGATGGCGTATTTGCCGGCTTTGTTCCCGCGCACGTCCATCGTGTGGGCGGCGTTGAGGACCACGCCGCGCAGGGCGTCGAGTGTCATGCGCATGTGTGCGAGGCGTTCGATGTTGGAGTCGAAGGCGCCGATTAGCTTGCCGCGGGGTTTCTTCTGGGGGTCTGTGGCGCGGAGGAGGGCTAATTCGTAGGCGCGTTCGGTCTGCCCGAGAAGTCGCATGCAGTGGTGGATACGGCCTGGACCGAGACGGCCTTGTGCGATTTCGAAGGCGCGGCCCATGCCGAGGATGATGTTCTCTTTGGGGACCCGGGCGTTGGTGTAGAGGTACTCGCCGTGGCCTTCGGGGGCGTGGTCGTAGCCCATGATTGTGAGGTTGCGGATCATGCGGAAGCCGGGAGTGTCTTTGGGGACGATGACCATTGTGTGGCGGGCCCAGGGATTGGGGTTGTTGGGGTCGGAGCAGGCCATGAGGATGTAGAAGCCTAGTTCGGAGTTCCATTTGCAGTTTCCATAGAGTTTGCGGCCGTTGATGAGGAGCATGTTGGGGTCTTTGGGGTCTTGTTCGAGGCGGCAGGAGATGTTTGTTGCATCTGAGGATGCTACGTCCGGTTCGGTCATGGAGTAGGCGCTGAAGGTCTCGCCGTTGAGGAGTGGGAGGAGCCATTTCTTCTTCTGTTCCTCGTTGCAGTATTTCGCCAGCAGTTCCATGTTCCCTGTATCCGGAGCATGACAATTCATCGTCTATCACACCTTCAGCATACCACCTCACAACACTTTCGATATCCTCACCTGCGCAGCCCAATAACACTTCCCCATAATATCCGCACAACAGCTATACTCCAAATTCGTCAAACCCGGACTCAAGTCCCCAAAACTCTTCGGCAAGAACAGATTAAACAGTCCCTCCTTCTTGGCCTTCTCCCTCAGCTCGGTGATGAGCTGTGGTGTCTTCCATTCCGTCTTCTTGTCCTGCTCGATTTGCGCTTTGACGATTGGCTCGGCGGGGATGCATTCGTTCTCGACCCAGTCGTGGACTTTCTTGATTATTGTGATGGCTTTCGGGGAGAGCTTCTCTTGCACCCAGACGGGGACGTGGGCGAAGGCTGGGTGGTTGGGGTCGAGGCCGGCTGTCATTGTCGTGGTGAGGGGAAGGGGAGGGAACGAAGAGGAGAGTATCTACTACCTGTGTGGATTACTGATGGAGGGGAATTGATCTAGGTATGTATTGAGCCATTGGGATTGGCAGCCTCGACGCGGTCGTGTCATGACCGAGGGCATGTGGTGGGAGGAAGAGAGGAGGTCGGGTGAGATCAGCCGAGACTGCTGCAAGGTTGCAAGCTCGACCCAGCCAATCCGACTTCACCTCCTGTTTTGCACCACAATAAATCGTACAACATGGCCAGAAAATTGCCAGGCCATGAAGCATACATCTGGAACACAGAGCGTCCGTCGAATCTTTTCCATTTACCCAATGGGTTCGGACTCTTTCTCCAAGGGGCAGTCAGGACTCGCTTATGCGCACGCCTTTGGACTGAAGCTCAGGAACATCCAAATGGGGAAGGATGACTGACGAGACTAACCGGAGACGAAAATCTGATTCCATTAATATTCGGCTATGATGGTGTACAACGTTGTCGAGATGCTAAAGTCCTGGGCACGAATGAACGCTTCCTATCAATGGACAAATCGCATTTCCGTGGACCGGATGCGAATGACTCCTTAGACAACCCCAGGAGCAACCGCGAAGAGCTTCCATCGAAGCACCATTTCCCAGCCTCTGAAACGCACTTCGGCTTTCCGGCTTTCCTGTGTGTATCTCGACGTGTTATCTACTTCCGATACCACATCCTGGTAACCTTCGTCCTCCGAATCTTCTTCTGCAGCTGAAACACCCCATACAAAAGCGCCTCAGCTGTCGGCGGACACCCCGGAACATATATATCCACCGGCAAAATCCGATCAACACCCCTCACAACACTATAACTATAGTGATAATATCCACCGCCATTCGCACAGCTCCCCATACTGATCACCCACTTCGGATCCGGCATCTGGTCATAGAGCTGTCGAATTGCTGGAGCCATCTTGTTGCAAACGGTTCCGGCAACAATCATGACATCGGACTGGCGAGGAGAAGCGCGAAAGATGATGCCGAGACGGTCCTGGTCGTAGCGGGGCATGGAGACGTGCATCATTTCGATGCCGCAGCAGGCGAGGGCGAAGGTCAGGGGCCAGAGGGAGCCGTTGCGGGCCCAGGCGAGGAGTTTGTCGATTGTCGTGCTGGAGCATCGGTCAGTTTTGGACGAAGGCTACAATGAGAGTACTTGGAGCAGTGTGCTTACACAGTGTACTCCATGACTCCAGTCGGCTTCACATCCGGAGAGAGAGCATTGCTCGATGCAGGCTGTTCCGGCAGAGCACTCCTTGGTCTCGGTTGTTGCCACTGCGCTACCAGCGCTAGGCTGTTGCTGAACGGTCGAGCAAAAGTTTGGCCTCGCCGGGGAATGAGGCTATACGCCCTGAACATGTTGAAGGTCTTCAATTGGACCATGATCGGGATCACCTTGCCTGGGATGAGAGACTGTGAGGAAAGATGGAAGTGGACGCGAAAAGGTTTCGATGCACCTCTTCCTGATCACTCGCCATGGCATACAGGCCTCTCGTCGGGATAATCACACACGTCTTGGAAGGCCCAATGGCCTACTATACCATTATCAGCCTGACGAAGGACCATGTGGAGCTCTGATTGGAAGACATTGCAAACGCGGACCCGCTTTCGAAATTCTGGCCTCGGGAAAATCACACCTCACCCGCAAAATCAACACATCCCTTTCACGCTGCACCGCACCACCGCCAGAATCAGAGGTACACCGGCGATGTCATCTCCGTCGACACCCGAGACTCAACTGCCTTTTGACGGCCGTCAATGCCCGTTCTGCACCACCACTTTCTCCCGAGTCGATGCCGCAAGGCGACATGCCAAACGTTGCCCTCAACGAGCAGGGCGAACCGTACAGACTCGGCAGCGTGGCCGCCGAACGGCTGCTTGCGATCAATGCTCTCGTCTGAAAGTTCATTGCGACCGTCGAAACGAAGAGCCTTGCCGCCGATGTCATTCTCGCAAGCTCCAGTGCGCCTTCAGTCGAGGCTCAGACCAAAGGCTTGTGTCACAGCACTCGGGCGATAAGTCATCATCGTCCTCGCAGGGCCCTTGCAGCAGTCATGTCCCGTTGGCATTCCTATTGAACTTCACAGATGACAAGCAAGACTTCGTCACAGAGGCAGCGATAAGTGATGAGCCAGACAGCACTTTGCTTGGACCGACGTGTTTGACATCGCCACCACCGCCCGCATCCAATCTCGCATCATTGGACTTGTTCGATCCGGCAGTCTTACTACCACTGGATCCTGAGCTGCGGCTTTCGCCTTTGGAAGTGGACATGTTTGAGACCGCAGATGACCAGGATGACCTCGACTTCTTCAACTTCCCTGCGTCATGGGATTGCCAGCTGTCGAGACGAATCGATCTACTGGAGTCCGATCTATTCAAATGCGGCCAAGTCATTAAGACTTCCGCCAACACATTTGAATCCAATGCTTTCCGCCGCTTCTTCAACGTATCGAACATCCAGAGCTTTGCCACGGCCTTCTGCCGCAAACGTCATTATCAGTACCCAATCATCCACTGGCCAACGTTTGCTCTTGAGGAGGCTTCGCTCCCTTTGCTAATGGCTATCGCTCTTACTGGAGCCGCGTACTCTTTTCACGATGCTGAAGGCCTGGAGACTGTCATCGAAGCTCGCAAGTTCTATCGACTTGCGGACTTATATATCTTCGATCGACTTGAACCCTGTCTTGACAGAAATACAAGCGAGATCTCGGCCACGGATTCGATTCAATCATGCCAAGCTGCACTGCTCATGTACGCCCTCGAAATCCTTCCGTCGGGAGACATGGCAATGCAACACCTGGCCATAACGAAACGATTGCCAACTCTCATCTGCGGCCTGAGAAGACTGAATTTCATTGGGTGCCGACATTTGCCCTCCGAGGACTGGCAGACTTTCCTCCAACGGGAGCAGATCATCAGAATCGTTGCGTGGACGTACAGCTCGGACTGTTTGGCCACCTTGTCTTTCAATAAGCCGCCGGGTTTCTCATTGATGGAAATGTCAGGGAGTTTGCCTTGCTCTCCAGCTCTGTGGGAGTTTGACACGGCCTCAGCATTTGAACCCAATGTTAGGTTCAGCCACTATGCACCACACAGTCTGAAAGAGCTCATGACGAAGCTCATCGGTCAAGACAAGATGGAGGCCACCGAATTTGAGGACTTCCCACTTTTCCATCTCCACATTATGCTCTGTGGTAAGCGTCCAACATTTCTCCTCTGAAGTGTTAGCTTATACTGACGTTAGAGTGTCGCAGCCCTACATCCGCACATCTACAACCTCCAAATCACTATGACCTTGGAATCAAAATCCGGAAGACTCATACAAGCATTAAAGACATGGCGACGCCTCTGGGACCAGGCCCTTGCCAGACTCTCGGACAACGATCGAAAGCTCCTCGGCGTTGCGAGACATGTTCGCGATCTCGAGAGCCTCACACGACGTGTCATTGAGGTTGCGGTCGGTCCTGGAGGGGCGTCTTCGAGGTACTTGCAGCGAATCCCATCGTCCAGCGTCCGGGACCTGCATGAGTTTATACGGGACTATGTACCTCGTCGTGAGTAATAATGGGACAGGCCGCGCCAGCAGCCTTCCATCGGAGAAGCTGACAAGCCACTGTCGCCATGGACTATGAGTGAAAGTCCTGCTCAAAGAGATGATTGGAAAGACGCAACACTTGCTCAGCAACCAGTAGAGGCAAACCCCTATGCGATCAGGGGCTTTCGACCCGTGGAGCTACCGACTCGAGAGCCTGCAGAATGGCCGAGCTTTCCCACGAAGACAACAATCACTACCCGTTGCCAAGCAATGTCGAATAGGGATATTTTCGTGGCATCACCCACTCGATGTATTTGCGTCGACACATTCTTCAGGGCATCTACCTGTGCCGTTCCTCTAAGGCGTCCAGTATGCCATGACTGGGCTGTGTTTGCTAGTGGAAGAGAGTGAGGAACGTTGAGTGAACTGTCGAAGGTGTTGTAAACTTCATACGACATTGCTTCCTGCGTTGAAGTTACTCGATCGACCAACCCGGCTCCCATCTGTTCCGTCAACAATTCAGCTACCTTCCTCAAGGTTCGAAGCACGAGAAAATCAAATCAATACCTCTGGATGATGGCGGAAACCCCCTCGGAGCAAGTTTATGGGACTTTGAACAGGATTGATTCCCGCGAAATACAAATGCTGAGACTCTCTTGTCCGCCAACCGGTTTGCCGTATAATCGATACGCAACGTAACAGCCGCGTCTACAAAAGAGATTGAGATGGCCATCAAAAAGCTTTCACCACAGTCAATGTGATCGCATCATGTGTAGAATGCACGTGCTCACTGGCGTTCTCGTCATGCTACTTTCCATGCTCGCAATGACAGCACCAGTCCAAAGTGACCTCGAAGAGATAGAGGAGAGCTCAGGTATCTTCAAATATACCACCATGAACGTCACCAACAGCATCGATGAAGTCGAAGGTTGTACAATGCATCTGTAAGGCCTTCAACCAATCTCCCCATCCAACGACCTCAAGCCCTGACACACTCCGTTCTCAGCTTCAGAGATCCTTCTTGTACCAGCGACAAGGGCGACATCACGCCGTGGATCTTTCCCCTGACCACGGAGCCACGCTGCTTAGATGGCCATCAACATCACTCTTTTCGTATCAGTGATGAGTGTCCAGGACCTGTGCACATACGCTTCTTTGTAAGTTGCTTCAATGGCAAGTGCAAATATGGTAGGCTGATGGACACGGAAGGACTACTTTACCCCTACGTACTGTAAAGAAGATGGGTGGTATCTTGAAGCGATTGTGGGCCCGGGACCTTGTTATTATGTGAATACAGGGAGGGCGTGGAAAGACCATTTGGCTTGGGTTGAGACAGGTTGAGGAGTAGGAGGTGGGAAGCTGGGCCAGGGACATTTGCAAGCGCTGAAGAGAGGCCTTTCTCAAGAGGGAGCACAAACTAAATTGAATTTCGGTTAGAGAAGGTGCCGCGCTCTGCTATTTCTTCCGTTGGATCAATAGTACTCTCGCGGCCACGGTTTCTCTTTCTCCGAACTATCTACTCGTGTTGTCTGGTGCTCACGACTTGATTCCGGTGATGGTTCGAAGGTTGGCATAGTCATCCTATCTGATCGGTTTCTGGTTCTTCTAGTCGAGTCAGACCTTGGAAGCCCTCATTCACCAGCCTTCTAGGATACCTCGTCGAGGACAGACCATGGCCTTGCTCTAGGTCGAATCAAACTCATGTCCGTTAGGAGTCTCGAGTTGCTCGCCCGTGGGATGGTTGTCGTATCCAGCCATCGGGTTTGGCGAAGAGCTTGGTAGCGGTGGCAGCTTCTCCGGCTCTTCCTTCTTTTCAGTGCCCTCTTGAATGCCATTGGTGGTTGATTGTTGGACGACTGGCGGAGGCTCGTACTTCTTGAGACCTGAGAGACCACGCAGTCGATGAGGTTCCGGGTCGATGGGTGCTGCTATGGCGATGCCGGCGATGATGAGGAGGGCGGCTGAGATGAAAGACTTCATGGTGAGAGCTGTTGATCGTAGCTTTGATTGTTTCTTTCTTGAGGTGGGATTGAGCGAGGTGAGTGCGGAAAGAACATAGAGGCCCTGGGTCTTTATTCTATGAGAAAGGAGGCTGTGAAAGTTGTGTGCCATTTCGAATGCTCATGGAAGGGTGTGATGCCGCGTACTTCGCACACATTTTGGCCCCAGAGGCCTGTTTACACCGCCGAAGGCGACTTTCTTGCCTTCGAATTTTGGTGCACAAAGCTGAGGCAGTGCTGTCTCAGGTGCCGCCGTCTGCTGGAAATACGAGACTCAATGCTACTGCGATCTCGTTGATGGTCACTAGTTGACTGTAGCCTATGGAATAATCTTAGCAGCCCTGAAACGTTCAAAAGCAACCCACCACACAGACGCAATATCAGCCTCCTCCACCTGACCGCCCTGTCTCCAAGCCTTGTGCATCTTGCTCAAATCCAACTGCCGATCGAAATCGAACAACGTCATGATAAAGTACTGATATCCCGCCAAAGACCTGTCGTTGCCGACCCTCCCTGTTGCAAGTCCATGCTTTTTCTCGAGCTCTTTCCACTGCCCAAGGTGTGAGGAAAGGTACTCTCCAGGTTGTGGTCCGCTACCTCCTTCTGGGGGCGGAGTGCCTTTCAAGCTGAAGAATTTGCAGATCACTGGCCACTTGGTTTCCCAGGACCAAGGGTTGGAGGATGAGGCGACGTTGAATGCCTGGCCCCGGCCACATACTTCGGGGTGGAGAGCCGCGTGGATTGAGAATCGAGCGACGATGTCTTGTCCAGAGTCGTTGCAAAGCGCTTTCCAGCTCTTTGCAGTTCCTGGGAAGGGACATTCTGCTCCTTCGCCTTCAACTTCACGATAGCACGCGAGATAGGTTGCTAGGGTCTGAGCAAGGCAGTAGACGTTGTTGTTCGGCACGAAGCCGACGACTACATCCGGCCGTACTTCACAGAACGTCCAGGGCTTGCCTTTGCTCTCGGCTTCTAGCCAGTCGGTCTGATTGTAGTAGAAGTTCTGAGATCGGTAAGGCTCGGGGATCCGTGGGAGGTCTTCGGAGAGAGGGAGCTTGTCTGCGAAGGGAAATTCTGCCAGGCATTGCACGCCATAGGCTTTGGTGCCTGTGGGAAGGAGGACGAACTTGAGCTTTGGCGATAATGCCTCGATTGCTGTGACTGCTCGCTTCAGGAGCTCGACGTTGATTCTGATCTCTTCGTCCGAGTTCTCTTTGTAGATGTAGGCGAAGAAGAAGACTTGGGTGACGGTTTCGATGCCGGGGACTCGTTCTTGCAGCTCGTTGACCAGGCCTTCCTGGCCTTTGTCCGTCAAGAGGTTGATGCCGCTCACGATCTGGAGATTCGGGCTGCTCGGCCATAGCATCTCTTCGGTGATTGGTCGATTCGTGAGGGCGGTGATCTTTGAGAAGCTGTCGTTGGATGGATAGCCATTGAGGAGCTGATTGGTGACTGCCCAGCCTTGGATGCCCGTGGCGCCGAAGATGAGGGCGTGGTTGGCCATGTTGAAGCCTTTTCCAGTGAATAGACAAGGTATGAAAGATCTTTCGCAGGTTTGCAAAGAAGTGAAGTGGTCCTACCTTCGTCACATCTCACAAAGTGACCTCGATCTTTTTTGAGAGCTCAGCCCCACAGACGATCTGCAGGGCAGATTCGCCATGCTCAGGCTGACAGCCATGGCGAATCTGATACCAAGGCACGGGTTGGGATGGAAGCGATGTCCGCGAAACGATCTCCGGAGTGACATGTTGTGGGAGGAGGAAGAAAGGAGCTGCAGCAGAAAGCTGAGCTCAAGCTCATTCTGTCCCAGGTGGATGCTTTCGTCTTCCGTTCACGTTCCCCTTCGGCTTGTGGCTGGAAAGGCACAGCAACTTTCACTTGGACCTCGGGACTTTGAATCCCAAAGTCACTCCAAGGGGACGGCGATGCCATCACCCTGTAGCTTGTGTAGGAAATCATAGTAAGTCAGCAATTCGTACACCTCTTTCTCTTGAGACGACCAAGGGCACGTTGCCGCATAGTCTTGGAGCTATTTCGCCATGGCCGGTCCAGTACGGCAGCCCATCGACCAAGCGTCCCTGGAGAGGTATCTCGAAAAGAACGTGCCAGAGATCAAGCCTCCGATCGAGCTGAAGCAGGTGAGAGTCTCCATTGATGTCGCGAGAGGATGCCATTGACAAGGACTAGTTCGGCTTCGGTCAATCGAACCCAACATACCAACTAACCGACTCGACGAAAGCGAAATACGTCCTCAGGAAGAAGCCTCCGGGCAAGCTACTTTCAAAGACTGCCCACCGCGTCGATCGAGAATACAAAGTCATCCATGCACTAGAAAAGACAGATGTCCCCGTGCCGAAAGCATACGCCCTCTGCGAAGATGACAGTGTCATTGGAACCCCCTTCTACATCATGGAGTGCTTAGAAGGGCGCTTCATCGACAACGCTGCGATGCCTGGCGTAAACGGACACCAAAGAAGAGAAATGTGGAGAGATGCAGTCAGAACGCTGGCAAAGCTGCATCGGATAAATCCTAAGGACATTGGATTGGGGGATCTGGGTCGTCCAAACGGCTTCTACAAGAGACAGCTGAAGACATTCTCCAGCCTCGCGAAGTCGCAGGCGGAGGCAAAGGACCAGGACAGCGGCGAAGAGGTCGGCCAGCTGCCTCATTTCAACGAGTTCATGGAGTTTTTTGGTCAAGAGAAGAACCAGCCGTATGACCGCGGCGTGCTCTTTCACGGCGACTACAAGATCGACAATCTCGTCTTCCACAAGACCGAGCCTAGAGTCATCGGCATCTTGGACTGGGAAATGGTGACAATCGGCCATCCTCTGGCGGATTTCACCAACCTCACACAAGGCTGGACAATCTCCAATGCCACACCTTCGTGGCCACGCAAACACGCCGATGAAGCTTTCCTCGACGCATCAGATCCCCGATCAACGCGAAAGCAACATCCAGGGCTGCCGTCAAGAGAAGAATGTGCCAAGTGGTATCAGCACGACGTGGGATTCCAGGTCTCTGAGAAGGACCTTGCGTGGGCCACGGCGTTTGCTATGTTCAGAGACTCGATTATCTTCCAGGGCATTGCTGCTCGGTATGCCATGCGTCAGGCTAGCTCGGCTCAGGCTCAGTCGTATGGAAATGAACGGGCGCCGTTCGCCGAGATGGCGTGGCAGGAGGTGCAGAATGCGAAGAGCAAGGAAGGAAGTACGGCCAGATTGTAGGAAGTAGCGTTAGCATGCTCTGTATTTCAATCAGACTCAAAATCAGCTGGATCAACGCAATCATCATCGTCGCCAAGTCCTACTGCATTCTAATTCGAATGCCAGAAAGAACGTACGACATTCTTGACCTTCGGTTCCTCGGAAGAATCAGCCGGCCAGCGGGCTTTGCACAACTTCCACCACCGCAGTCGCACTCCGATGCAAGCAAATACTTTTCCGTCGTGTGATCGCTCTCGCCATGCACTCCACTCGCTTGTGCCATCGCCAGACGCCAGACCTGTCTAGTGGCACGTCGGCAAGCGATGGCATGCGGTATGTATACAGGCACTCGCCTGACTTGGGAGACAGCTCTTCTACACACGCGTAAGTACATCATTTTGAATGCGTCCGATCATGCTAGTCGCACCGAATCTTTCTGGCGCTTTGCCATTTGACTCTTTGCCCAGAGGAAAGCAGATTTGGGAGGCCAGCAGGAATCATCAGAAGGTGGCTGCTGCGAAGGCCGCTTTCGAGAACGTCGACGCTGTGGAGGAAGAAGTGCCCTCTCGTGCAGGAGCTTTCCGTTGGATAAACAGGCGCAAGGAGATCAATTTCTTTCTCTGCAAGATTCGACGTGGACATAATGTCCGCTCGGAGGTGAGTTAGAGATGCCAAGTCGGAGTAACATTGCTAATACTGTCTTCAGGATCATCGAATGTACCATAAGCTAGGACGGAGTCAATAGGCTTGACTTCGTGAAGGGCGGTGGCCATGGGAAAGTATTATGTGGTTTTATGAGCCAGTGTGGCCAAGGAAAACTGCCATTTGCCTCGATATTCTGGCTCCAAAGGACGAAGTCGGATCGACAGAGTGAGGGAGTCGCCAATGGGTCGGCCAGCCCATCAATAGCTTCTATCGATCATTTCTGGAAGTGTTACTCAAGATTGCTCGTCGATCAAGCCCTGGAGCTAAGATGTACCAACTCAACTTCAAGATCTTCTGCTGGATGACCAGGACACGATCGCTGGTTGCAAATGGACGATACTGAGCTCTCGAATCTTCGCCGATGGTGTGGAAGGAACGAAATTTTCTGGCACTCCGGGGCTGTCGGGAAGTACGAGTGCACCTGATGACCAGCCATGCGGCACTCGAGCGTTGGGCAGCATCGCTTGCGCAGAGAGATCGTCCAAGTTGCAAGTCACCCGGTCAACTTGATGCGGCCTTATTGCCGGATTGACACAACGGTGCCGGATCGATTGCGTTCAAGAATACACGAAGTCGCAATAAGAGATGAGACCGCATTTCCTGCTCCAATGGCGAGCTTTGGGCGGGCGAAGAACACAGCTCCTTCGCTGCTATGCCTATGCTTGGTAGATTGGATGATGCTGCCAGTGGTGAGTTTATTGTTTCGTTGAGGCACAGATCGATCACGATGCTGACGAGTCCAGGTGCGAACATCGACATTGGCAGTCGAGCAGGACAGCAATTTCAATGGCTGCGGTCGTTCTGGACTATAAACAAGATGAAACGGGTGCTAGGGCCAGATCATAGCGGAAGGGGAGCGGATTTATAGTCTGCTAGGGTATTCCTTGTCTATCAGAGCTTATGCTGACGCGGTCAGTTCAATCGCTGGCATCTGAGCAGTTCATTTCCCCTTAAGGATAAGTTGTAAACAACGGCTCTTCTTACGTGGACCAGGAAACAAGCCTCCACGTTGCACTCTTGGGATCACCTGAACTGAAGTGGCGAAGTACCTTCATTGCTGAGTTGACCCAAGTCCGAATCCTCGCACTCCGACGGCCATTCCAACACATTCAAAAGGTCTTGGCAAGAGCAGCAGCGAATACTTCCGAGTCCGATGTCGACGTTCGAGACACCTTTTCCGCAGCAGCCGGGTGGAATAGGGTCGTCAGGGTCAAAGCAAGGGAGGACCGGTTCGACGTCATGAGTTTGCTTATTGTCCATTTTGCCCCACGCGCAGATAGCAACCTCACCCCGGACTGTCAAAGATAAGCTGCGGTGCAACAGCAGCGGACATGCCAGTCACGCGAGCGGAGAGGCTCGTGTGTCATCCCGGTCTGTTGTGATGATGATGTCTTTGCGCCAGGCGCCGTCGACGTCGTTGAAATATCCCTTTCTTCCTCCCACCACTCCTCATGATGCGCAACATTCTTGTTTCGATATGATACCTACAAGTCAGCTCAATCCACTCGGCCAGCAGTTTGAGAAGCAGTGCGGTCGTGCTTGGGATCTTTTTGAGGCGGAGCGGTTTGATGAAGCAAATGCTATCAGCCGGCGGCTTGTCAATGATCCTCGGTGCGGTGACCTGCATAAAGCTGGATGCCACATGATCTTGGCTCACTCTCCCGATGATTATGTGTAAGTTTGTGTGTTATCAGATCTTGATATTTCTGATTTGCTTATTGTGTTCGACAGCTACCACGCTGAGCAGGCTGTCATACTCTTCAAGGGAATGTACAAGGACCCGAAGGACCCGCCGAATGAAGAGCAACGACGCAGCCAAGAGAAACTCGTCAAGTCGGCGGAGAGAGTGCTTGATCGAGCGAGAGCGGATGCAAGAGTGTAAGATGTCTCACAAGCAGCTTCGACGTCTCACTCTTGCTGACGACTAGCAGATACGCAGCCTCTTCCAACGCACCAGAATATACCTCCAAGCGCCTCGACCAGAACAAACGTCTGGACACAACTGGCTTAAGATCAGTTCTTGAGGCGAGAAAAGGCAGGACTTGATGATGCGCAAGACGACTGAACGGCGACTTATGATCACGAAATGGATACCCTTTTGATTTTGCCTTTGCGTTCAGAGGATGGAGCGTACTCGGTCTCCGAACAATGACACTTAAAAGTCCCCCTAGTGGAACTCGTTCTTCTCAGCGTGGACGTCGTTCTCGAGGAAGACATTCGTCTTGTCGTTCATCTACGAGTGCATTAGCTATGACAGAAATGAAGATCGACGAACGTACCTTGGCGTCGATGTTCTCCAGCAAGAAGCACATGATGAGTCCTAGACCACCGAACGACAACGAGGACAGTGCAGTGATCTTCAATCCATGGGCGTAGCTCCATTGATATGCTGTACTCGCGGCAGCCAGAATGTCAGCGTTGATGCCAGGGACCTTCTGAAGTGCTGCCCCTCCCAATGGAAATGCAGCTAGCAACGCAGCTGCTGTACTCTCTGATGCACCAGCATTGATCGCGGCTCGTGGAACAGTCACCCCAGCTCGCGCTGATTGAGTATTGGCCAGAATCGAGGTATAGATTGCTTGAGCCAGTGAACCACCAGCGTATCTTGCTACGCCTGCTAGTCCACCGGACATTCCGAGATCGTGCTGGTGGACTCCGAGTTGAGTGAAGGCTATGCTTTCGTATTGCGCCTGCCGAACCCGTCAATGAGACCAAATCGTACGTTCGATGACTCGTCACTCACCCAGCCGAAGAAAGTCTGCTCCAAGAATGTGAATGCAATCATCTACCACGCCAACGTTAGTGTCTCGAAACATAAGGTCAAACGGACATTCTCACCGTTCCCTTGTTGTGAGGTGTAACAAGCGCCATCAATCCACCAAAAAGAACCATGCCAATCCACGAGGCTGTCAAAGTCCACTTCCAATGTCCAAGAAGATTGCCGAAGCTGATCAACAAAACAGCACCGAAGACCAGACCAAGATTGCCGGGCAGAGTCAACAGCAAGCTCTCAGATCGAGAGGTCGTTGGTGTTACGTAGAAGACATTGATCATCTGCTTCGATCAGCATTTGCCGCTTGATGGGTGCAGGTCAGCAGACGCACGGTCGGGCATATGATGTTGATGCCGTAGTAAAACATCGTAACGATGAAAGCCAGGATGAAGGGAACAGTGAACTCTCGACCATTATGAGATCGAAAGATGCGTGGAGGACATAGTGGGTATCTGCAACCGTTAGACAATATCCACAGCGGCGTTGGAATAGCATACCTGGTGTTCGAAAGTGTCTCCCAAAGCCCAAAGGCTACGAGAAGACCGAAGCCAACGCACATGGGTGCGATGACCATGACGCTCGAGGATGGCATGTACTGTTTCCGTCAGTACCCATGGCAGTAGGCTGTGAGCTGAGGGCATATACCGTAGTGTTTACGATTCCAACAAGAGCCAAGCAAACACCAGGTATTACCAACAGTGTTCCGACGTAGTCAAGATGTGGCAGAGCCTCTCGCCACGGCACACCTTTCGGATGTTTCGGTGGGAAGTAAAGTAATGCCAGACAGATCAACGAGAGGACCTGGGCAATGGAGCCTCCGTAGTAGATGTACTTCCACGAGTCGCTGCTATCGATTGCGTATCTTCCCACAACAGGACCAATGATGACGATTAGGAAGACGAAGCCATCTGAAATGCAAATGCCGATGTGACGGTATTTGTTGGGCATGAGTTCGGGGATGGAGCACATTGCCATCTACCTTAGATGTCAGTCGATGAGTTGTTGGATTTTACGATTGATTTTACTTGGCAGAAGCCACCACCAAAGCCTGCTATGGCAAGGCCGGCGGTCATTTGTTCGGAGCTCTTGGACGTGGCTGATATGAGCATTCCCACAGCGGCAGCGACTTCACCGAATAGCCTGCTTTGAAGTCAATGATGCGCTTGTTGGTAACATGTGGGCAACGTACAAGAAGATCCTCCGTCCAAACAAGTCGCTGTTGGCGCCAGCGATGAGAAATCCTAACGAGTTGCCTGTTGTGTACGCTGGGACGAACCAATACACAGTCGTGCCAGTTACGTCTCCGAGCTTGGTAGCCAGAGTAGTCTGCATTGCGGATGTGGTTGGCACTGGCCAGAAGCTGAGGCCGAAGCATGACGAGAGGATCTGGATGGAGTCAGCGGGGAGCATTTGGATGGAGTAGAGGTACCTACGAAGATCACGACCCATGTCTTCCACGTTATGCTCTCTTCGTTGGAGGGAGCACTCAATTGACCAGAGTCGCCTGAGATGGCGACGTCTTCTTCGTACTGGACGTCAGCCTTCTCAGACTGAATCTCTGTTGTAGACTGCATCGTCGTTAGAGAGATCAAGGATGACTTGGCTCAGCAGCACCGTGGTACTCGTTCCAGGAACCTGGAAGAGCATCATCTTGTATCTCAGAGGGTGCCACTGTAGACGTTACGGCTCTCATTATGCCCAAGCCACACGTCTGAGCCGAGTTCGACCTCTGCTTGAAGGCTGACAATCGTGGAAGGGCAAAAGGAGGATTGTGATACGCGGTAAACCATCTCCGAAAGATGTATCTTGTACCTTTACTGCATTGGGGTACGCCTCCTCCGTCTGTCAGGCTCTGAGAGCGGGGATCACTCCCTCGTCTGGAGATTAGAGCTTGTCACACCGTCTGCTCCTCCTGAGCCAGGCAAAGCTTCACCGAAGATAACATTCTCCTGGCCCACGAAGACCGAGATCTGTCTTTCCGTTAGCCCTTGCCTGTCGGAAAGAAGACTCGACTTACTGGAAAAGCCATGAAGAGCGGGCAATCTGGCTGCATCACCTTGGCATACTCCTCCGAATTGAAGAAGTTCATCCTGTCAAACCAATCAGTCACGCCACACTCCGCTCGTCATTCCTGACCTACCAATCCTCCCAAGTCTCAACCCAGATCTCCGAGCATCCATCGTAGTCCAGGTGCTGAAGTCCAAGACTCCTTGCTTTCTCTTTCCATTCCGCAGTCTGGTGAACCTGCACATAACGCTGGATCTTGCACGCGTTGAAGCCCTTCGCGGCAATGGTAAGATCAGCATGGACGGTCTCCCAGTGTCGGTGGAATTGCTCGTCGGAGACATGAGGAAGTTTGCTGAAGTAGAAGCTGAGCTTCACCCATGGCTGGTAGTTTGGTTTCTCATCGTATGCGAACTGAAGGTTCTTGAACTCGTGGTCGATCTTCTTTAGCGTCATGATGGCCGGTATAATGCGGTTGCTTGAAATTCCTGTTCAGAATTGATCAATTATAGCTCGCTTTGCTCTCATGCCTGGCGTCTCCAAAACTCCAACACTAAATGCGGAGGTAGCTTTTTGCCCTGGAAGTAGAGACCCGGCACGAGTGTAGCCTCTTCGATAGGGACCTCGGAGGATGAGGAGTGCAGATGAAGATGAAGATCAGTAAGTCTTTGATTGGTGGGTTGCCTGCAAACTCAGTAAGCTCCGTCGTTGACTGGTCAGGATGACCCCGTTTGGGCTGTTGAGGGGTTGAGGCATGATGATTTTGGACGGTCACGCTTGCTCACTCGTGACTGAGGTCACATTTTTTGGTATGATGGGCGAAATTGTCCCTAGAACGCCACCAGCATCCTCTTTGTCGCTGTACCGGCTCTCATTTCATTGACCATGTCGTTCAAGTCTTCCAGCCTGCGAAGCTGTACTTCAGGCTGTATCTTATGCTTACCAAGGAAGTCCACAGCCTTGCCCATCCTCTGCGGTATGCTGGTACTCTCACTCTTGATCTTGTAGCGACCCAGAGCGAGGTCCATCGTCGAGATGGGCACAGGGTCATGTGGCAAACCAATAACCATCATCACGCCCCCGAGTCGCAGGATTGGCGGGACGCCCGCATATGCCTGCCAGTGTTAGCACTTCGAGGGAGACCATACTGCACAGCATACCGCTTGAGCATTGCTGAAGACGCAAGCTGCCTTGCATCCGCCATTTGTGAGCTGCTTCAAGTCTGCGACGTAGTCTTGGTTCGTTTTGGAGTTGAAAACAGCATCGGCGCCCTGTTGCTTGCAGACTTCGAGAGTCGCATCATTTATGTCGATTGCGACGACTTTCACGCCTCTGGCTTTGGCAATCTGCGTCGCTATCTGGCCGAGGCCACCAGCCCCGACCACTGCGAGCCAGTCTCCCTCTGCCAATTCTGAGCTATCGACAGCATGAAATGCAGTCTGCCCAAAGCCGTAAGCGAGGTTTCAATGAAGGTTCGATGTGACCGCTTACCACACCAGCGCAGAATATGGGAGCTGCTGTTTTCACGTCTATTGATTCTGGGAGCTTGATGCAGTTCGGATAGTCGACCACCGCGTACTCAGCGAAGAAGCCGTCGGTCGTAAAGCCTTGTAGAAGCTGCTTGCCAGTCACGCAGTGTCTTTTGACCGTTAGTATCAGGCTGTCCAAGGCTGGGAAGCACACGTACAGATTATGGATCATGCATCCTTCGCATTCTGTAAACATTAGTATGGCGATTTGGTCGAACTTCTAGAATGCCACTGACCAAAGCAACATCCAATGATGTACAGAAAGCCGATCTTGTCGCCAACGTCAAAGCCTTTACCTTCGACACTTGGGTGTATCCTTTCGATGTAGCCAGCGCCTTCATGGCCCAAAGTGGCGGTTTGCCCAGCATCAATGGCCATGATGTCTGAGTGACATAGCGATGCAGAAGCCAGCTTCACCAAGAACTGATTCGGGCCAGGTTCCGGGACCGGGACTTGTTGGATGACGACTTTCTTCTGCTCTGGGCTCCATCGGCCTGCTTTCATCAAGAATCCCGTACTTTCGGTCGGCTTGATGTTAATACTACCCGCTTCGGGCGAGAGCTGTGAGTTTGCCTCGGCGGCGACTGCTACGGATGCGGACATTGCGATTTCGGAAAGTGAGTTTGGCACCTTGATGAACAAAAGAATGGATGATACTTATCTTGCTGGTGTATATCCACGGTTCAGAGCGATTGCCAGCCTCACTTGTGGCCGTGGACGCCACGTCGTGCATGCTCGGAAAAAGAGCTCCAGGGTGGCTCCATCTCCTCGTCTCCTCACGGCTGGGCGCGTTTCACCTTGAAGATTCATGGATCCCGTTCGAGATCGAATGTGACACGTGATTTCGCTGCCAATAAGATGAATCATGGAGTTGTTGAAGATGGTGTCTGTCGAGGAGAGAGCGAGCACGCGCAGGAGGTGAGGTTGGCGTTGCGGAAGCTCGGGCCACCAAAACAACAGCCCCTTTTCCAACCACGTCATCGCGAGAAACCTCTTCCAAGCAACACTTCCAACATCAGTTTGCTCATTTATCATCGACATCGAGCGAACTACTGACACTGGATCACACTATTAATGGAGAAGCATTCCGATACTGTACCCTCATCCGGGAGGAAGTCTGCGACAGGATCAGCACGCTCGGGGGCAGAACCTTCGAAATGAGAAACGTGAAGAGCATCAACTGCCTCATGGACGCTTTCGATTCTTCGGACGACATATACACGATGCCTCTCTATTTCTGATGAAATGACAGTATCTTGAAGGGCATTACCTTGGCCTCCTTCATGGTCGACATGCTCTTCTTGGTCCACTCACTTTCACTCGCCTTCGCCAGTTCTTGCTCGGGCAGGGCATCGCCATCGAAGAAGTGCTATCAGGGTGTTAGCGAGCTCAACAATCTGAGGAGAATTCTAAGGCAACGAACCAGCGTGAGATACTTCGGCGGGTGAGGGATCTGTCGCTCTTCCGGAGGCTTGCGGTTCTCTCTTGAGAAGAACAGCTCATATCTCTCGGTCTTGCGCCAAGTGCTTATACCAGAAATCTCTTTCAGGTGTTCCTGCTGATACCATTTCTCATAGTCTTCGTTGTCGGCTGGTGTGAAGCCCGCAGAGATGACGAGATTTGGCGGATCTGGGGACAGTCAACACAAGCAGAAGTCGATGGACCTTGGGAACATACCGGACTTGGCATTCTCAGGCTCGTACAGCTGTACGAACTTGTAGTATCTTGTATCGAAGTTGGCGAGGTCGAATATCCGATGCGTATCTGGCAATTTGTCCTCCTCGACGGGAATAGCTGACAAGTCAGCGCTCTCCACCACTCTACCAGGCCAAACAGCATACCTTTGAACTCAGGAGACTGCAAAAAGCTGATGTCTTTTAGTGGGTAGAGAGCCAAGTACGGACGCTCAGCCCTTGGATCCAGAGCCTTCCATCGGAACGCTTGGTCGATTCCTGCAGTCTGGAAGATGTCCGGAATGTGAGTCTTCTCGTACCATTCCGTGTATTGCTCAGGAGTCAACCTTTCAGGCTGAATGATTTTCGAATTGACATAGAGAAGTCCTGGATTCGGCCCCGCTACTGGCTTGTTCATCATGAATTGCAATTGCCTATGGAACGATCAAAACGAGTGGCAGACTCGAGCAAAGAGCTGTTTGAAGGAAAGTCACAGTGACACAATCTGCTACGCGTTCGGAAAACGCGTTGATGATGTGCAGCCTGCGGGGTTGCGTTGAGCTGCAGGCATGGTCGGCTTGGAGCTGGGAAACGAGTCCCAGACCGATACCCGCAATGACATGTCAGGAACCGCCGTGGGGCTCGGTGCATGTTCCATGGTCCGAGAGAGCGAAGCGACAGAGACCATGGACTGATAGTGCTGATGGACACATTTCGACTTCGCCCTTTGACCAGTTCTGGATCGATTGCAACTCGCCATGGGCAAAAGAGCACTAGTGTTTGGAGCCAGTGGCGTAACTGGATGGTCATTTATCAATGAGCTACTTCACGACTACCCTGAGAAAGGCATCTGGAATGGCGTTGTTGCATTGACAAACCGACCACTCAAACAAGAGGATTCTCTCTGGCCTGCAGATCCTCGACTACAAATCGTTTCAGGCGTCAATCTACTCGACAGCCAGGACGATATCGAGAATGCGTTGAGAGAAAAGGTCAAAGGCGTCGAGAAGATCACGCATGTGTACTATCTTGGTGAGTCGACAGACCATCAACATACCGATGTCAACATATGCTGATGCTTTTCTAGCATACAAGGCCTCGACCGACCTCGAACAAGAATTCCAAGATGCCGTCAACATGTTCAAACGTTCGACCATGGCAATGGACCGCCTCAGCCCGGCTCTGGAATTTGTCGTCTTACAAACAGGGGCCAAGATGTATGGCTGCCATCTGACTGTCAATCATCCAACGGATTACATCCATGTTCCGCTTTCAGAGGACCAGCCAAGATTGAAGCAGCCATATCATGACATGTTGTTCTATCATCCGCAACTGGATTGGATGACGGAGTATGCGAAGGACAAGAAGTGGAATTGGTGTGAGACGAGGTGAGTTAAACGGCTGTACACTGTCGTTGTTCGAGATGCTGATCCGGTACCAGGCCAGATATCATCATTGGCTTCGTGCCGAATCAGAACTTCTACTCTTTGGCCCAGTCCATTGGAATCTTTCTCACGCTCTATGCGACGATCAATGGCAAGGGTGCTGAGTGTCCATTTCCGGGTAAGATTCGCCCCTTTGATATCTGTGGTCAACAGCTGATCGGAACAGGGACGCTCAAGTCTTGGAACGCAAAGTCCAACGACAGCTCATCGGACATGATCGCAAGACAAACGATCCACCTGTCCTTGAACCTACCGCCAAGTCAAAAGGGCGAAGGTTTCAACGTTGCGGATGCAAAGTCCTGGTCAACGTGGAGCCAGAAGTGGCCTCAGATTGCAAGATACTTCGGGTTGAAAGGTACTCCGCCACCAGACGATCCCAGCCAAACGTTGGAAGTGAGGTCGTACATCAACGATCATCTGGACGTCTGGAAGCCGCTCGAACATGTGCACGGCCTCAAAGAGGGAATCGCAAATTCGGCACTGGTCTACCCAGGCTTCGAGAAGTTCTTGCTCACACAATTCGACTTCGACCGACAGTACGACATGACGAAGATGTACAGCACTCCGCCTGAGAAGCCGTTCACAGAAGAGCGGGACACCATTCAGGCTTGGGGCGGTGTGTTTGATCGAATGAGAGAAGGGAAGCTGATTCCGCTGGACGCAAAAGTGAATTGATCTGTGCATAGACATCTCATAGTTTCGTCATTCGTCCAGCTGCCAATCTCGAGCCTCCGTCTACGGAAATGTACTCGCCATTGACATAGTTACTGGCTTTCGAGCACAAGAATAGCATCACGCCTGCGATGTCGCTGGGCTCGCCCAATCTCTTTCTCGGGTTCTCGCGAGACAACTCCTCCACTCCACCTAGGATATCGATCAGTCCGTTGGCCAGCTTCGAGGGGAAGAAGCCTGGTGCTACGGTGTTGACTGTGATATTACGAGGACCCAGCTCCACTGCCAGGTTCCGGCCGAGATGGTGCGCTGCCGCTTTGGAGGCCGCATACATGATCGTGCCATTGTCTCCAACATGAGACACATTGGTCCCCGCCACAGAAGACATAATAACAATCCTCGAAGGATCATCCGGCCTCCCAGCCTCCGCAAGCATCGGAGCAAACAGTCTCGCCAAATTAAAAACCCCCCTCACATTCAAATCCAGAATCTTCTGACTGCTCCAGTCAGGAGTCGGCTCGAAAGGTCCACCCCATGTCGCCCCAGCATTAGCGACCAGGATATCGAGTTTCGGCTCATGTTTTCGGATTTCGGTCACAAGACGCTTGATGTCTTCTTCTTGGGCTACGTTGGCTGGGATGCCGATTGCTCGTCCTTTGAGGTTTTCATGAGTGGCGAGGTCGTTTAGTTTTTTGACGGCTTGGTCGATGCCTTGTTCGCCGCCAGCCTTGCGGGCGGATATGAAGAGGGTTTTGGCGCCGGCTAGGAGGAATGCTGTTGCTGTGTGGAGGCCTAGGCCTCTCGAGCCTATTTGTCGTCGGTTGTAAGTGTGGGTTTATCGAGTGAATGGGAGGGATGTTTCTTGCCTCCTGTGATCAAGGCGACTTTGCCTTCCAGGGAGAAGAAGCCGTCGATGTTGATTTCTGACATCGTTGGTTGATGTCGTATCTAGAGAGCAAACCTGTCTCTCGTGAACAGATTGTAAGCGTCTCGTCCATAGGATTCTGGGCTGAATAGCGAGCACGTTGTCAGTCGGGTCATCTTTACCGAGAGACCGAAGATGGAGTGGGGCAGGGCCGGCTGGGGAACCGGGGAAGGTGAGCTGGGGGCGCTTGCCCTTTGCCGTCTTTGCCGTGTCTTGGAATGCAGCCTCCTCGACGGCGAGGACGGCAAGGCACCATTTGGGCCATGTTCTAACCAGGTCGCGTGAAGCGCAGCCCGAGGTTGTGCTGCTAACCTAGTTCTTGCGTCAGGGTAGGTGTGGTTTTGCTTGTGAGCTCTCTCGTGGAGATGTACTCTTGAACGGTAGGTCTTCCTCACACACCAGGCAAGGGAAATATCTCGTTTTGAAGAGGCGGAGGGCAGAGACTGCTATCATACCAGGAGTACGGCGACAAGATGATTCACACATCACCTCTACCGGATCTTGATATACCCAAGGCAAGTAACGGCTTCACATGGCGAGAGGAAAGCTAACACTTGGACCAGTGCAATGTCCTCGACTACCTCTACCCCGAAGGCGTCCCAGTCAGCGATGACCCCATCTGGTACGATGCCGGCAACTTCGACATCAACGTCTCGCCCGCAAAGATGCTGTCATGGATAAAGAGATTGATCATAGGATTGGACAAGCTGGGGCTGAAGAAGGGCGACGTCTGCTTGATACATACTCCCAATCACGTCCTTGTCCCTGCGGCATACCTGGGAATAGTAGGAGGAGGAAGGTGTTTCAGTGCTATCAACCCGATCTACACCGTGGAGGAGATCGTACACCAAATGACCCTCACCAACGCCAAGTGTCTCTTGACACATCCCAGCTTGATTGAGAGGGACCTTGAGGCGGCGAAGAAGGCGGGCACGCTCTCGAAAGATCAGATCTTTCAGTTTACGGACGACCCAGAACCTTGTAAAGAGAAGCTTGGGGTGAAAGATTGGCGATATATGGTTGCGAGCGAGAAAGAGGCAGAGAACTTCAGATGGCGGCCGATGGGTCAGGAAGAGTCTGAGAAGACAATTGCTACTATCAACTTCAGCTCTGGCACGTACGTATAAGGGATGGACGAGGGAACATTTGACCCAGTGGGCTGATGTGACTGCAGAACGGGCATGCCAAAGGGTGTTATGATTTCACATCATGCTCTAATAGCCAACGTCAGTGTGCATACGGATGAGTCTGCGAGAGAACGAGCTAACATGCCATGTACAGGTAGCACAAACAGCCAAGATCCGCTGGCCGGATAAGGACTTCGAGAAAGGCGACACAGTCGACAACGAGCGATGGATCGGCTTCCTTCCGCTCTACCACGCATACGGTCAGATGTACGCCAACCTGATGTCCTGCAAATTTCATGTACCGATATACATCATGCGGCAATTCATCTACGAGGACTATCTCCGGTGTATACAAGACGCGAAGATCACAGACTTGCAAGTCGCACCTCCCATCCTGGTCATGTTGGCCAAGAGGCCCGAAACGAAGAAATGTAAGTGTTCCTCGCATGGGCAAACTACAGAAGGGGGCTGATTCTTGTGCAGATGATCTCAGCAGCATACGATCCATTCTTTCAGGCGGAGCACCACTTGGGAAAGAGCTACAAAACGAAATCGCCCGGAGATTCACCTGCGAAGTCAAACAAGGCTGGGGCATGACCGAGGTGACCTGCGGATCAATATTACAGATCGAGCCCAAAGACAACGGCACGATTGGCAGACTTATTCCAAACAACCAGATGAAGCTGGTAGACGACGATGATAAAGAGGTTGGCTTCGATACCCCTGGCGAAATGTTGATCAAAGCACCGAACGTCATGCTGGGATACTGGAAGAACGAGAAAGCGACGCAAGAGACTTTCACTTCTGATGGATGGCTAAGAACGGGTGATGTGGCTGTCATCAATAAGGAAGGTTACATCTGGATTGTCGATCGAAAGAAAGAGGTAAGACGATTCATTCTATATTGCCTGGAGGAGCAAGCTGACCACAATCTAGCTCATCAAAGTCAACGCGCTGCAAGTGGCACCCGCAGAACTGGAAGCAAAGCTCCTGGAGAATGACGCCCTGGCTGATGCAGCAGCCGTTGGCATCACAATCCAAGACCAAGAGTATCCTCGAGCTTACGTAGTCTTGACCGAGGAAGCGAAGAAGGCCAAGGTCACTCCAAAGCAAATACAAGATTGGTTCAAGCCACGAGTGGCAAAGCACAAGGCGCTCGTGGGAGGCGTCAAGATCGTGGATGAAATTGTGAGTTCCGAATGCCCTGGTTTGAGTTTGACAGGTCTAACATTTGAGCAGCCCAAACTCCAGAGCGGCAAGATCCAACGGAAGATTCTCAAGGAATGGTCGAAGCGAGATGTACCGGAGGTGGAGAAGAGTTTCAATCGTGCGAAGATGTAGAACACTATGTACGTGCAATTCAGCGTTCACGTTCACGAATAACAGGGAGTTGATACTGTGTCGATGACTTGCGATCCCGTTCACCAGCTCAAAGTCACATGCTGATGGAGTGGGTATCGTTTTCCGGACAGCTTCTCTGGCGGCTCACCTATTTCGACAGCCTTTCACTCCTCTGCCCAAGGAACGCGGGGCCCCGCATTGATCTGAATAGTGTATGGACATGCTCATTGGCATAACACTTCTGCAGACTGTGGGATGCCTTCCGACAGCCGATCTCGAGCCAAGGTAGAGCTCTGCTGTGCGAGAAGACATTCAGCAATAAGATGCGTTTGAGAGGTAATGCTCCGGACTGTTTTCTTTGATCAATCCTCCAAGAGTTGACCGTTAGCAACATGTACAGCATTGCAACGGTAGCGCCATTGGCGCTGATAGCCGGAGTACGTCTTTGCATGAACGACCTACTCCCGTGAAGCTCAAACACTGACGAATGCAGTCATTATTGTACGTCGGCTGGAAGATCGTGTACAATCTCTTCTTCCATCCACTTGCCAAGTTCCCCGGTCCTCGCCTCAATGCCATCACCGACTTGCCTGGAATCTACATTTTGCTGAAAGGCAGATTCGGTCTCGAAGTCAAGAAGCTCCATGACAAGTACGGCAGCGTCGTACGGGTGTCTCCGAACGAGCTTTCGTTCAATTCCGTCCAGGCTTGGGAGGATATCTACGGTACGCCATCATATAACTTTTCTAATAGCCGGTCTACTAATGCCATACAGGCCATCGTCCAGGCCATGCCAACTTCCACAAAGACCCCATCCATGTCGGGTCAGTCGAAGCCGTTCCAGGTGTGACTACACTGACCATGGCCGACGATGACAATCATGCCCGCCAACGTCGAGCCCTCTCCCACTCATTCTCACAGAAAGCTCTCGTCGAACAGGAGTACATCGTCAAACGCTACGTCGACGAATTCATCCTGAACATGAAACGCATGGCCGCTGATAATGAATCTTTCAATCTGGTTAACTGGCTCAACTTCACGACGTTTGACATCATCGGCGATTTGGCCTTTGGTGATCCCTTTGGATGTCTCGACATGGGTCGATTTCATGAATGGGTGGCACTGATTTTTGAGACCGTCAAGGCTGGAGCTGTCGAGCAGGCGACGAGACGTTTTGCGGAAGCTGGATCGCTCACGCAGCGGATCCTGTTTAATCTTATCCCGGCCCATGTACGTGGGTATCGAAGTGACCATTTGAGACGAAGTCGAGAGAAGTGCATGAAGAGACTGGAGAACGGAAACAGCAACCACAAGGACTTCGTAAGTCATCCAACACCTTTGACAGTAAACCAGGAACTAACAACTCCAGATCTGGTACATCCTCAAACAACGCGAAAAACACGACCTCAAACAAGACGAAATCATCGTCAACAGCGCCCTCTTCATAGTCGCAGGCTCCGAAACCACAGCCAACGCCCTCAGCGGTCTCTTCGCCCGTCTCTTCTACAACCCGGACAAATACGCCAAACTCTGCGATGAAATCCGCTCCACATTCCAAAACGAGGAGTATGTGACCTACGAAAACCTCTCCAAACTCCCCTACCTCAACGCCTGTCTCGAGGAAGGTCTCCGCATCCACCCTCCCGTCCCCACCGGTCTCCTCCGCACCGTCCCTGCCTCTGGCGATACGATCGACGGACACTGGGTTCCCGGCGGGACATCTGTCGCTGTTGGTGGTTGGGCGGCTTCACACTCGCCAGCTAATTTCCGGGACTGTGATAGTTTCATCCCTGAGCGTTGGCTGGATAAGGCGTATGATACGGATTATAAGAAAGCCGCGCAGCCCTTCTCCCTGGGGCCGAGGGGTTGCATTGGACGGCATCTGAGTTATATGGAGATGAGACTGATTTTGGGGAGGTTGCTGTGGAATTTTGATGTCGAGAGTGTTGATGGGGCGTGGCAGTGGGATCCGGAGGGTGAGATGAAGTATATGAGGGCTTTTACGACTTGGGAGAAGGTGAGTCTCAAAATTTTCATGATAGAGGGCGGTGTACTGACTACGATCACAGCCTAGCTTGAACGCGAGGGTGAAATTGGTGCCGAGATGAGGCGATAGGATCGGATTGGTGAAGGTTTGATCTAGGAGCATGGGTGCTCAGATCTGGAGCGGTGCTATCTCTATGTCTCGACATGCCTTCGAGCTATTCTGGCTTCCAACATAAGGCTATTGTTCCACAGTCCTACTTGTAGCTTGCATATCTAGTAAGTCATATTCACCATAATCGTCTTCGGATCCGTAAAAGCCCTCAAAGCATGGATCCCGCTCTCTCGTCCAACACCACTCTGCTTCGAACCACCAAATGGCGCCTGCGTCATCATCAAACTGATACAATTGACGCCAACCATCCCAGAGTCAAAAGCACTCGCCACCCGCATAGCCTTGTTGATATCCTGCGTAAAGACGCCCGCCATGAGTCCATACTCGCTGTTATTACTCATCTCAAGAACCTCTTCTTCCGTCTTGAACGTCCTAACGACAGACACAGGCCCAAAGATCTCATCGGTGTGAATCTCAGAGTCTTTCGCGACGTCTGTGAAGATGGTCGGTTCAACGAAGTACCCGCTGTTGCCGATTCTCGCACCGCCTGTCAAGAGCGTGCCGGATTTCTGCTCTTTGCCACGTTCGATGAAGCCGGTGACTCGTTTGAATTGGGCTTCGTCAACGAGCGGGCCAAGGAGAGTTGACTCGGCGTCTGGATCGCCAAGAGCTTTTGTGCGTTCGATGAATTGGGCTTTGTATTTCTCGATGAATTTGTCGTAGATGCCTTCTTGGACGTAGACGCGCGAGGCGGCGAAGCAGACTTGGCCGGAGTGGCCGGTGATGGCGTTGACGGTCCAGGTTACGGCGTTGTCGAGGTTGCAATCGTCGAAGACGACTGCTGGTGATTTGCCTGTGTAGGACGTCAGCAACGATCTTGGGCTTGGTGTGCTGGGTTGCGCTTCTCAGAACTTACCTCCTAGCTCCAAAGTTACCCGTTTGAGGTTTGACTTCGACGCCATCTCTTGAATTTTCTTTCCTGTGGGTATCGATCCCGTGAAAGAGACCTTCCGCACACGCATATGGCTGGCAAGCAAAGCTCCCGTAGATCCATCCCCTGAAAGTACTTGGAACACTCCAGGAGGGAAGCCGGCCTCCTTGATCAAGGGAAGGAGTGCGAGGGCAGCGAATGGCGTCTTTTCAGACGGCTTGAGAATGAAGCAATTGCCAGTTGCCAAAGCAGGCCCTGCTTTCAAGCCAACATTTCCGATGGGTCCGTTCCAAGGGATAATTCCAGCCGTCACGCCGAGTGGCTCGTTCCGAACGATCTTGATGAAGCCGTCCTCTTGGGAATATGACTCCCCTGCGAACTTGTCCGTCCACCTTGCAGTAATGTCAGCGCAGGTACAGGATATGAAGTGATTTTGCTCACCCAGCGTTGTACCGCAGCGTCTCAGCACACAAGCTGATCTCGAAAAGACCAAAGCTACCCCAAGGCGCTCCAAGCGTGATCCGAGTGAGCTCGCCCAATGCTTTGCCGTGCTCGTCAATCAAGTCAGCGAGCTTGTTCAACATGTCTCTCCTCTTGCTGGGCGGCGTAGCTTTCCACGCAGGGAAGGCTTTCTCTGCTGCCGCCACAGCTTCGTCGACATCTTGCTCGCCCGCTAGTGGAACATCATCTGCGACCAATTCGCCATTCTTGGGATTGTAGACTGTGAGCTTCTTCTCGCTGCGTGAATCCACGTATTCGTTGTTGATGATGAGCTTTTTTGGAAGGTTGTCTTTGCTGAAGGGAAAAAATGTGACCATGATGAAAGATGGCGAAAGCGGCTGGCTGGAATGAGGAAATTGGTGATGACGGAAGACGCGTTGCAAAAAAATGAAATGTATACTCAGACAGGTACCCACGTATCCACAGCATCACGTCGACGCATGCTCGGCGAGAGCCACATTGCCGTTCTCATTCACAGCGTTGAGTGGATGTCGATGGAGAAGATTGGGTGAGCTTTTCCACCAGAAACGTGACAACAGATTATGGCGTACGAAAGATGCATCAAGACCGAAACAACACGAGACGTCGGCCGCGAGTTTGGCGCTAAATCGCTCACGTTATCAGCCAATCAGACGGCGATGGGGTGATTTGTTGCCTTCTCTGCTGCAGCTCAATATACTCCTCTCTCTCATTGCAGGAACTCCTTTGGACATCTTTAGAGCTTCATACTCACATTCTGTAATTTCGGTCTTTCGTGTCCTTTGTTCTTCGTGACCACAGCCTGACTATGGCCGTTGATACTCCAGAATGGCGGCGTCGTCACCCCGGCCGACCCCAGGATTTCCCCGCGCAGCTAACCCCCACAGAATTGGTAGCACGGAGCAGATGAATGAATAGACCACCAATCACATGTCACGTCTGCTCGGACCGGGCGTCTGACAACTCACGCCAGCGTGATCAACCGCGGGGTAGGAGCCCCCTGGTTACCTCTCGTGACCTGCGCCTCCGCGAGTACAAAGGCAGGCGCTGGGTACCTGTCCGTACCTCTTCTTCCCAGCTGGATAAGTCCTTCCGCTGCTGTACCTCGCTTCTGTTCAACAACACAACCAACTCTCCACTCTACCATTGCATTGCATAGCCTTGTCACGTGTTTGTTTCAATCCTCAAGTCCTTTCTCCTTCACAACCGCAATCATGTTCGCCACGCCCGCAGGAAACAAGTTGCTGTACACCGGCGCCGCCGCGTACGCAACCTGCACTGCCTTTGCTGCCTTTTGGGTCGGCCTGAGACTTCCAATCCAATCCAACAAGACTGGTCCTTACAACTACCACAAGCTGATCAAAGCTGGTCGTCGTGTGCCATGGCGACGACTCCCAAGAGCGCTCTAATCACTGGCGGAGGTCAGTTCCAATATGCTGATCGATCAAAACATCTTCTGACTTTCTTCAGCCAGTGGAATGGGCCTTGAGGTCGCCAAGGCTCTCGCACGTCGAGGTGGATGGCATCTTCATCTCCTCGACCTCAATGCAGAGAGAGGCACGCAAGCTGCTGCTGAAATTGGGAACACCGCGACCTTCCACAAAGTCAACGTACTAGACTACGACTCTCTCGCAACCACCTTCCAAGAAGTGTACGATATCGAAGGCAGACTGGACCTTGTTTTTGCCAATGCCGGCATCGTTGAGCGCTTCAACTTTTACGAATCACACCCACCAGGGAAACCACCACCGCCACCCGATCAGACCGTCATCGATATCAATCTGAAGTCGGTTCTGAACACTGTCTGGATTGCACAGCATTACTTCAGACAATCGAAGCAGGATGACGATAAGAATTTGATCATTACCGCTTCCATCGGAGGGCTTTATCGGTGTCTGGTTTCTCCTTCTTACTGTGCTGCGAAACATGGCGTTATTGGTTTGATGAGGAGCATAGCACCTTTCTTTTACAAGCATGATGGCATCAGAGTCAACGCAATCTGTCCTGCCAGCGTCCGCACTGGCCTGCTCGACGACACTGCCTGGAACACCTTCGATAAGAACGTTTTTGTTCCGATTGAGAAGATCTCTGACACTGTACTGATGCTGATCGACGGTCATGATCTTGGTGGCAAGACTGTCGGCTCACTGGAACCGCTCAATGGTGTCAGCAATGGCGTGACGAGTGGCGAGAAGTTGTACGGGCAGGCAGTGGAGCTGTCAGGGACTGATCACTTCTATCGTGAGCAGATTCCTTTTTGTTCACCTCATCAAGAACAATGCATGAAGGCAACGGAGCGGGAAACATACGTCGAATGAATTAACATGAACTATACCAAAACATTGATCCCAAGTTTCTTTCCCCTACATCCGCTCACATTGCACCCCTTGCTCGTCAGCCCTGGCCAAGCAGCCAACACCTACACATCATTCACCCCAATTTTCTGACCTCATCACAGCACCACTCCATCTCGGCAACCGTCATTCTGCAATTTGTTCTAAATACAGCGAGTCACACAAACATGACTCAAGCAGCCCCTTCGGATACCTTCATCCGCCAGCTTTCACATGCACATCCACGTCCCCGCAAGTTCACCAGACCCACCATCCTGCAGGCAACGACAAGGATTCAGCCTCTGCTTTCGAGAGCTGCACGATGGTAAACAGTACCGAACCTTCACGGACGCGACGTGCAGCGAGACGAGGCTGTCAGAGGAGCTCGACCGAGGAGTGTGCAGCCTAGGGTTGGAAAAAGTTGGGAGGGAAGTTGTTGAAGGATCAATTTCTCGTTGTTCATTTCTGTCCAGCAGCATTGTCGCGGTGTTGTCTTGTTGTCAGCATTCATCACCGCCCTTTTCGTTGCAATTGCCTCAGTTCCTCCAGCATTCCTCTAGACACCATGCCCTCCAACGAAGGAGCCAATGGCACAGCTCCAAGCGGCCAAACAACAATGCCCAGTGTCGTCAACGGTGTCAATGGCGTTGCACACAGTTACGACTATCCCGATCCACCACCAGATGGCACATATCGCGTACTCGATCAATATCACAGCAAACCGAGACGGCTACGAGTAGCATGCGTTGGTGCAGGCGCCAGCGGTCTCTGTCTGGCATACAAGATGGAAAAAATGCTGGAAGCCGGAAGCTGGGAGCTCACGTTGTTTGAGAAGAATTCGCATTTTGGAGGGACGTGGTATGAGAATACGTGTAAGAACATCATCTCGCTTGAATGCTTTGTGGATGCTGATCTATCGGTCCTCAGATCCTGGCGTGGCTTGCGACATCCCCTCGCACAACTACACTTTCACTTGGGACCCGAATCCCAACTGGAGCCATTTCTTCGCCTATGGCCCTGAGATTCAGAAGTACCTTGAGAACTTTGCGAAGAGGCATGGCAGTGAGCGATATATGAAGCTCAACAGTAAAGTCTTAGAAGGCAGGTGGGATGCAGAGCATGGCATATGGAATCTGTAAGAGCAGATCACCCCTGAAATGGCATTGATGTGGACACTGATTGAGGCAATCGTAGAACAATCGAAGATCAAGTGACCAAAGAAACCTGGCACGACTGGTGCCACGTCTGGATCAACGGCACGGGAATTCTCAACAACTGGAAATGGCCGGACATCGAAGGCCTTCACGACTTCAAGGGACCAAAGATGCATTCGGCTGCGTGGGATCACGGCGTTGACCTTGACGGCAAGACTATTGGTGTCATTGGAACAGGCAGTACGTCCGTACAGATTGTTCCACAACTTCAGAAGATCGCAAAGAAAGTTCAGGTCTACATGAGGAGTCCTACGTGGATTAGTCCGCCATTCGGAGCTGGCGCCCTCACCAGCGTGCAGAAGGGCAAGGATGTCGATCCTGGTCAGAGACAATATGAGTTCACGGAAGAAGACAAGAAGCGATTTCGCGAAGACCCAGAGTTTCACTTGCAGTTCAGGAAGGGCATTGAGGCGGAGATCAATGGTAGGACCAACACGCATGAAGGCGGGCTAGCCCCTTACTGACTGATTTCTCAGGACTCTTTGGCATGTATCGACAAGGCTCCGACCTCTCGAACACCTTCCGCCAAGTCATCACCGAAGAGATGAATCGTCGAATGGGCCCGGGCAACGAAGAGTTGAAAGAATTCATAATCCCAAAATGGGCACCAGGCTGCAGACGAATCTCTCCAGGCGATGGTTATCTCGAAGCCTTGGTCCAAGACAACGTCGAGCCCGTGATGAAAGGCATCCAGAAGATCACGCCCGAAGGCATTCTCACAGAAGATGGAGTGGAGCACAAGATGGACGTCTTGTAAGTCGACCCCTATCCACATCCATCACGTTGAAGACTGCTGACGATCGTGAAGAGTCTGCGCAACAGGCTTCAAAGTAGCCTTCAAACCCGCCTTCCGCGTCATCAACGGCAGTGGCAAAACCCTCGAAGAAGACTGGACCAACGGCCCAAACCTCTACCTAGGAACCTCCGCCCCCCGTTTCCCAAACTACTACACCATCGTCGGTCCCGGCGCAACCTGGTCCTCCGGCACCCTCCTCCCGTCGATCGAAACCACAATCGAATACGCCGTAAAATGCATGCGCAAAATCTCCACCGAAGCCATAAAATCCCTCGAAGTCACGCAGGACGCTCTCGATGATATTTATGCGCATTTCGATGAGTTTCACAAGAGTACGGTGTGGCAGGAGGAGTGTCGGAGTTGGTTCAAGGATGGGAAGATGAAGAATCGGATTTATCTTTGGCCGGGGAGTACGATTCACTTTTTGAAGACGATTAAGGAGCCGAGGTGGGAGGATTATAAGATGGAGTGGCGGTATGGGAATCGTGAGTATACTTCTTTTTTGAGATGGTGCTTGGGTGGAATGGTGCTGACGATTGTTTTAGGATTTGCGTTCCTTGGGAATGGGGATGTTAAGGCGACGGCGAGTAAGGATGTGGCGGGGTTGAGCACTTATATGAGGAGTAGCGATCATGAGTGGAGCGTGGAGTGAGGGATGGGATATTAATGGTTAGATCTCTTTTCGTAGCATTGTGGCGTAAAGACTCCCTTGAACTCCTCGCTGCGGTGCCAAGACACCTTACTGTCGATCATCCATTCATAATGCCACTCATAGGCGGCGAAGCAAACCCATTCGTTTGGTATCTGCCCCGTGGAGGAAAACCATCGAGATCTGTCGTGACATCTCCCGCAGCTGCTGAATGCCACCTTGCCCAGTCGTCCTCAGAGGGCAGGTGTAAGAACTCGAGGCTGGCAACGTCGCCGTCAGGAATGCCTGGGATACCCGTCATTGGTGGAACCTGAGGAAAGTCTGTGCCGATCTGGTTGATCCATTCTTGCCTTCTCTCAGGCGAACTCATGCCATTTGTGTCCGGCGTGGGCAGCATTGGATGGTGTTGACTGTTGTCAGTCGGTAGCATGTTTGGCCAGGAAGGCACTTCTGTGCGCGGCGTGACCATCACGTAGTCTGCTGAATTCAGGAGAGGCACCTGGGAGTGCATGCTGTGCGTACTGGCGTCGCTTGCCCGATGTCGACGTGAGGTCGTCGAAGGGGGCTGCATCGTACCAGACTTGCTCGTCGGTCGATTTGTCTGCCTCCGCTTGACCTGTGGTCTTTCGTCTCCGATCACGGTGCTGCCTCTTCTGGCAGGTATGGAGGAAGTACCCGGACTGATGGGTCCTCCTCGAAGCTCGATCATGCAAGCGTTGAGCACAGCTGCCATTCTCTCGGCAGGCTGATAGGCGTGAGCCATATCTTGCAGTGCAGCGTGCAATACCTCCAGGTACTGCATGTTGTTGTTTCGATCACCCGCATCAGCCATATACGCAATGCCAGATATGAGAGCTGTCGCAGCCGCACCGACATGCTAAAAGGGGCAGAAGATCAGCATATGTTTCAGATATGTCGCAGGGTGGGCTTCTGCCCTTGAGTTTACGTACTTGCATGCCAATGCAGAAGATCTTCTTGCCGTCGAACTTCTGACGATGCTGCCAGAATATGCGAGCCATGGTGATTGCCGACTTGGTGCAGATGGCGCGGCTTGCCCGTGAAAAGTGACTGTCCAGTGCACTTACTTCATCAGTCTCCGTGTTACTTGGGTCGTCGTAGCGTGCGAATGGCCGATGTAGCAGAATCAAGACGGCATGGTACTGCTGGTGAAGCAAGTAAAACGAGTAGGGGGCGTTTCCTCTGTTCACTTCGTTATAGCGGAGGTCGTCAGGCAGGCGAGATGCCCAATTATGAAGATCGCGGTCAAGGCCAGCCATCTTAAAGTATGCTTGTTGATCTGGAGCCTGAGTCGTTTCTTGATGTCCTCGAAACTCAGCGTGCTCTACAATCTTGCCAGCAATCTCCATCAGCTCGATCAGCGCCTCGTATATCCTGGTGTTCATGCTCTTCTCCGGTCCAGCCGGCATGCATGTGCCTAGTCGCTCGAATTGGTCTGATAGCGAGTAAATGTCGAGGTCTACACTCTTCATGGTAAGTGGCCTGCCCAGGAAGAGAGACCAGTATCGGTCGTAGATGACACAAGCCCAGAGCGTCATTCTGCGAATGTCCATTTCACGTTGGGACAGGCCAGCTTGGCGACTGTCGAGTTGCAAGCCAATGTCATAGCAAAGACGCATAGCCATGCCTGCGTACATCCACCCAACATTGTCTCGGCCGACACCGACTTCGGAGTCTCCGAGGATCAGGAGGGCCGCGATGGAGGGAATTCCGCCAGGTCGTTCCAACTCTAGGTCGAGCATGTACTTCGCCTCTCTATGCAGTGTGCTTTCACGGTCTGGCAGTGAGAGCCGTTGAATATCTGGACGAGACTTGTCACTGAATCGATATGCCATGGCCAGGATGCAGACGTGGAGAAAGCCGGAGTAGAACTGCGTGCGGCCATTCTCTCGATCTTCATTGAAAGCCTCTTCATGCACGACGTGTAAGACAGCATTGTAATGCTGCCAGAATAGGTCCATTAAGTAGTCGTGAGTCTCGATGGGTAAAGTTCTGATGCACTTCTCCGCCCTCCTGGCTTGCTCAACGCTCTCACGATTGCTTTTCGAGTCGTCGACATCTAGTTCAGAGTAGACATGGCAATTGACGGTGCCTCCGTAGAAGCGAAGTCGGCCACTCAGTTGGTCGAAAGATAGATGACCGCGTGTCGAGAGAAGCCGGTTGACGATGCCATTGTTCTTGTCATCGATCGGTGTTCCAACATTGGCTTCTGGCTGAAGTTGGCCATCAACGCTTGCATTGGAGCCAACGTGTGAGTCCTCGATGCTATCTTCTGGCACACTAACAGGGCTTGTCTCATCTGGGACATCGCTCTTTGATGATTGGGGCGGTTGAGTGGCTGCTCGCGGAGGCGAGTCGTTGCCATCGGCATGTCTGAGAAGTCAGGTAAGCTCACTGATCACCAGAAAAGATATCTTTCCGTTATTGGCATGCGTACAGTGTGCCTCTGGTTGTCTTTGGTGGATATGAGACTGGTGGAGCTTCGATGCCTCTTTCCTCCAGCATGGATTCGAGCAACGCAACACGATCAGTCAGCGTGCTCATGTAGGCTCGGGAGACCGGTCGCCTTCTTTCGTCATCGTTCTTGATAACACAAGTTGTTTCGGCGCGCTGTCGAACAGGCTGAATTAGCAAGTGTTGGGGCACTGCTTCTGTTGGTCGCTGCTTACCTGGCATTGCAAACACGCACTTTCCCCTTGCGGCACAACGCACTACCCGACTCAGCGAAAAGTCAAAGTTCATCGAACATGTGCCTTACCCTGATCCGCCTCTCACGACATGTTGCACAGGCTACCGAAGCCCTGTGACGAGATTTCTGGCGCTTCGAACTCGACCCAGCATCACTCTCCGGCTGGTTCTGCATGTCCGACTTCTGGCCATCAACAGGCTGTTGCTCAGTCACAGCGGGCATTGTGTCACAACAAAGAGTAGGTGGAAAGACGAGTCGCGAGATGTGGGCCGACAGTGTTCAAGTGCGCAGGCGGGCGGACGGGTCTGGCATTTTGTCGAGTGCACGAGGACGCGCCTCGTCGTCGACAAGATCGCCCGAAGCTGCACGCTGTTCGTCCATCCCGGGCAGCCCAGACCCTGCGGCACCACACAGTTGCCGTGTGAGCATGCGGAGGAGGGGAGGCGATGGAGACGAGAGAGCTGCGAGTCAGGCATCTTGCCCGGACCCACTCGGTCGTGCCAAGCATCCCAGACACTTTCACTCACATTGTCAAGAAACTTTTCGCTTCGAGGCAGGGCTAACCATTGACAGAAGCTACTGATTCAAGAGACTTTCAGTGACACGTACATGTACTTGAAGACTTCCCATGGTCCCGGGCTATCAGACGTCGTCCTTTGAGGGCTCATCCGGGGCTCCGCAGGCAAGCTCCCTACTCCGCAATTCGTACAGCAAAATATGGGGCATGATATGGAGGTGTGGGCGTGGCGACGACAGGGGTGGATATGTGGACCGTGGCGTCAAGCTTCACTCTCTTACGGAGCTTCTTGAGTCGTGCAAGGAAAGGATTGATCTTTCGAACGGATGACCTTTCCTCTCGCCTCTCGCCCACTTCTCTCCGCAGGTACACTCGACTGAACGAATCCTTCAGACGTCGGCAATTGGAATGCATTCGCCAACAGCAAGCGAGACCGCTCTCTTGCAGCTAGCCACGTGGCGACCAACCCCATATCCACCAAGACAGCCTCGAGACGGAAGAAAACCGCTCTGCTTGCGTCTCGGACATGCCGAGAAGACCCAGGAGAACGCTCGAGCAGCAAGCCATGCAGTGGGACCGACAATCTATACGATGAGCTAATTCCGCATACATCCAGATCACCTTTCAGCAGATCAAGCCTTTTCGTTGGATGCATGTTGCACATCAGGAGCCACCTCGACTGCTCTTTGCAGCTTTCTCTCCACGGTATCGTTCAAGTACTCGCCGTAGTTGATCGTCAAGCATGAGGCGATCACTGCACATGCAGCAAATGCACAGACGGCATACCATACATACTTGAACGATAAGGCTGCCGCTTGAGCACTTGCAACACCCACAGCTGCTGTGATGCTCGGGGTAATGCCTGGTACTTTCGTCAGGTCTCCAGTGGAGATAGCTGTGAACAGGGCTGGAAGAGAAGATTGCGGCAGTCCAGCACTTGTGGCGGCGGGAGTCACGTATTTCGGTAAGTAGTCCGCGAGTTTGTTGCTCAGAATGGTCGTCTGAAATGCGTCAGCCATCTATGTTCAACCGTCACCTCTTTGAAATGATGGACTTACATATATTGCAGTGGCAACAGCAGCGCCTCCAGAGCGAATGGACCCCAATGCACCCAGAGCAGCACCAATGTCTTCCGAGGGTAGAGCCAGCGGCGCTAGGACGACTGTCAGCAGGGGATCATCACAACATGCCAGCAACATACCCAATGAGAGACTGCAGGCCTCAATCACTCCGACGCTGAAGCAAGCCATGAACATCAGGCCGACCCCCTTTGACTCCTGGCCAGGACCAATGCTGACCATCGCGGCCGAGAACGCCAGCAACGACACACAACTGCCGATCAGGATGTAGCGTGACTTCTTGATGTACTGGCACATTGCAGCTCCGATGACCTGGCCCACCAGGGTTGCACCGCCGACAACACAAGCGAGCCATCCCCGGTGAGCTGGAGACCCCCCGAAGAGATAGGCGATCTGCTGTGGCCAGATAACGTTCATGGAATAGTACACGCAGGACCCAACCATGGCTGTGATTACCATTGCCAGGTAGCCTCTCGATTTGAAGAGGTGCAGCGGAAGGAGAGGGTCACCGCGATGGCCGTATGCATCCCACAGAACGAAGGCTACCAGGGCGAGGAAGCCGACGATAATTGTGGCGATGACGTGTGCTGAATCCCATGGATACACGACTTGACCCCAGCTCAGGCCCATGATGAACAGTATCAGTCCGCCGGTAAAGAGAACGAAGCCAACTCCATCCTGACGTTTGAGCTGCTCCATTCTGGACCGATTGGAATGAAGCAAGTGAAAGGTCGGTGGGTGATCTACATTCTATCAGTAGGTCATCTCGCACGATTCGACCTCCGTCCTTACAGAAGAAGAAGAACAAGACGACAGCCAGTCCCGCGACGATGATGTTCAGGTAATAATTCCATCTGCTCGGTGTCAGCATTTGGCCAAACACTGCGAGTCTTTGCGAGCTTACCTCCATCCAGCTTTAGTGTTTGTAACAAGCAATTGAGCGATCTCCGGTCCAAAGGCTGCAAACTCAACGCTGGAAAAGAAGATGGCGGCCACCCACAGCGGCCGGTGCTTGTTGGGAACAAGCTCAGAGATGGCCACCGTGAATGAAATCTGCACAGCACCAGCCAGGCCTCCAAGGACATTCCCGCCGATGAGAGTATTGATATTCTGTGCCACAGCACCACAGATGCCGCATATCAAAGCAAGGAAGTTGCCACCGATGAAGAACCTGCCAAAAACTTTCAGTCCCACAACCTGATCCTCTAGATCTTGTTACTTACCACCGACGGCCAAAGATATCACTCAAGCGTCCGACAAGAAGGAACCCCACAGCCAATCCCAGCGTGTACGCCAAAGCGACCCACGAGATGTTCGCCGAAGGCCCAATGTCCGCATCGATGACAGCCAGCGAGTTCGACGGTTGCACCCAGCTTGCATAGTTGCTAATGTTGCCAAAGCACAACGCCGCGACGGTGCCAATGAAGCCCGGACTCATCCAATATCGCGGTGGAAGATCCTGGCCAAGAGCTTCCCTTTTGACCGCGAAGGTCTCGGTATGGATGGCGACATCGCTATCGGATCCGCTGCGGTGGCCAGGCTCGATATCCTCAGATCGGTGTGCAGCGTGCTTCTCGTCTGCGGTCGCCATCTCGCTCAGTATGGTCCCAATGGATTGGCTACTGTCTTCAGGAGAAAGATTCGAAAGCACCCATCCAGCTTATCACACTCCTGGGGATCCCGACCTCTGCTTCACGGAACCTTACTTTGTACCCCAACCCTGGATCAACTGGATCAACTTACCCTCCGCCGCCGCAAACAATACTGCTCCAAGCGCGAGACTTCCAGCATATGTCGAGAGATGCGATACGCCACCAATGCTGACGCCCGCCTGCGGCACGCGTCCAGAACTCTATCCATCTCGTCGTCACGCCTGTCTGGATGCACTGTACCGTGCTGCATGTCGTCTGCAGTGCCAACGGTGGCAGTTCGATGTGATTGTCTGCAAGCATGTGTGGTTCCGTGCACAATACTCGCGGCATGCACTGCTTCCGGAACATGTTGATGTTGCCGTCGATCAAGACCAAGCTCTGAACTCTGATGGCCGACTCCACTTTTCCGGCGGCTTCGTGCCGCGGGTGAAGTCACCCGGCGCCTAGAGCTCCTCTAGTCGGGACGAGTCAACCAAGACTATATCCACTGTCTTCACGAGTCGATATCGAGATGAACGAGCGCAGAAGGTGCGGCGAATGCGGTTCACTTTATACTGTGACACGCCGGCCTCGACAGCCGGAATTTCAGCACGAGCGGACGATTCTGCCCGATTGACGATCTCCTGTGCCTCGTGAACATCACTGCATTGCATCTTTCGGCACCGATGCGTGTCTTCTGTTGGACTTCTGCAAGAGAGCTGTTGACGGAGCAGTAGTCACCCTTTTGCCTTTAGGCCCGATTCTGCCCCTGCACAGCCATCGTATCTTAGTTCGTTCATTATGGCGAGCTTGCTGAGAGGAGCGGCTTTTATCACAGGAGCCGGCTCGGGTACGTCCTTCATAATGGAAGCGATAAGGCACGGGCTGACTTAAGACGCAGGCATTGGCCAGTACACAGCATATGCTCTTGCAAGGCACGGTGTCCGACAACTCGCTCTCTGTGACATTCGTCCAGAAGTTCTCAAGGACACTACCAATGAACTCCGCAAGAACCATGGGGATGACATCCAGCTTCTCAGCCTCGAGATGGATACTTCGAAAGAAGACTCCGTCCGCTCCGCCATGAACGACACCATCAAGGCCTTCTCTCGTGTAGATATTGCCGTCAACAACGCAGGCATCGGCGGCACCCCGAAGCACACCGCAGAGAACGACTTCGCAGACTGGCAGCGAGTGATCTCGGTAAACCTACACGGAGTCTGGCTCTGCCAACAAGCCCAAATCCGCCAAATGCTGAAACAAGAACCCCTCACCCCTCCACCACGAGGCAACCGCGGCGTCATCGTCAACGTCGCCTCCATGCTCGGTCTCGTAGCCTCATCACCATCAACGCCGGCTTGCTCCTATACCGCATCGAAGCATGGTGTGGTAGGACTCACAAAGACGGACGCAGTTGCGTACGCACCTCAGGGGATTCGAATCAACGCCATGTGTCCGGGTTACATTGCTACACCGTTACTGAGAAATCGTAGCGCGGCTGAGGTCATGGCTGGGGAAGTGGCGAAGGTTCCTCAGGGGCGGCTGGGTGAGATGGAGGAGATTGCCGATTCGATTGTGTATCTGGCGAGTCCGATGTCGAGTTTTATGACGGGGGCGACGTTGGCTGTTGATGGTGGGTACACGGCGCAATGATGAGGATTGAGGACATCGACAGACGATCAGCTGCTTTTGCGTTGCTGAGAAGCAAGTTTTGAAGTTGCAAGCCTCTGGTGAGCTGGTTTGATCAGTGGTACGAGGTTACAGATATGACTTCTTTGTCTTCAAGACTATAAGTCAAGCTTCAAAACAGACGGAAGGAATATGCAGTATCACACTGCAAGCAACCCAAACCCATCGACGCCAGACGACCATGCAGCTCCTGATATTCCTATCAGCACTCACCACTCTCCTCACCCTCACCACATCATTCGAAATCCAAGGCTACCTAGGCCGCGACTGCCACGGGATGCAAATCTTCTCCCGCGTCTACGACATCGACGTCAACAGTCCTTGCGTTGCTCTCTCGCGATACGTCGACAGCAGCTCTTTGATGTTCAGCGGCCTGAACACCAACGTTCGGATCCACTTGTTTTCCGACTCCGATTGCAAGGAAGAGTACACTTTTATCGGTGGCTCGGGGGATTTCTGCACGAATAATGAAGATATCGGTGGAACTGTGGAGGGGTTTCGAGTGGAGCTTTTGGAAGACAATTGTTATCCGGGGGATGAGTGTGGTTGATGAAAGGGTATAGGAGGAAACATATTCCAAATTTGAAACTTGGAATTCATCTGGATGAGAATGTACTCTATGACTGAGAGACTGGTGTTGGGAAGAATGTGATGTTTGCAGTTTGGCTTCAAACACGGCTGTCGCGAAGAGCAACGGCCGAGCAAGACCAGGACATGGTCGAAGCGTTGAGAACATTCACTTCAGACCTTCCCTCTCCATCTTTCTCGCGTTCGATCCCCACAGACCACATCCTCATCAGCGATCGCCGGCCAACACCTCACTCCTTCTCCACGTGGAGCCCATATTTGACAGCAAGCCGTCTCCATCTGCGGGCGCCAAAAATCGATACCCCGCGGTTGGCCTCCTCCGGAGAAAGACTGGCGGACGGCGATGGCAGTCGGCATCAACACCCGCAGACAGATGATCTCTCTCGACTCATTCTATGGAGTATTTGGCATCTGAATGATTCAAACTGGCCCAAATGCCGAGACACGACTCGCATTCTGCTCGGCCTGCCTGCCTTGGAAAACGCGAATGTTCATCCGCGGCAGACTAATGTAGGGCACGCAGCTCTCGACAGCTGTCACACTGGCCGAGGATACCGGAGATGTCATGCCTCGACCTACCTGCATTATTCGTTTGCGGAGCGAGAAGGGGTTCAGAATCCACCTCTACTACCTGAGTCAGGTGTGTCATCGTATATCCGAACGCACTGGATACCCAATCCACTACCCATTACCGCCCAGCGCTTGCTTGCATACGTATTGCATCTTTCGTGGGGACAGTACTGCGCCGACTCGAGTCAAGTCAGGCGAGTGTCTCTTTTCATTCTTGGTCTCCTCCCTGTCCGGTTTTGACTTCTGTCTGTATCTCTGTTGAAGTCTACTTGCATCGAATCTACTTTGTTTCCTTACTATGGCTGACTTTCCCATTCGCGAGGTCCTCAATGTTCCAACGCTGGGCAAACGAAAGAGTCGAGGAGATGACGATGTTCAACGTCGACTCAATGGTCCCATCCATCAAGAACGACATGTCAAGGTGATATGCTGTGGTGCAGGGGCCAGTGGGTTGATGTTCGCGTACAAAATCCAGAGGCACTTCCAGAATGTGGATTTGATCGTCTACGAGAAGAACCAGGAGGTTTGCAAATCTGCCGTCTTTCCTACTTCCACCTCCATACTGATCATTCGAGCAGCTGTCTGGTACTTGGGCGGAAAACAGATATCCAGGTCAGTGGTGTCCCTTGGAGGTGCATCCCGAATGCAAACGGCTGACTTCTCAATCAGGGTGCGCTTGCGATGTTCCAGCGCATTGCTACTGCTGGAGTTTCGAACCCAAGCTCGATTGGTCCGCCGTCTACGCAGGGTCTGGAGAGATCTACCAATACTTCAATGACTTCGCCAAGAAGTACCGACTCGATCAGTACATTCAGACCAACCACCAAGTAATAGGAGCATTCTGGAACCAAGAGTCGGCTGGCTGGGACATCACAGTGAAAGACCTCTCAACGAACACCGAGATTCGTGATTCCTGTGACATCTTTGTCAATGCTACTGGCATTCTGAACAACTGGAGGTGGCCAGCCATACCCGGTCTCCACGATTACAAGGGCACGCTCCTACATACCGCGAATTGGGACACCAACATCGATCTCACAGGCAAACATGTTGGCTTGATCGGAAACGGCTCGTCAGGAATCCAAGTTCTGCCAACAGTTCAGCCGTACGCTTCGCACGTAACGACATTCATCCGCGAGCCAACATACGTCTCTCCCGTTCAAGGCCTTGAGCAACATGTCTACACGGATTCAGAAAAGGAAGACTTCGCTACCAAACCCGGCACCCTCACCGAATACCGAAAACGCATCGAGAGTGGCCTGAATGGGCAGTTCGGCATCTTTCTCAAGAACACCAACCAGAACAACGAGACGCACGACTACATGGTCCAACAAATGAAAGAGAAACTCAAAGACGACCGCCTCATCTCCAAGCTCATCCCCGAATGGAGTTTCGGCTGCCGCAGAATGACCCCAGGAGTAGGCTACCTCGAATCCCTCACAAAACCCAACGTCTCCGTCATCTACGGCGAGATCGAACGCATCACAGAAAAGGGCTGCGTCTGCGACGACGGAAAAGAATACCCCATCGACGTCCTCATTTGCGCCACAGGCTTCGACACAACCTTCAAACCACGCTTCCCCCTGATAAACCCCTCGGGAACCAACCTCCAAGACACCTGGTCCGCTGAGCCAAAATCCTATCTCGGCATCGCAGCCGCCGACTTCCCCAACTACATGATCTTCCTCGGCCCCAACTGTCCCATAGGAAACGGCCCCGTGCTCAGCGCCATCGAGCTCCAAGCCGATTACATGTGCAAGCTAATCGACCACTACCAAACCCACAACATCAAAACCTTCACCCCAAAGTCCGCCGCGGTGGAAGATTTCATCGCGCACAAAAACGAATTCATGAAAAAGACCGTCTGGGCAGACCCCTGCCGCTCATGGTACAAATCCGGACAAATCGATGCACCCATCACAGCCTTGTGGCCGGGCAGTACGCTGCATTACATTGAGGCGTTGGCGGATGTGAGGTTTGAGGATTATGAGGTCGAGTATAATGGGAACAGGTTTGCGTATTTGGGGAATGGGTATAGTCAGACGGAGTTGGATGAGACGGCGGATTGGGCGTATTATATCCGTGAGAGGGATGATGGGGAGTGGTTGAGTCGGAGGAAGAGGAGGCAGGTTTTGACGAAGAGTGGGACGGTCCAGGGGCGGGAGACGGTGGCTTTTACGGGGGATACGAGGGAGGAGAGTAAGCTTTGAGGAAAGGAGTTGACTTGGTGTGAGTTGAAAGGGACACAGGTACATAAAATGTACACGGAATGTGTGATGACAGAATCCGAGACAGTATAGAGTACGAAGAAGGCCGTCAACAGTAAACGCTCTCGCTAGACAGATCATCTTGGCATCAAAAAGTCCCGAAAGAAAGGGCAGCAAGGGTAAGTGAAAAATGAAAGTATGTCCTCCATCTTCAGCCAGTCTCTTCAGGTGGTCCTTCCGCCCTCCTTTTCTCGAAGTTCAAACTCCCCACGAACCGTGGACCACGAAGCTAAATTTCAATCTAGTAGCTAGAGTCGTGCCCCTCTTGAGACGGTGAGAAGTCGAATGACTCCTGGGCCGAGAAGTACATTGCGTCCGAAGGGCTTGTTAACGACGCCCCACTTGACCTTCGCCCCGTGTGGAATTCATTCTGGGCGGAGTGAGGCCTTTGAGGCGTCTGAGGAACAGCAAGGAATCCAGGGTGAACAGCCTGCATTGCCGTTATTGAAATCGGTCCTTGGTTCCCATGAAGGCCGGACGGGATATTCATATCGGTATGGACCGCTTGTGGCTGGTGAGGATTCCATTCCCAGATCATGGGGTCGATTGGCGTTGTAAAAGGCTCGGCCGGTGCTTGTGAAGGCCCAGCTTCCGGTGTAGCAGCCATGTTCGGGACTGCCTGCGAAGGACGCTCCCATGGACAGTGATCCGGGACGATGAATCGATCACCGAGAAGCTGTCTGAGACCTCGCATCATCTCCACGACTTCTTCCCAAGCCGCACTGGTCCGAGCGTCAGGGTTTGTGATGAGCCGCTGGTATTCGCGTGCAAGAATCTCAAGTGCAACGATCCGCCTCTGCTCGGGTGGTACTTCATGAAGTCGATTTTGTTGATTGGGCGGGCGTACGTTGCCATGGTACATGTCTTGAACGAAGGAGCTCCATGTCGGACGACTACTCCTGAGGCCGTTCCAAAGAAGGAAGAGGACACTTCTGAGAGGCGCAATATCGTCCGTTTGGAAGGGAATCTCGAATGGTGGCAGCTGCTCCACCTGTCCATTTGCGATCCAGCCGCCTGTCCCTCCGAAAAGATTGTCTGCATTCTGTGGACTCGAGGTCGTGAGCTGCGCGGTTGCAGAGACATTGAGGAGAGTCGATGAGTCCTGTGGTGAGTACCTAAACAGTGGGTGGTTCGTCGGTAGACCAGGTGGGACAGACTGCTGCTCCAGCGTAGGATCCGGAACCCAGGCGTCGAGCGGGAGGCCATGCGCTCTACGGAAGAGCATCTGCCATTGCAGCAATGGCGAGTTGTGATCGCTATGGCTGCAGGAGGCATTTGTCGTGGAAGGGAACAAGCCAAAGTTGGCGCACCCTGGTCTGATGCACAACGCTTCGCAGCGATCATGCCGATCGGGTTTTATCTTTCTCCTGTGTGTTTTCATGTCTTCCCAACCACTGAAGTCGGTGCTGAAGCAATTCCAGCAGCAGTTGAATCCATGTCGGGAATGGTGAGGCCTATAGCAGTCAGTCAATGTCAAGGGGTAAGAGATAGGGCTTGACTAACCATAGCTTTGAGATGTATCGCATCCTGGTCTTACAATCCTGGGGATATCGATCGTGCTCAGGATCATGAAGAAGACAGAATACGCAAGGCCACCGAGCGATCGTACCATCTGACGTCTCGTCCGGTCCTACATCAGTGGGATCTTGTTGTCCTTGGCCTCGACCCCCTCCTCCTGAAGGTGGTTGTCCATCTCTGGCCCAATCTCCGTTTCCGAATGCCTCATGCTGCCCGGATGAGAAGCCTCCGATCTCTCCAAAGAGTCTGCCATGATTGTAGTGATCGCCGTCGATAGGTTCGTCGCAGTAATCATAATCAGTCCAGTGAGTGGCAGCGTCGGCAACGAGCAGACTGGCTTGCTGGCTGTCATCAAATTGCGCGTCTTCTACTTGTTGCAAGAGGGCAGCGAGAGCACGTGAAAGGAGTATGCTTGTCTTGACAGGCGTGGCATGCGAGGACCCAGTATTACCAAAGCTTTGGACCTCTCGGGTATCGATGAGACCGCCCAATGGTTTAGGTTTGGTATTGGCTACACCATCAAGCCAAATGGCACTGTCGGCTAGTGGCTCGCAGCTGGCTCGACGAGGCGGTGGCTCACAGCAGTCGTGACTAAGTAGCTCATTGGTGGATGCGATATGGCTTGCAGGCGCGGTGATGCTTCGTGGTCGTTGATGAGGTCGCTCACGGACTGAGCTGCTGGCACATGCTGATGCGATGATCGACACCGAAGATCTGGACAGCAGTTAGTTTCCGTACAGCAGTGCGCAGATGATAAATAACTCACTCCTTCGCGAGTTGTTTGGCATCGTGTCCTGGATGTGCACGCTTGACATGTATCTGGAAGTGGTCGAGCCGAGGACGTTCCACGTCACAGCCCGGCACACCGCAACGATAGATGAAGCCGTTGCCCAGGGTGGGTACGCGGCGATGTACACTCTTCTTGTGTCTCTGCAGATCCGCCTTTCTCTTGCAGCTGACTCGACAGCCTGTCTCGTCGCATCGGTGGCGCCTTTCCGTACAAGGCTGCTGGATGGGGAGCGGCAGTCGATAAGCCATGCCGTGACGCCTTCAGCCTCTGCGGCAAGGCCACTCGTAGTGTCAAGGAGGTCGTGGGCGAGGAGATCGTGCGAACAGTATGTTGGAGGATGGCGGCTTGCAGCAAGGCAAAGAGTCCTTCCTCATATACATACTGGAGAAGCGGCCACAGCGAAGCAGTGTCGCTCGTTTCGGCAAAGGCGCTGTGAAGACGTATGAAGTAGGAGAGAATCGTGCGACGGGGTACGGCGGACACGTCCAGATATGAGTTGGGCCTGAGATGGAGAGTTTGTCACGATGCGAGCTAGTAGACCCCGGCTTCCCACTTGGCAATCCTTGTGAAGTGAGGTGGGTCGTGGCCGCTCGCGCAACGCTGGGACGCGGGCGCAGTCAATGGCCTGGTAGACAACACGATGTCACAGTGCTGAGTCGTCATTACAGCATCTCCGTTGCTTGCGACAGACGTCTCGCTGCGCCTACCGGCGCCGGCTGGCTGCAGATGCACATGTGGTCGGAGCAAGCTGGTGGTTCAAGTCATGCCTGGCTCACGAGTAGGACCGCGATCTCCCACAGCGAAGCCGGCAGTGCTCTCGTTCAGATTGGAGTCGTTCACCGCCACGTGGCGCATGGAGACCGTAGGGAGCGGCGGTTTACCTTGACGGGAGAACAACGCATCAATGCTTGCCCTTCCGGAGGGCTTCCCAGCTTGTTCCGATCAGAGCTCGTCTCTCCAACCCGCGGTCGCTGGTTTGTCGACGAGGACACCGGTCGAAGTGGGTCAGACGAAGAACCGGCTAGGCCTTGATTGACTTTCGCCGCGAGGTCCGCGAGACTGCCTCCCCTCGTTGACCGCCAGGTCCGGTGACGAGCTGGTGGTATTCGCGTGGTCCAGTCTTTTGTCCTATCTGCAGTCTGGATTCCGTGGGGACTGCTGATCGTATTATCAGCCGTATGCACTCCACACTGCGAGCGAAGAGCTTGTCCTCGAGCCGCTGCCCCCGACGACGACGGCGTCGCGGCCCCGGATCAACTCCATTCTCCACGGCAGGCCGGCAAGGTGCTGTAGCGGCGATGCGCTAGGATTGACCGTTGACGCCGGCCCACCAGCAGTCTGCCAGGTCAGCCCTGGTCAAAGCGGGCGACAGCAGCTGCAGTGCAGTCGGCGGAGGAAGCCAACGCCACCGGGCGCCGTGGCGCTGGCGGTGCTGTTCATGCGGGCGGCTCTCTTGCATCGAACCTGTAATCACTAAGCCTGGTCAGCGTTTCTTGATGACGTTGTGATAAGAGTTCGATTCTTCCCACCGTCCCTCCTACTTACGCGTTGCCATGTTTGCATTTCTCGCTTCGGATTTCGAGAGCTGGCTGGCCGGCATCGCGAGTGGCGCTCTCGAGCCTGCATCACCGCTTTTGTGGAGGCCTTTGGCGCTCTGGGCGCATGAATACTTGTCGCTGTCCCTTCAGCCTTCAGGTCGTTCTCTGCAGACCGAGACTGCTCAATCGTATTGCTGGCCGCAAGCTCAGAGAACCAGAATGGCTGCACAGGACAAGCAGAAATCGCCCAGGGTCGGTCTTACTTGCTCGACATTCGATCCTCGGCGAGAGCAAATTGTGCTGCGGTCTGCGGCTGTGACCTAAAGGGCCCTTTGTTCGTCCGTCGGCCGCAGCTACGCATCCAGGCGGACATCTTAGCTCAGAGCACATTCAGCTTCGACAAGCTCGTGGTTTGAGGCCCCTCTCTATCTTTCCGGGCCATGTTCAGGTGGTCTTTCTGTCATCTCCCTGCGTTATAATACGGCCATCCACTCGTTGCCAGGAAAAAATATCATTGCCGTCGGAATAGAAGCCTTGCATTGAGCAAGCAGCAAAGGCCCAGAGACTTCGCACATCGGGACCAGGGACTGAAGACAACGACAAAAGCATCCAGGAGCGAAGGTCTTCAAAGAATTTAAGCCCAGACGGGACCTCTTCAACCGTTTAATAACGCAATCTCGGCGACTGCGGGTGGCGAAGTAGTCGAGAACAGGAAAGACCAGCGGAAGACTCGGTGCTGCAATGCGGTCAAGTGACTGATGAGTGGCAAGTTATTCGACTGGACTGCAGTCATCCCTCTGCTGGCTCATACTGGGTACATATATGAGGCCAAGGTGCATTCATGTCCAACCGGCAGAAGCATGGCCGCGTCGCCGAAGTGAGTCAGGTGTCCAGTTGCGTGTCATCTACGAATCCTCCTGGATGACGGAGACCGACCATCCGTGGCTGCAAATTGGGCTTTGATCTTCGAGACGCAGCAGGATGACAATGCTGCCGTTCAGCGAAGTGTGTGCCTGGAGGCTCCTGCTCTTTCACTTCAGCTTCCCTCTGCCAAGCCTTTGCGGCCATGAGGCAGCCGCTATGGGCCCGCTCTTTCTCCCAACACCATCAACATCTTGTTCAAGAGAGACCATTGCCTCACGACTCTTCTTCTGAGCCTCACCCACTGCTCTTCTTCCTAACGAGGATCGTCGGCGATGATGGATGGTATAGGTGGACTCCAGGCATCTTTGCTCAACCAACACAGACCGCAGGCCTCGGACACACTTCTTCCCAGGCTGAGACGCATCGTGAGCAATACGGGACCCCGAGTGATTTGAATCCAACACGCGCTGTATGGAGTGTCGTCCAAACTGACCAAACTCGGTCACTTGGCCCTGGCTCACTGCCAGGGCGCCGGCGAGTCACCGTCGAACGGGCGGAACGCGGAGCGGGTATCCCCAAGCCAGGCACCCATGGTTGCCTCAAAAGTCAATTAGAGAGCATCTCACGGACACCAACTCCGAACGAATCAGAAGAACAACGACGGCGTCACTCTTGTGCGAATGCTGCGGCCGCCCTCGGTCATCTATCTCTCGTCTTGCTGGGAATCATCTTGAGAGTCACCGACTGCACCGACACCATCTGTGGAGCTTCGACCGGAACACAGTCATGACGTTGAGGCCGCTTACCATGTGCACCTAGAGAGTGAGAACCCCAGGTCTGACCTCGACAGCCAGTCCTGCTCTGCCACGTCGTAGCACCTTTCGACAAAGCAAGCCCCGCGCTTGTGAGAGCGGCAAGTCTTCAGACGGTTCGCATTTTGCGAAACAAGGCAACAAGATATATGTCGAACGCTATAGGTCTGAAACTCGCCTATTCAGGACTATATCTCTGACGGCGGCCAAGCATGCAGGAGACTCCTTCGGAGGATGATGCTTCGACATCACCTCCTCTCACTCTTCTTGTAAGACTCAAGGCTTCGTGCTACACTCTTGAATGACCTTTCGTTTTGCTTTCGCTGAGATTACGGCGATGCAGGACCTTCTTCGACACTCTACGGGATGCAGTCTTTCCGGAATCGAAAATCGGAAAGCCAGACAATTATTCCGAAAAGCATAATAGTCGATCTCAGGTCTTCGAAAGCACACGATTCGAATATACGGCTCGATCTACGCTTTACGGACTTTCCAGTGGACATACTTGCCCCTTTTGAAAAAACTTGAAAGTTTCACTCAGCTGTCTGGGCGGCGGGCTGATACAAATCCACTCGAACACGGCACAAGCTCTGTTTCTATCCAAAAAATACCTTGTGCGGCGTCGAAACCAGTAAGCGTATTTTTGCTAAGCACTTCAGCCGCATGGAGACGTGAGATGTACGAAGAAAAGTTGCAAAGTCTGTTCAGCCATTCGCGGTGATAAGGCTGGAAAGCACACATAAGTAAGTCGGCAGCAGCTCTTTTCACTACCTCACCATTCTCATTTTCTCCGTTTAATCTTCTTCCAATCACGCTTTCTACACATCACGATGTCAACAACAAATCCTCCACCTCGCCGCCTCATAGCAGGCGACCTCAAAGCCCAATCCTCCGCCCAAAACATCGACCGCTCAACCCACAAACGCACCGTGCCCATGAAAGTCCTCGGCCTAGGCCTCTCACGAACAGGAACCTCATGTACCAAACCCTCACCCACCTCCAAAACCCACCAACCTAACTCACACTTGCCAGCCCTCCGCCAAGCCCTCCTCGACCTCTCCTACTTTGACGTCTACCACTACGCCAGCATCCTAAACGACAACCCGCCCGACGCAACCCTCTGGCTCCAGGCTCTTGAAGCCAAATACCCCTCCCCCTCCAACCCCGACCCCCCAAAGCCTTTCACAAAAGAAAACTGGGACGCGCTCCTGGGCCACTGTATGGCGCTCACCGACACTCCATGTACGTCCCTTTCAAACCGAAACCACACGCTCCCAATGGACTAACACAACTTCCCATATTAAAGGCGTAATCTTCTACCGCGAACTGCTCGCCACCTACCCAGACGCAAAAGTCATCCTCACATTGCGTGATTCGCCGAGACAATGGTGGGAGAGTCAGATGCGAACAATCATGTCCCTAGACTTGTCCAGACCAGTGCCGTGGTGGATCAAGCCTTTCCTGCCGAAATTAACAAACGTAGACATTCTCGGACGGGAGGCTATGGAGCGGTACCCGATGTATGCGGCACTCAAAAAAGATCTGAGGAATGGGACGAGGGAGGCGGAGGGGTGGTATGCGGAGTATGTTGAGGAGATTAAACGTCTTGTGCCGAAGGAGAGGTTGTTGGTTATGAATATTAAGGAGGGCTGGAAACCGCTCTGCGAGTTTCTAGACTGTGAGATCCCGACTTGGGAATTTCCGAAGGTCAATACGGGGGATGAGTTCTTGCAGAATATTGCTGTGAGGAGGAGGCATGTGGAGAGTGTTGTGTTTTGGAATATGGTCAAGACGCTGGGGACGATTACGGCGGTTGGGGTTGCGGTTGGGGCGTGGTTTTGGAAGGGTTTCCCCTGATGGTGGACAGTGGCGGCAATCGAAGCGCCGGAACAGAGAAAGAGGCACACACATTGCGTCAAGACATCGCGACAGGAGCCATCGGGCATGATGACAGATTTTGTATGTCTATTGGGGCTCTATGGCACGAAGGCGTTCAGCGTAGCGTGAGATATATCCTGTCACGTTAGACTTCTCGCCAGCTCTTCCTCCACCTCGCCCGAGCAGGACTAGAAGGCCGGGATCCATTGCCAGTCTCATTCCCGTCGCTCTCTCCGACGTCCAGACTTGCCAGCCTCGCTGCCAAAGAACATACCGCAGGTTGCATACTACTACTCTCTAGATCTTGACTCTTCCGACGGGTTCGGAGCAGGTTCCAGATCCCACCGAGCCAGCCTCTGGCTCTCCTCACAGGCGAGACAACCTCCTCCTGATGCACAAATCTCAATGCGATGCTTAAGTCGTCGGGTGACATCTTGTCTTGGAGAAGTTCGGCGTAGAAGTTGCGTTCTTCCCTCCAGAACTTAGCGTCTCGCTTCGCCGCGTCAAGAGCCTTTTGAAGATGGAGAATCTCTTCGGATTTGCTTCGAGGAATTGCGGATTGTTCGGATTGGCTAGTCGATTTCATTCGCGAGGTGACATTCGTGTTCGACTGCGGACTGGAAGCCTGTAGTGAACTTCGGCTGGCGCTCTGCATCTGGGACGAATTTGTAGCCAGGGGCACAGAAATGTCGGGGCTGTCAAGCAGCTCGGATGACTCCAATTCGAAATCGGCCATATAGGTGGGATCGAAAAACGGCGACTGATGTGCATGGACCAACTCCACAAGATGCTGGTCCTCTGAAGTGTCCAGTGATTCGAGGGCTGGTGCCGACATGGGGTGTTGTAGATGCGGGTGCTTGCGTCCGATATGTCTCTGAACGTCCTTAGGATAGAGGAATCGCTCTCCACAATGCTGACAAGCGTGAGGTCTCTGCTCTTTCGGGAGGTGATTTCGTTCATGATGACGAAGTTCGCTCGGAACGTCGAAGGCAGCACCGCATTGATTGCATTCATAGCCGGCAGTAACACGAGTTCCTCGCTGGCTGGACAGGGATGTTGCGCTCCACATGGAGTTCAGACTAGCGTCAGAGACCTGCCGAGAGACGCTTCGTTCGTAGCCAAAGCCTGGATGGCCGTAGCCAGTGCTGCCGAATGAGCTGCCGCCAAAAGAGCTGCTGCGGGATGGGCTCGTGAAATCGTTCGTTGGGTCGTAGAATGCACTGGTGTCTTCGTTTGTTGACGCCTGGACCTGGTCTGTACTGCGAAGTGCAGGATATTGTGCTATCAGCTTTTCAGGGAGGAAGTTCGTCGTCACGTCGACTGTTTGGGGCTCTGGTGGGAGATCTATTAACGTTGGGCCTATGAAGCCGGTAAAAGGCTGGATTTGTTGCACGTTGTCTTGCCACGCCCTCCGTCGTTCTGCGTCTTCCTCGTCGATCAAAGGCTTGATACAAACACGGCCGGCCTCTGATTGAAAATGACGTCCGATGGCATCGGCCCGGGCAAACCGATTTCCACAGCCCCATTGCGAGCCGTTATCAAGCGTACCCTTGCAAACGAACTTCTTCTCTCCGGAATGCAGGCCTTCGTGCCTCTTTCGGTCGTGTTGACGTGCAAATGCTTTACCGCAGATAGTGCAGACGAAAGGGCGCTCCTCGGTATGTGTTCGGAGATGAGAGCGCAAATTGTAAGCCCGCGTGAAGCGTTTGGGGCAAAGAGTGCATTGGAAGGTGGCTGGGTGTTTCTGGGTTCGTGCCGATGTCTGCCGCTCTGGATTGAGAGCGGGATCCGCAAAGTCGATTATATAGTCACGTTGATCCGACCCGGTGCTGAAGCTGCGAGTGCGTCCCAGAGAGCGTGTGCTTCGTGCTGGCGACGGCGACGGCGAGCGAATATTTCGTCGTGCAATCGGGGGTGACAAATAAGAGTCCGAATGAGGATCTCCGGATCCTTGGCTGAAACCACTATTGGCACGCTGAGGACCTGGAAGTCTGCTCGGTGGAGCAAAGTGGATGTTGACCTCAGGCGCAATGGCTGATGTCGAGAGTGCACGTCCATGTCGAGAAGTTGCGTCAGCTTCGCTGGGCCCTGTGTTTGCCCCTTGGAGCCAGTCTTCGACTTGATCAGTTGCCGCATGACCGAAATCATGGCCATCAAGTTGGGAGCCGATCTCAAGAGATGGAAGCTGGCCGTCTAGATCCAGAGGCGGGATGTTCAGGTCCATGAGGGAGGGCTCCCACATCATCTCTGGGCTCGCCATGAAGAACGTGTTATCGGTGTTGTCCTCCATCGCGAGTCTCGGACCCAGGCGGTGGCCGTCAATGGTTGTCGAGAAAATCGCAGCGTCATCCCGGCAGGCGTTCGATTTTGAGGTCAAGGTGCTGTGCAAGCCGCCGGGAGCGCAGCACAGCTGAAGGCGGCCAGGCAAACTGGAACTAGTCCTCGGTAGCTTAGCTGCATATGCGCAGTCCCGTAGCCATACGCGGCCGGGCGGCCTCCCACGTCAATCAAGTTTTGCTCGGGTCAGATTCTCTTGTCTTTGATGTGCTCTCGCAAGGAGCCCTCTCTTCACTGTTCATTTCCCCAGGAGGTACGGATGTACAGATCCCTCAAGTCCTCCAACGTCGAAGCCGTCTTCAAGATGTTCCTTAACAAATCCGCCGGCGTCCATCCAAGTCCAGCAGCAGCCATAGCCGTGAGACTCGCCTGGTTCTCTCTTCCGGGACGACCAGGTGCGGTCATGTTAGGCTTCATATTGACGTCAAACAAGAAAAATGGATCTCCCGCTCCCAAGAGCCTCTTCCGTACGTCGATTCGGATAGGAGCCTTGACTTGTAGCAGTCTCGCCACGTCTTCACATTCTCTCTGGACTTCAGCGATGGCCGGGTCTTTGTTTGCGTCTTCTGGAGTAACGACTCGGGAATTGGCCGTGACGGCTACGACGCCGTTGTAGGGTGCGATGCCTTCCTCGTGGTTGAATCGTATGACGACTGGCATGGCCCAGTAGTCTGGATGATCCTCAGAAGGGGGCATGACGGTGACGGTACCTTCCACGCCGGTGAGGTATTCTTCGATCATCGTGTTTTTGAGCCCTAAACTTTCGACATGGGAACGGAGCTCTCGCAATCTCCAGCAGACTTTCACTCCTTGACTGCCGCGCCCACGAATGGGCTTCGCCACGACGGGGTGGTGGAGACCGTATTGTCTAAGCAGCAATGGGAGGTCTCCCCCACTGTCATGTGGCACGAAGGACGTAGGCACCGTAAAATCGTGTTGTTCTCGCAGCCAGTGGTTGACGAAACGCTTGTCATCATATGCTTCGACGAGGCGGGGCGGCTGGCCTACCACTCTGACATCGCTTGCATATTGGTCGAGTTTGGCGGAGGTTTGCAGAGGGTGGTTGCTGAAGAGAATCGTGTTCGCCCAGAGGTAGGTTGCTCCCGACTGCACAGCTGACAAGATGCCTTCTTCGGTATCTGGGAAACACCAGCCCTCGTCTTTCTTCGGGTCGGGATTGGCGATGGGGGTCACGATGGGAATCTTGCAATGTTCCCTGAGCACGTAAGCGATATCTGCTCCGGAGTCTTGATAGCCTGCAATGAAATCAGCTCTGTCGCGTGTACCTGTGGGATCGCGCTACGCACCGCCGGGCTTCATTGGCTTGCGAGTGCCATTGATGATGGGAGGTTCGATGGCTTGGTGCAAGACTGCTACGCGTTGTGGCTGAGAGGAGAAACGTCGAGGTGTGGGTCGTGTGGCCATTCGAGATCGCAGCTGCCGCAAAACGGCTGGACGCGTTGTTGCCATTTTCTTTCCGTCAGCTGTAGTGCTCGCGAGACGATAGAAGTCACGGTTGAGGAGTGAAGAGTAAGGAAGGAGGTAAGAAGAAGGAGGTCACGTCAACATGGTCCGGGTTTACGAGGGTACGAGGATTCTGTACTCAAGTCTACGCTGGACGGCGCACGCGAGGCAGCGATATCGCAAGACCTTGCGAATATCGACATTGGTATCCTGTATCCACCATCTCGCATGGCATGAAGCTGCCTGGCACTGTTTGATTTTTCGTGGCTCTTCGCTGACTCCTCTGTCAAATCGGAATCGGCCCGGCTCCGATATCAATTCCTCCAACTTGCTCAGACTCGGCTCAGGCGTTTGAGGGAAAGTAGATGGGCACGATCGTGTGGTTGAGGGTGGGAAGCACTTGATATGCTCTGCAAGACTTTTGAGCCAAATAGAACATAAGTCGTTGTGGAATTCACTCCTTGCCGCCGCCGCCCATAACGACCTGGAGCAGGAGGAAGAGCCCGATCGCCCACCAGTATCTGGAATATATTAGTGTCCAACACTTCCATTTTCACATGAAAGTATACATACTTCTGCAAGAACGTCTTCTCAGGCTCCTTTTGCTCAGTGCTGCCATCCTCATTGACCACGACAGGCTTGTTCAGGTGTGGTGTGGGACCAGCCCTCATCTTCACAACCTCGACCAACAGATTCTCCTTCGACTTTGACCCCTTCGTCTTCGGCAACTCATCGCCAGCCTTAAATCCCACATGATAGAGCTCTCCATTTGGCTTGACATGTAATTGTAGCTTCTTACTCTTCTCCGGTGCGAAATTTGACGCGGCTGTGGCTATGCCAGACCAAGAGCCGGATGAGTGGTAGAAGCCGACTCTCACAATATCGTCGTTGCCTGAGATCGAGGGCGAGGTGAAGCTCTTGATCGAGGCATTATTCGCGGTGAAGGAGACCTTGGCGAGAGACTGCGGTTTCGAGGCGGACAAAGGCCAGGCGAAGATGTCGACGTTGCGTTCTTGGTCGGCAGCCGAGGCGAGGGAGCAGATGAAAGTCAGCAGCAGGCTGACCACGAGTTGGAGCCGCATTGCCGGATTGTGCTGTTGACGTGGTTGTTGGTGATTGTGGTGATGATATCCAGCCAGCTCACATCCGCGGAAGGCTTTAAGCCGAGACACCCGAGAAGTGTCCAAGCTCCCGGGACTCGAGGAAGAAGGGGAAAGGCGCGGTGAGAGGCGTTGCTTCCTCCAAAACACGTCAACAATGTCACAACAATTCTTCGATTGTTGTTTCTTGATCAATTGATTGACGATTTGGGGCTGACCAAGACGAGGGTAATCAAATCGATTGCCCGACGACAACCACATCTCCCCAGGATTGACGGGCACCAAGTCCCCGCGTCTCCACCAGCATACATCATCGCGCTGAGCGTGAAGCAGCTCTGCAGGTACAGGGTCTCGTTGAAGCTCACCGAAAAATCGACTCTCACACCTCTTCCTTGCCCCTCGAGCAGTCTCTTCCTCCTTCTCCTTCCTTGACCTCACTCTGACTTTCTTGCTCACTTGTGAAACGCTCTTCTAACAAGCTCGCTTCACTGCAGCCCAAGCACGTGGACGAGCATTCACTCAAGCAAGGGACCCCGTGACAGCCGCCTGGCATTGAGAACTACAAATAGCTGCCCAACATGTCACACTCACACTACGGAAGTGGCACGTCTATGCCATATCGCAACCCGGCGAGAGCGGGCTCCAGACAAATGTCGGTCGATCCACACAACGAGCTCAACCCCGAGAAGAACCACTACATCGGCATCGATGTGGGCACCGGTTCTGCTCGGGCCTGTATCATGAACGACAAGGGCGACATCGTCGGTCTGGCCAGCGAGAACATTGGCCTGTGGCAGCCCGAGACTGGATACTACGTGAGAAGCAGCCACTGGCCCTTAATATCGACATTCTATACTGACAGTCCACCAGGAACAATCCACCACGAACATCTGGCGATGCATCTGCTCCTCGATCCAGCGGGCCATGTCCCAGCACAACATCGACCCCAACTCCATCCGCGGCATCGGCTTCGACGCCACCTGCTCCCTGACCGTCTTCCGCGAGGACACCGACGAACCCGTCTGTGTGACCGGCCCCAAGTTCGACAACCACGATGGCAACGACCGCAACGTCATCCTCTGGCTCGACCACCGCCCCGTTGAAGAGACGAAGAAGATCAACGCCACCAATCACAACTTGCTGAGATATGTCGGTGGCCAGATGAGCATTGAGATGGAGATTCCAAAGGTCCTCTGGCTCAAGAACAACATGCCCAAGGAGCTGTTTGACAAGTGCAAGTTCTACGATCTCGGGGATGCACTTACCCACATGGCTACCGGCAGCGAGACCCGCAGCTTCTGCAGTGTCGTCTGCAAGCAGGGATATGTGCCGGTCGGTGTGGATGGCAGTGTCAAGGGATGGCAAGAGGACTTCTTGACCGAGATTGGTCTCAAGGATCTGTGCGAGGACAACTTCAAGCGCATGGGTGGAGTCGACGGGGTGGTACAAACCTTCCAGTGTGATTTTGATCAAGTTCCTTTGCTGACCACTTCTTAGAACGGCCGTTACCTGACCGCCGGCGAGCTCATCGGTACACTCTCAGAGAAGGCGGGTGCTGATATGGGTCTGCCAGCTGGTATCGCTGTGGGCAGCGGTGTCATTGACGCATACGCCGGCTGGATCGGCACTGTCGGTGCCAAGGTCAACCTGACGGGCGATAGCATCGACGCAGGCAAGCCGAAGAACGACGTGTCCCAGGCCTTCACTCGTCTGGCCGCTGTTGCAGGTACCTCGACCTGCCATCTCGCCATGTCGCATAAGCCGGTCTTCGTCAACGGTGTTTGGGGTCCATACCGTGATGTGCTGATCCCAGACTACTGGCTTGCCGAAGGTGGGCAGTCTGCCACTGGTGAGCTGCTCAAGCATGTCGTCGAGACGCACCCTGCTTTCCAAGAAGCCATGTCCGTCGCAGAGACGTTCAATGCGAACATCTACGACTACCTGAACGAGCATCTCACCGAGATGCAGCAGAGGATTGGCGCTCCAGCCATCTCATACCTTGGTCGCCACTTCTTCTTCTATGGCGACCTCTTCGGCAACCGCTCGCCCGTCGCAGACCCAGATATGAAGGGCTCGTTGATCGGTCTGTCCAGCGACAAGAGCATCGACGGCCTGGCGCTGTACTACTACGGCACCATGGAGTTCATCGCTCTCCAGACGCACCAGATCATCGAACAGATGAACGAGGCCGGCCACGTCATCTCCAGCATCTTCATGTCTGGCTCGCAATGCCAGAACCCCGTCCTCATGTCTCTGATGGCCACCGCCTGCGACATGCCCGTCCTCATCCCGCGATACGTCCACGCCGCCGTCGTCCACGGTGCAGCGATGCTGGGCGCCAAAGCTGCGAGCACTGACAAGGAGGGCAAGAGCGAGCCATTGTGGGATATCATGGACAGAATGTCGAAGCCCGGAAAGGCTGTCTACCCGAACAAAGACGAGGGCGAGAAGAAGCTGCTCAAGGCCAAGTACAAGGTCTTCCTCAAGCAGTGCGAGGAGCAGCGACAGTACAGGAAGGACATCGATGAGGCCATCTCCGGCTGGAAGAGATGAGCGGTCTTCTACGGTGACCGTAAGATGCATCGATGGTGTTTGGTCTTCCGACTTGGTCCGATCCTTGTACAGGTTAGACATAGAATACTCACAGACAGGCATTGCGGCTCCGATGCGGCTTTGCCATGCTATGATTGGGATGGCTGTGGATAGATGAGGCGGAAAACACGATAAGACACTTTTTGTGGATTTTCGGTTCCCATCCTGGTGAGCTTGAATGAATGATCATGTGTTACGACTTGACCCCGCGATCCTTCCTGTTCCCTTGGTCTGAAGTGGCATACGGTGAGTGTGGAATCGCTTGGTTGGAGATTGGCGCGGAAGCTTCTGTGTTGGAAGGTTTGGGGTTGCATTGGTGTTGCCGATTGCCGGTGGTTGGATGCTGATGAGGAGTTGACTTCTTTTCAGGCTGAATTGGATCTCCCAGCTCGTCAGTCAGTCCGTCAATACTAACACTGCTTGGAATGATTTTCACCAAGCTACCTGACAACAATGACAATGAATCTCGATACTCGACAGTTGCGATTTTCGGAGTCGACTGTGCCTCGATACAGTATTGGCTTTGTCATGTGAAGGAATCGCGCGCAGGACAACTTTAATCCATCCCGAAGTGGAGGAACAGGCTGTACCTGCATACTCTTTGACACCATTGACGGATTTTGAGTGCGGAGAATGTCGTTCCTGCGCTTGAGCGGCATGTTACGGTGTGATGAGGCGGGGATGTGGTGAAGAGTGGGAGTACAAGATCCTGTTTCTCTTTCGTTGTTCTTCACTGTTGGTTTTGCTTTGGTTGTGGTGATTTTTCAGGATTGGAGACCTTGGACTTGGAAGAGCTTAGGAAAGGCACAGAGACCACGATGTTGCTTCCGCTCCTCCTCCTCGCCTCGACAGCGGGCAGTCTCCCACAATGGCACTGGCCCGGCCACCACCCTCCTCACCATGGCCCTCACCATCCTGGCCATGGCGACGGCGTCCCCCTCACCTCAACCGTCACCCTCCCCTACTCCACCTACACCGGCACCCTTCTCCAACCCTCCAACATCCTCCAATACCTAGGCATCCCCTTCGCCGCCCCACCAACAGGAAACCTCCGCTGGCGCGCCCCCATCGACCCCCCACACACCGCACCCCAAACCGCCCAAGCCTTCAAACCGACCTGTCTCGGCTACTTCGGCGGTCCCCTCTCCGATACCGTGAATGAGGATTGTCTGTATCTGAATGTCTTTGCACCGGCGAATGCGACGACGGAGAGTAGGCTGCCGGTGTGGTTTTTTATCCAGGGGGGCGGGTATGCGGGGGATACGGATCAGAATTTTAATTTTACGGAGGTTATTAGGGAAAGCAATTATGGTATGGTGGCGGTCCAGGTAGGTATCTTCAGGGAGGAGAGAGAAGGGAGCGAGTTGGCTAATGTGGACAGATCAACTACCGAGTGGGAGCTTTTGGATTCTTGGCGAGTGAGAAGGTTAGGGAGGATGGGGATTTGAATGTTGGGTTGCTGGATCAGAGGAAGTGAGTAGAAGTGGATTCGAGAGCGTGAGAGAAGGGTTGCTAATGGGATGTCACAGGGCGATGCATTGGGTGCAGGAGTATATCCATTTGGTAAGAACTCCTCATACAATCGAGAAGGAATGATACTGACAGGTGTGACCCAGTTCGGCGGCGACCCCAACCACGTCGTAATCCACGGCGACAGCGCCGGCGCCGGCAGCGTAGCCTTCCACCTCACAGCCTACGGTGGCCGCAACGACAACCTCTTCGTCGGGGGAATCTCCGAATCTCCCTTCTGGCCGACCCACCGCACCGTCCCCGAAATGGAATTCCAATTCGAGCGCTTCGCAAAGAACATCTCCTGCGACCCGGCTGAGCACGAGGATGTCATGGAATGTCTTCGATCCAAGGATACCGCGACTTTGCAGGGCTCTGATGTGACGTCGCCATTCCCTGGGGGACCGAGTACGCCGAATCCGGCGTGGTATTTCTTGCCGGTTATTGATGGGACTTTTTCGACGGATTATTTGTATAATCTTTTTGAGCAGGGGAAGCTTGTCCGCGTGCCTCTAATCGTTGGGGACGATACGGATGAGGGGACTGGATTTGCCATCAACGCGAATACGTCGAGCCAGTTTCTGGACTTCATGGATGCCAACTATCCGAAGCTGGACAATTCAACGTTGCAGAAAATCAGCAGAGCGTATCCGGAAAACGGCTTTGGTGCACCAATTGCCCATGGACCGTACTTCCCGGCTGCGGCGGCGGCATATGGAGAGGCGACGTTCATTTGTCCTGGCATCCAGATGGCGAGTTCTCTGGCCAAGTATAACGCGGCGGCCAAGACCTGGAATTACAGGTACAACGTCCAAGACCAAGCTCTCGTTGCCGCAGGTCTCGGTGTTCCTCACGTCTCAGAGAAGCCAGCCATCTGGGGACCTAATAATGCCGGTGCTTGTGGCGAGCCTTGCAGCTACTTGACGTACAATGCGAACATCGTCCCGGTCATGATGAGCTACTGGATCAGCTTCATCCTCAGTCTAGATCCGAATACAAACAAAGTTCCACAGGCGCCGGAGTGGGAGCCTTGGCAAAGTCCGAGCGGTGGTCATCGATGGGGAGGTTCGGGCTGGGGATGGGGTGGTTGGCATGGCGGTCATGGTGGATCTAGTGATGCGCAGGTCCAGCGTTTGAAGATCCAAACCAATGCTTCGGCGATGGAGGAGATTCCTATCGCGCAGCTGCAGAGGTGTGATCTTTGGAGGAGTCTTGCTGGGATCACGGAGCAGTAGATTCCAGGTTTGAGACTCAGTCCTCTGGATAGATCATCTTTCTCGTCTGCACATATGTTAGCAATCCATCGCCTCACGACATGCGCACGCTTCACACTCACCACACCCCCATCAACAACCGTCTCCGCCCCCGTAACAAACTCACTCTCAACCAAATACTCCACCGCCCTAACAACATCCTCCACTCTCCCAACCCGTCCACTCAAATGCCACTCATGATCCGCCTTCCCCAACCCCTCCTCCCAACTCTGCCCCTCCTCATCCGCCTCCCGACACTCATTCCCAACATGAATCCACCCGGGCAAAATCGCATTCACTCTAATCCCCAACTCCACCAGACTCACTGCCATACTCTGCGTCAGGCCCAACAAACCCGCTTTCGTGGCCGAGTAAGGCTCGTTGTTAGGTTCGGACATGAAAGCTCGTGTGGAGGACATGTGGATTATGCAACCTCCTTGTTGGCGGGCTCCTGTCTTTTGGAGGAGGGAGAGGCAGGCTTGCGACATCAACATGGGCGCCGTGAGGTTCGTTTCGATGCTTGCGTTCCAGTCCTCGAGAGTCAGTTCGGAGAGATGACTCCCACCAACGCCACTCGTATTCGCCGCATTATTAATCAAAACATCCACCCTCCCCTCAAAAAACTGCCTTGCTGCCTCAGCAGTGCCTTTAATTTCAATCGGGTTGCGAAGATTGCATTGAATGCTGGAGAAGTCGACGTCCGGGGTAAAGGATTGGGAGAGTTTGCTGTTGAGGTGGTTTAGTTCGGGGAGGTTGTTGTCGACGAGGAGGACGCGGTGGCCTTTTTGGAGGAGGTGGCGGGTTAGGCCCCGGCCTATGCCGCGGGCGGCACCTGTTATGAGGAAGTTTTTGGATGCCATGATAGGGGTTGTTTTGTGTAACGTTGATGTTGAAGGGGGTTCCTTGACATGGGGTTGATTCTGAGTTTGGTGGTGACGTCATTGGAGATGGCGAGTGAAAGTTCTGAAGATGGGGAAAGTGTGTCCTGAACACTCAACGAAACCACTACTAATGTTTGCATGAATTGACTAACCGCCACACGGTTCTCTCGCTGTTATCGAAAGAATGTGTGAGCCACCGAGATGAAGCCCGAAAGGGAATGCAAAATCGTCAAAAGACCATGGAGTTCGGCAATATGAGAAGTTGCGTATCGCACGCGGATTTCTATACACAGATTGCTGCAAAGATCTTTCCCCGTTCGCAAATGGACGTTGTCGTTGTGTGGAGAGGCTCGAGTACTTGCAAGATGTTTTACTCGGCTCCCTCGGAGCAGGACGCAGGATCCGAGCCCGAAGACTTTTTGCTTAGTTCTCGAACAGGTAGTAACTCGATCTCACTTCTTCGGCTGAAGGAACGCTATCCAATCCGATCACTCATCACAATATCAGGGCCGCTCCTACGTCTGATCTTCCTCCATGGGGCTGACATTGCGGAGAGGAGTATACCCCCTACCAGCATGAACAATCCTGCTGTTAGCACCCCGGCCATCCATTTCCTTTGCATACCGGAGCCGATGATTGCGTAGACCGCACTAGGTCCTGCGAGTGTACCAAAACCAACAGCAGTGTTGAGAAGACCAGTCTTGGAAGCCAGGTTCTCAGACCCGAACATATCCGCAACAACCACTGGGAACAGAGAGATGAAGCCTAGAATCAACAGAGATATTAGCTCATGACCGAGCGGAGATGGAGGATTTAACCTACCGGACCCTAAAACTCCCACGAATACGACAAACAGCGTGAACAATGCTATAGCCGTATCGGTATTTCCATCCCGAAGTGAAACTGCGGGCAGCCAGAATACGACGTGTCCAATTCCGCAAAGCAGAAAGCTCGCAGTGAGCGCCGTGGGCTTTCCAAGCCTGTCGGAAAGATAGCCTATTCCAACCCTTCCTATGATGGACAGTCCGTTCATGAGACCTAGCAGCCAAGAAGCGTACGTGGACCCTATTCCTTTGGCCTCCGCAGAGGATGGAATCAAGAAGTACCTTGGCAGGAAACCAATCATGGCCACAGTACAAGCCGCCAGCAGCCATAGAAAGCGTTCATTTTTCAGCAGATCGACGTCGAATACCGGACCTCTTCGGCTTCTTCTGTCTGACGACAATCTCGGCCGTAGCAAAAAGATACTTGGTACAAGGACCCCGATGGCCATGTATCCTAGAATGCGGAAGGTCATTTCCAAGCCGTACCGAGCCATCATCAACTCCACGCAGTACGGCAACATACAGCCACCCAAGGCTCCACCGGATATGATGATTCCGTTTGCGAGGCCATGCATTCGACTGCCAAAGTACTGCCTGGAAATGGTCGTCGTAGGCATGTATACGAATGCCAAGCCGAGTCCGAACATCAGGCCTTGCGTCAGGAACAACTGCCAGAACTTTGTCGATACACTGGCCACGAACAGCGAGGCGATCATCAGAGCCGCACCGAGTACGAGTGATGTCCTATACCCCACGAGATCCGCGAATCGTCCTGTGAATGCTCCAAGGATGAAGTACAGGCTGGAGGCCACACTGCCGATGACGATAATCTTCTCTGGCGGATCATCGGGGAAGAGGTGAGTCTGATAGTAATTCGAGAAGACACCAAATGTGTTGGTATAGCCAACTCCTATAAACAGGACTGACCCTGCGGCTGTCACGACTGTCCATTTCGACGTCTCTGCTACCTCGTTGTCGGTGGTCGTCGGCTGGACAATTGTCTCATCTGTCTGCTGGTATACTTCGGGCATGATGGTGTTGGGGGTGTACACGTTTGGATTCGATCCCATGACGATGCCTTTTAGTACATTGCCATCACCTGCTAAAGTCCAGGTGACGTTGGAACAGACGGCGAGTGCAAGCCGCACTCGGTCTTAACTCCTCAAAGCAGCAACCCGAGAATGTCACCAACTGACCGAGGTGTCGGCGAGGCTCTCCGCGGGATGAACCTACGTCTCTTCAGCCCGTGTACATCTGTACCAATGTCATACGCCGAGGCGGCGCATTAAAAATCCTCTGTCACTTGTCATCGTCCCTTTCAACACCGTCAGCTGGCGAAAGGGCTCGGTACGCATCCGTCTCGCGAGCTTGAACGTTGACAGGCTCTAATTGCCTGTTCGTGCCCATCCCACGCAAACTCTACGCCGACCAACACCATGACCGCAACATGATCGGCGCGGTGCATCCTCGCCGCCACGTGCAAGATAACGATCAAACTCTTTGCTCAGGCTTTGCAGGGCCGCCTTGCCCACGGACAAGCAACCCAATAGCTCCCAATTCCGCACCGCACCGCCAACATACCGTCAGCCTTTGCGAAAGCACCCGTGGGCTACGTTGTGTCATAGAGTTGACCTCGGTGGCCCTGCCAAGTCATCCTAGGAAGTGTGTTGCTGCTGTTGAATAATCCACCGAGATGACCTCCGGGAAAGCTGATATCGTTGGCTGAGGTGATATCTTTAAAGGCACCGGTGGGTCGTGCTATGATCGTAGGCGGTTCCACTCTGTCTTCAACGCACTCCACGGCGCTCCACCGACTGCCCCAAATATTTCTCCAAGTCTTTTCTCTTTCTCCAGTTTCTGTCTTCCCCAGAACAATCCACTTTTTTGCAAGGCACCATGGTGGGCTTCAAGCATACGCCCCATATCGACGCGAGCATACGCTTCGACGCCGACCAACACTCGAAGCAGCGCCAACCGACTTTCAATGGCGACGATCAAATTACTGGTGTTGCGACTTTCAATTTAAAGAAGAATTATGAGGACATTCGTTACCGTGTTGTCGTCAAAGGTCAGTACAGTACCATCTTGATCGACCACTTCACAGAGCATTACTAACGAATTTAAAAGGTGTCGTCGAGACGAAGACTCAAGAATACCCTCCTGGCGGCCTGAACAGCGCTTCTCAAGTGGAGACGCACACCTTCCTTTCGGCGTCAATGTTCGATGGTTCTGCGAATGCCTCTTCAACACCCGAGTCGAAATACAAGACTCGCATCCCCTTCAAGTTCGCTCTTCAAAACGATGCCAATTCCGTCGGATCGTGGGGCGACTCTCGGGTCAATGGCGAGATCGTACAAGAAGTTCTTCCAACGCTCAACTCCAAGGCCGCACCGAAGAAGTGGGCAGACAGCTTCAAGCCCAGTTTCAATTCGGATTTCCGTATCACATACACAGTGATTGCTCAAGCCTACGCGGAGAGGAAGCTTGTTTGCTCGAGTTCGAAAGACTTCAGCTTCCTGCCAACGTCGTCACCGCCACCACCTGTACCCGTTGAGGACTTCGCCGAGGAGTACGCACTGCGAGCGTCGAAGACAATACAGAAGGACGGCCAAACCTCCCGCATTGGTCTCATCAGCCAAGAGCCGGGTGCAATGGGACTGAAGGTCGGCGCAAAGGGCGGTTCAACTAACATCAACCTCTTCGTCATGCTCTTCAGGCCACACACTCGCGACTTCGATGCAAATGAGCTGCCCAAGCAATTACGAATCACAGCCAAGCTTCGAAGTACCACATTCGTCATGCCAAAGAAAGCAACCCAGAAGATGCACACCCTCAACGCCGCCATGTACGACCGCGACGCCTCGGTCAAGCAAGAAAAGTCTCATACGCAGAACTACACGATGAAGCTCAATCAATGGCAGACGAACGAATCCGAGAGCGAGGGTATGTCTCCCGTACTGACATTGATGTTTACTATTGCTGACAAAATACTGCAGATGACAAATCCATCATCAGCGAAGAAGTCTTCTCCACACCAGTCTCCTTCCCATTCATCATCGAGGGCGAGCAAATGCCCAGTCCGACCTTCTACTCTCCTCTGCTCTCGAGACGATACGCGGTGGATGTGACGGTGACTTTCGACGAGCAGCCAGGGGCCAATATGAAGCTCCGGCTGCCCTTGCAGGTGTTCTATCGATCGGATGTTTGAGGGATGGAGGTGATGGGATTGGGTTGGTTTACGACTTGACGAAATATCGATACCCTGACATTCTCATGTGAATGCAAATGATTCTAGACTTCTGTTGAGAACTTTCCGAGATGACTTTAGTGTCCAGTCATACGAGAGCGAGATTTGTTGGTGGTTTGACTTCACAGGGTATTCGGCCCCGATGCGGATCTGGGATTTGATGCTTCAAGGCAACGGTCTACCAGCTTCTTCGTCGAGAAGACATCATGCTTCTTGTCGCTGGGCAAAGGTTCAAGACAAATTGGACCTCGCGCTTACTGACCGGATACAGAAGTGGTCATGTGAGTCAGTTTCCCCGGAAAATGTCGAAGGAAGGATAGCCATTGTCCACAAACAGTAGTTCTTGCCTCGACGGAGCTGCTTCCTGCAAAAGGCCGTGATCCTGCAACATTGTCCATTGGATCATCTGCACGCCCTGCTGGACGGACTCGAGGCGGCAAGCGGACTCATAGCGGGAGTTACGTGATGTTTTAGGGGAAGTGAGGGGAAAGTACATTGCTTTGAAATGTAAGGAATACCAACGAAGCTGAGATTTTCACTCTCTCGCAACTTCGCAGTTTGATGCGAAGGGGAAAAGGAAGAAGAGGAGTTGCTTTGAAACGCCTCACTAACACCGAGGGATCTTGAATGAAGTTCCTTCGGAGTGAGCCGACGGGACATGAGCCGGCTCTCCCCATTCCTAAGCAAAGCTTACCGAGACATTGGTAGGGCGTGGCTCGGTAACGCCGAGTGGGATTTCTGTCTGACTGCACCTCACCACGAGCATTCCCATCTCTCCAATCAATGCTAAATTATCCCAGCCAGCGTTTCAATGGATGCTTCCGTAATATCGAGCTCTGCGACTGATACCCCGAAACCAAAGAGGAGAAGGAATAGACGACCGAAGGCTTGTCAGCCCTGCCGAGACCGTAGAGTTCTCTTCTTCCCTGGCTAGGATTGATGACTGGACTGACTAGATTCACAGGCAAGGTACGTTGCGACTATGGCAATCCATGCTCGACGTGCCAGAAGCGAAAACATGTCCATTTGTGCATCTACGACCAAAGTCCGAGGTGGGTTGTTGAGACTCGGAGTAGTGAGACCGGGCGGTGAGTCGAGCTCTTTCACTGACTTTATCCCTCGGATCTGATATCTATTTCTAGAGCCGTGATACAGTCGCTACAATCACCACCATACCACGACTCTTTCAATGCCGCTGGACATGCTTCAATACTGGAGAGCCCTGGAAGCCATGCCGGTACCACGCAGAGCCTATCTCTGGACCCCGAACTTCCATCCCCAGCCACCACCAACACATCTTCCAACCGCCGACCTGGACAAGTCGAGTTCCTGAATTATCTCTGTGACACCATCACCAACATCTGTGAACGCGATGACGAGACCGGAGAAACGCTGTATGTTGGCCAGAATAGTTCGGCGGCCTTCTTCCAAGCGGTCCTCTCCACCCAAGAAGACTATCGCCTGCCTCCGGACATATCCATTGGATCTGCCTTTGGGCTCACCAACCGGACACCCTTGCATCCATTTGGCTCGCTCTGGTCCGCGACTGCGAAGGTTACTCTTGGCGATATTTTGGGATCTCTTCCCAGTACTGAGAGATGCATGAGGTGAGCCACTGTGTTCCACGGGCATTCTGAAATGCAAAATTGCGCGGATCAGGAAATCGGTCAAAACTGACAAGGCCCTACCAGATACTATCGGGCCTACAGCCAAATTGCTATGCCGTTCGTGCCGTATCTGCTGGACCAGGAAGACTTCGAAAGACGGCTGGTGAATGTTGTCCAGCTACTTTCCGAACATCCCGATGATTCCGTCCTCGGTCAGGCGGCTGCCGACTTGACCTATCGTGAGCTCGCAGGATACGCTCTTTTGTTCTCTGTTCTTGCTTCGGGGTGTCAATTCGCAGACGAAGTTTCGTCCGAGAGGATCTTGACCACTCGCGTGTTTGGTAAGTCACAGCTCATTGCAGAAGCAGGCTTGGTCTGACCTTTCCAGTGGCATGCTCGTTCGAATGTCTTCGTCTTGCCAACTTCTACGTCCAGCCATCGTTAGATCACATTCAGACGACATTGCTGCTAGAATATGTCGTTGCGAATGATAGCAATCCTGGCGTTGGATGGACGTTTCTAGGTATGTGGACGAAGCTACTTCGTTGAGCGTAGCGCCTGACCTTGAGATACAGCTATCAGTGTTCGCCAGGCTGAAAGTCAAGGTCTCCATCTTCTGACCAATGTTGATGCGACGAATGGCGAGCAAATACATCCCATGTGGTGAGTCTTTTACGCAGTATCGTCAAAGATGTTCGCTAACAGCTGGTTAGGAGAGCCATCATCCACATGGATTGTACTTTGGCATTAGCGTATTTACCCCTTACTCTCTACCCTTCGATCCTCCGCTGATCGATGACATAGGTTCGATCGACGACCGATGAGCTTCCTCTCAGCTCGTTATGATGCCGTAGCAACCATCCAAAGAGCCCCCGAGGTTACGTTTTTTGACCTGATCAACGCCCTGAACTGCGTCAAGCTCGAATGGCAGACCGCAAAGCAGATGGATCCAATACTCCGAGTTGTGGAGACTGAGCTCTACCTAGCCAAGTTAGAACAGGTTGAAGCCGTCTCTCACAGTGACACCTGCCAATGGAGATCCGGGAAATCTATGGAGATGAAACTGCAGGAACTTATTTTCAAGCTCCACATTGAACACTTCAAGGCCCGGCTCTTTCGATACGCATCCCTCGCCAAGGACACCTCACCAGATAAAAGGAGCCACTACTTCAGCCTTCTGGAGATCAGCTACGCCTCCGTCATCGAGACGTTCCTGCGAATCAAGCCGCTGTCACCGATTGTCCATGTCGCTTGGGATCTGCTCTTCTACGCCGTGAGCTCCGCATTGATCTTGGCTAGTTTGCAGCTCGTACACCAGACTCAATCTCACCGGGCCTTGCTTGGAGCTTTCTTGAAATCACTTCAGGCGTATGCCAACGTTCACGATTTGGACCAGCCAAACGAGATCTCTGCACGACCCTTCTGCCATGGCTATGCGGTGCTGGATTCACTCGTGCAGCAATTCGAGGAGTGAGGCTGAACACCTTTTACCGTATAGAGTAAGCATTGAGCGCGATTGATCACGGACGAAGATACGTTACCACCTACGCGCAATCGAGCAACTCCGGCCACCCTTTCAGCCGTCTTGGGCGCCTTGTACGACCGACGATCGTCTACCATCCATGTCAATGTGACATCAGCCCAAGACATCGAAGTGGAGGTCCTTCTTCAGCTGTCCAGCTGCAGCTTTTAGTCGAGACATTGAAGTTTGCAACAAGTCCATTGACGAAAAGTCGCATCTCAACATGGCAGCGGAAGCAATTATGGCTGGCCACACTCAGCCAGACTCAACCTCGAACTTGGCATCAGACCCGCCGTTCAATGCTCTGGTGACGGGAGGTGCGCAGGGAATTGGTGCCGCTACTGTTCGCAAATTGGCCAGCCGAGGAATGAACGTCCTAATCGCAGATGTCTCCATCGAAGGAAAGAAACTTGCCCAAGAGATCAAAGACGAATACAAGGTCGACACCGTGTACCAATACGTCGACATCCGGCGAGAAGAAGACATCGATATGATGATCAAAGTTGTCGTGCAGAAATGGGGTCGTCTGGACTACGCAGCAAATTGTGCTGGTATCTGTCAGGACGGAGGCGAGATGATATATGACGAGATGAAAGTCTCGAAAGAGCTGTTTGATCGGTGAGTTTAGTCACTTTTGACGCTACGAGTATATCTGACTCTCATTGCCAGAACATACGAAATCAATCAGCGAGGCATGTGGCTCTGTCAACGAGCGGAAGCCCACCAAATGGCATCCCAACAGCCTCGACCAGTCGTATTCAGCCCAGCACCTCCAAAAGAGATCCCTCCTCAGCGCGGATCCATCGTAAATATCGCATCAACGGCCGCCCTGACTGCCTTGGGCTTCCCGGCATACACGCCCACGAAAGCCGCCGTGGTCGCCATGACAAGAAACGCAGCCGCTATGTATGGTAAACACGGCATCCGCTGCAACTCCATCTGTCCAGGAGCCACGGCGACGCCGATGGCCAGGAGCATCTTCCCCGAGGGTACCAAGGACAAGATCGCGGAGAACGATCCGGAGCTTGCCACGCATGTGCCGCTCAGGAAGAATGCCTGGCCGCAGGAGATGGCGAATGTGATCAGCTTCTTTTTGAGCGCAGAAAGCAGCCACGTCACGGGGACTAACATGGAAGTCGATGGTGGGCTTACCAACACAGGAACGTTAGCTATCTAACATACAAGCATAAGCGGATTGCATTCACCCTGACGCATTGTTCTCGATTGCTTCAGCAGCCCTCCAAGCAGCATCTCGGGCCCTCGCACTGATATCTTCGTCTTGAGCCAACCCTCTTAGTCTCAACCGCCACAACCGCCATCTCTCCTCAGAAATGCCGTCAGCACTCAGCAAATAATCGGTCTCCATCCTATACCCATCCTCAAATCCCTCCATACTCTCGTTCCCCATTCCACGGAAAGCCTTCCCACCAGCATGAATCCAAAGACAAGCCGCCTCGAGATCCGCGGATCGAGCTTCAGCAATCGTGGTGACACTTTCATCGATCAGGAGGCGTTGGCAGTAGCTTTCGCGAGTCGATTCGAGGATGTTGCGGAGTTCGAAGAAACCGAAAACGCCGATTGCGTCGACGAAAGCAGCGTCTCTGGTGAGCAGTTTTGCTGAGAAGGTGGTGAAGTTGAGGAGTTTCTCATGACCAGTGAGTGGTATGACGGGCTCGAAGTCGGATTTCTGACGAAGGTGGGCGTGGGTTTTGAGGCCGTCAAAGTGATCTCGCCAGTAAGACCACCTATTTTCCACCAAACGATTCATTGCAGCGCTTCCATCCGGTTTGGGGATCTTGATTCGATCCATGGCGCACATGAGATCTATCACGGCGTCGTGGTACTGTGGCAATTCGGTGGCGGAAAGGTAGATTAACTGCCAGACACGCCAGGGGCGGTCAGAGTATCTTCTGGAGGAGACATCTTCTATGAGAGCTTGAGCTACTTCGCTGGATGATTTTAAGCCGCGGAAGAGCTGGTAGAGGATGTCGGAGTGTGCGGGTATGGTGCCGTATTTTCCTTTTTGGTGACTGGTAAGCAATTTCCCGAGAGTCTCATCGTCCATCCTCGCAGCGTCAGTCATCGCTCGGGAGGCGATCGATTTGATGGAGAGGCTGTACTAATCGCAGCTCTTCAATCCTTGAGTTTGTCATACGTGAATGGACGAAGCGTCGAGAAATCTTCAATGATTTGTCTTGACGTCAATGCTCTTGGCGGGTGGCCTTGTGAGCCATGGATAATATGAGCTTCAGAGTCCTTTCTTTCACTGAATCACATCGCCAATGTTGAGGCAGGTCGCTTCTCCCGCTGGCCCGTGCTCACTTTCACATGCTCCAATCCAAGTAGGCAGTCACGGTTCTCTCCACCCTATCCCTCAGGATTCAACGCTCCCATCTGCGGCATCCAAACCCCATCTCCACTCTGTAGCGCCGCAAAACCATCTAAATGCCTCTCCGTCAAAACACAGCTCCCCTCACTCAATTCATTACTCCTCTTCAAAATCCAAAGCCTCACAACCTCCTCCGGCTCCCCTTTACACACACTGAATTGTCCCAGGACGCCCCAGACAGCTTGGAAAGCCACGCTGCCGCGCATTTTCGTCATGGCTTTGTATTGGATGATGCATTCCCAGGACATGAGGATATTATTCGCTGTGCGTGAGGCTTCGGTTTCTAGGGTTGTGGTGGGGATTGGAAAGTTGGTGAGCTGGGCCAGGCGGTGGCATTGTTGGAGGATGAAGAGGCGGGTTGTCCAGTAGGTTAATGCGGCTTCGTATTCAACGAAACTTGCGAATTTGAATACGTACGGCAGCATCTCCTTTCCGGGGGACTCTTTCTCTGATGTCTTGACGACGTTGACGCTGTGTAGGAGTCGATCTTCGGCGTAGGCATCTCTGAGGTTGTAGAGAAGGGTCGCGACTTTGACGGCGCCGGGTACGAACGTTTCGTCGTGCCGGGTTCGTTGGGCAAGCTTTATTAGGCGCGGGAGGGTGATGAACAGTTTGTTGCTCGTCTTTCTTAGACTCCTGAGATAGGAAGTGTCGAACTCGTCGAATGGGGGATCCAGGTCCAGCCAGGCGGAGTTTTCGAATGGCGAGGAGCTTTCTGCGCTAAAGAGTTGCAGGGTGAAGGCGACGTAGAAACTGTTGACGTACCACAAGGCGCGGTAGAGGCAGCTTGATGAGGATTGTGGATCTGGTGGACGGGAAATGAACATCGCCGCCAGACCCTTCATATGTAGGACGGCAGACTGGTCGACCGGCCCTCGTGTGCGTTCGACGCTCCAAGCTCGGACTGAAGCCTCGAAATGGAAAAGCATGGCGACGGTGAGCATAGCCTCATCAGAATTTGCGGCTCTCCCACTCTTCATCAGTGAATGAAGAGCCCCTGTAGCAAGCGTTGAAGTATGAAAACACTGTTCTTCGGAGAGGTTTCCTTCGCCCATGTCGATGCTGTGGGCTTCCATGTTGGCTCTTAGGGCGAGGTCGAGGCAGGGGCTGTGGCCGATTCGAGAGGGGATATAGAGGTAGAGAGAGTGGGCCTTCCCTGTTGATTCGAGCCATCGGATTGCTTTGCGGACGAGGAGGGAGTTGTGTGAGGATGATGGGGTTTTGCATAGTCGGGGAGGCGATGGTCCGTCGTTCTTGCTCTGTATCTTGCAATCAGCATCACCGCCCCTTCCATGAGAACAGATTCTTCGCAGTCTTACCCTTTCACCAATCGCCCACTCTCTTTCTGGCCTAGGCAACCGCGTATGCCCAACCCAATTCATTTTCGCCACTCAAGCAAAACACCCATAGGGCTGTAAGGCTAACCCTCACCTCCAAGAAGCCACAACCCAGCACGGCAGGATCTTTATAGGGCCAATACCACTTCTTCCCTCACTCCCACACCCTAGAATCTCGGGATCCAGGAAGCCTTCGTGCCTGCCAACCCGCCAAACTCTATGACAACTCGCAGATGCCCAGACGAGGGCTTTCCTGTATCAATGCCTCAGTCTCAGCGACAATCACCAGTCTGGAGGAAACTTACGACTTGGCAAGAGTGCTGTAGTCTGTTCTGCCCTCCCGGACTACTTCGAAGGATTCGAGATGTATCTGTCTTCGGAAAGGTCGTGACCAATCCACTTCAGCTTCAGCTGAACAAGCAACTCACCAGCTGAAGTCAAACGTGGGTCCGAGCTGTCCGATACCGATGCCCTACTCTCGTATTGTGCTAGCAGAAAAACCGTGCCCACCTCGATCCCCAGAATTTCTCGAAAATCGTTGGGCTTTCGTAGTACAATATCTCACGCGCGGCGTACGTTTGAGAATGCTCGAAAGCCTCGCAACGAGACTATTTCTTTGTCGATTGTAACCGCACCTTAGCATTTTTCGTAATGTTAAGGCCGTAGAAATACTCGACTAGTCCTAAGCTTTCGATGCGTACTAAAATTATAGTGGTTACTTCAAGTTCATTTCATCACGAAAGAATCTCGAAGTCGAAGGGTAGGCACGGTTTTTCTGCTACGGTAATACATGCGTCCTGCATGCCGGCAATGAACTTAGCCTTCGTCCATACATGTACTTTCTTTCTCGAATGAGTGAAATAGGCGCCGGCAGTGCAAGCCTAAGACAATGCTTATTTTGCAGCATCGATCATTCTGAGTGATATTGAATCATCTACCAAGACTCTGACAAAACCCCTCCAACCCTCTGACCTGCTTTTCGAGTTGAGTCGGGAAACCAATAAACGCCGCGCCATAAGTCTTTCTTCTCTCATGCTCATTCGTACGTCTTACCCTCGTTGACCGCCAAACCCGACAATAACAAGCACCGACCTCTCCGAACTCCCACCCACGCCCAGCTCACACCTCCGTAGTACCACATGAGACGCCAGAAACACCCAAATCCACCACAAAGCACCATCTTAGTCCTCCCCAGTCCCATCCCCATCACTATCATCCTCCTCCAGCACAATCCTTCTAAGCACATCCTTCTCAAACAAATCAACAACAAACCTCCACTGCTGAACCCCATACCCATGCCCCGCAAGCAGAACCATAGCCTTGCGGAACAAATTCACACTCTTGAACCCGTCAGCCTTCTTCTGATGTTTCAGCGCATTCAGCTCCGTCAGAGCCTTGTTCATAAGGACAGTATTCCCGAGCTTGGTGATGGAGTCCAGGATCTGCTGGTTTTGAGGCTCGTCGTCCGTCACGGGACCGGGACGGTTGCGGATCAAGGCGCTGTTGGGCCGGGTGGTTTGTGAGAAGGGCTGGAGGGAGAAGAGTTTCTCGAAGTCGAGAGGGAGGACGTAGCCGAGACTTTCGCCCATGACATTCACGGTGCCGTCCCAGCCGTACTCCGCAAGAATTTCCTGGCCGTGCAGACTGCGGGATATCAAACCCAGTACGAAGAACGCCGTACCGCGGAAAGTCATAACCTGGGATTGTTCCGCGATTTGCACAATGTACTTGACCACATCCGTTCTTTCGAGGAAGGGCGCCCCGAGTTCCATTGATCCAACGTTGCCGACGGCCCAGAGACAGCCTTTGACTTTGAGGATGGTTTCGGGGTCGTCTTCTTCCATGGCGAAGTCTTGGATCGTGGCGGTAAATTCTTCGAAATGGCCTTTGGCTTTTAGAAGTTCGCAGCCTTCGGTGGTTCGGGTGAGCTCGCGATAGAAGTGTGGTGGGACGTAGCCGTAGTCTTGAGGTCCCAGAGTGTCATCCAGCGCTGCATGGGGCTTGTCGGGAACATCTGAGAGTGCTCTTGCAAGTGATGCTTCGACCAATGTGACGTAGGTGTCGTTGCGGCCGAGGAACCAGTCGTCCATTTCGCGCGTGATGTAGTCCAGTCCATCGAGATAGTGGTAGCCCACTGATGTCGACAAGAATCGCAGCAGAAGCGGCGCACCAATTTCGCCCAGATGATCCAAAGCAGGCCGGCACTTGACCACGTACTCCAGGGAAGTGATGTCGTTGCAGGCCTCTTCGAGAATCTTGATCGCAACTTCGCACACTTCAATCTCAGGATCGTACAGCTGGCTGACCAGAAGCTTGATCGCCCATTCCGAAGCACAACCACCAAGTACGGATGGCTCGATGGGTTCTACTGCGTACTTCCGAAGCAGCCGCGTTGCCATGATCCGCATCTGCTTCGATCCCGCGATCATAGCTTTCGACAGAATGATCCTCGGATGACTGTCCAATGAGTAGTCCAGGTTTGAAAGCAGACACCTGATCAAGTCGTCCCTGTTTTTAAGCTCGACGATGTGGTAAAACATGTTGATGATGTGCCACCGCTCCAGAATCTGCAGTCCTTTCGGGTCGCTACACATGACCCCCAGCATTGCGAAGTATCCACCGACCAGCGTCTCCGAGAGTCGATCCGGAGAGAACATGGGATTCTTAGAAGTAATGCCACTCGCCGAATCCAGTTGAGCAAGACATTCCGCCAGCTGCCGTATCGACTTGTTGTTGATCAAGTAGTTAGCACCTTCGTGAGTCTGCAGCAGCGTCTTTGCCAACGCGCAGGCCATTCTCACGTATCGCTGATTGGCCTTCGTATTCGAAGCATCCGAGAATCGAAACTGGAACGGCCGCAGGAACTTGAGCAGGCGATGCACAAACTTTGACTTCTCTGTGGCTTCGAAGAGGAGCTTGGGGTTCGTCAGTGGACCCTCGATCAGCTCAAGTATCAGATTCCAGTCCCACTTGATGTAGTTGACGGAGTTGAGCACACCAGTGTCGAGTACTTTGGCGCGAAACTGCACCTCGTCCATATCCGCAGATGATTGCGTCTTGGAACCTGACCTCGCCCTCGCACCATCAAAGTCATCGTGCGTTCTCGAGTGTGTTGATGATGATGGGTCAGATCGCCAGAGTCTAAGGTTGACCTTATCAACCTGGTAGACTGTGGTCAAAGCACGGAATCGCTCCTCGGATTCGAACTGCAATGCCGTGTGTACAAGTCCGGGCATCGCTTGCAACTCGGCCCCCCATGAAGTTGGCAGCAGGTCACTCGCCTTCTTCAATACTTCAGCCACCATCAAACTCGTCCGTCGTTTGAGCGTATCGTTTGGTGCATCGCGTTCGGCGTGAAGTAAGCCTTCCATCAAGCCCTGGCGGAGCAGGACAGCCAACGCCACAGCTGTGAAGTGCTGCACAAGGTTCCTCTTCTGAGCATCGTTGTCGCTTTCCTGTTTCGTACGCTGAGAGCCATCGTGCTCTGGGGTCAACTTGGCCACTCGTGCGTAAGTGGTCAACCTTCTGCCGCCAATGAAAGGCGTCGACCAGGAGCGCTTCTCGAGTCGCAGGATATCACTCAATAAGTCCAGGGTGGCACTGCGTGTCCTGATGTCCGCGATATACAGCGAGGATACCACGCTTCGCACTGGTAGAAAGTTGTGCAGAGACAGGGTCATCAAGCCAGACCAGCTCTTGAACATGCCGGCGATCACCCTTGAACTGGCCGCCAGCTTGTCGTCGAAAGAATGTGACGAGTGGGGTTCTGTGAAAGTAGCAAAAGCCGAGCTGAATTCAAATCCAGACCGCAGCACTCCTCTCCGTGCCGGAAGGTCCATCAGATGCAGTAGAGGTCCAAGTAATGTCTCTGGTGCATGGTAGACCCCGTTTCCCATAGCTTCCGCAATGACACTGATCCCGCCAGCGTTTACCACCAGCATGGGGTCTTTGAGGAGCATCTCGGCCAGAGTCAAAATGGCAATGTTTCGAAGCTGGTCGTCCGAATGGTCTGCGACTGCCACGATAATCCTCACGACAGCAGGATGTATCTCGCGAGTGCCATCCTTCACATCCAGGAACGCCCTCACGAACTTCAGTGCCTGCTCTCGTTCGACACGAGCCTTACTCTCCTTGATGAGAGACAGAATCACGAGATAGTCCGTCTGTAGGGCCCGAATGGTCTGTAGAGATTTTCGATCCGTGATGGCATATCGAATCACTCGATATCCAGCCGCCACGACTTCTCTACTGTCGCTCAGCAGCATGATCTGCATTCGAAGACCAAATATCGACCATGCCAGATCGTATTTGAGAGTGGGATGTCGGCGGAACAAATCGACCAAGTCGTTAGCTTGATTCACATAGTAGTCCGACCCCATATCCTCCTGCTCAAGCGCCTGCAGAATCTCCGCAAGAATGTACGTCGGCGATTCCAGCTCCGGGTCAAATTGCTCTGCCTGGTCCTCAGTCAATTGCTGACTGGGTTCCGGAAGCTGCTGGATCGTAGGCCTGAAAAGCTGCGACAGCCTCCCCTTGGGACTCATAGGCTGCTGCTCCTTACTCCGTTGAATCTCCGCCTCCAAATCCAACTTCAACTGTGCAATCTTCCTGTTCGACGCATTAAGCTGACTCTCAGCAGCCATACGCTGGTCTCTTGATTTCTTGGCATTCTTCGAGTTCAACGCTTCCAAAAGATTCTCCGTACCCGCCTTAAGACGCGTCTGCTTCTCAATCTCCTGCCTATACTCCGCCTGTCTCTGCTCCGAAGAGACCGTATCCGTAGCCCCATCGTCATACGCGGCATAACTGCTAAGATCCAATCTTGAGCTGAACGATTTCAGGTCTGCAGTGAAGCTGCCCGGCGGAGGCTGGGCTGATCGCGCGTAAGACTGGTTCTGCTTGGCGGTCATGAAGCTGGAGGCGGACAGGGAGCCGCCCTCTTTGGCGGAGCGCGAGGGCGGGATGAGGACATTGCCGGGCTGGGTGCCGACTGTCGGGGCGGCGGCGCGGTTGGGAGGGTTTGCCATCTACGACATCCGCCGGCGCGGTGGCCGTCATGTGTCGTACGTCCGCGAGCGTGGGTGTGGTGATGCATTGAGATCACCGGGAGAGCCGCGCATTCGAGTGTTGGCGCATTGAGCAGAATATTATCTGGTGTTTGTCGCGACTCGATGGGTGTGGATTTCGATCCGGAGAGGCGGTTATAGTCTTCAAGTGTGGGATGTCAGCGATGTCGTCGTCAGTACCAAGGAGCGGGCGAGGTGAAGTCGTAATTCAGGTACGAGGTCTATACTAGGAGCTATTATTACGCCAGCCAAAGCCGGCTAATGAATGTTAATGAAATACCAGTTAGCCTATGCAATAGCTAGCTCGTTCTTAGCTGATCAGCTTCTTCTTCTTCAACACATCTCACCTCACCAAGATCAACACTCACTTTCAAGATGCAAGTCTAGAACGACATGCGATTGCGAAGTCGATGCCGCATACCCGCTCTCCGTGTCCATCCTCCCGACACCGACCACCGCCTTCCAGAGTCAATGGCCTGACGCAGCGGCCAGCTCCGATGCGAGCTCGACCACACGCGACTTGCTCGAGCTTTACGTCGACCACACAACGGCCTCTTCCGCCCACCCCGATAAGAAGCATAGTCGTTTCTTCTTCCATATATCAATCCCAGCGTAAGCTTCCTTGGTAGTCCCCCATTCTCATTGTCAACATTTCATATCTGCTTTCATACACCTCCACATCTCCCTTCCATCCCCAACAACAACCACCTCAACAATGGCCATCCTCACCCACGCCCGCTACGGCAAAGACAACGTCCGCCTCCTCAAAACCGATCGCCATGCAGATGGCACCCAATCCGTCACCGAAACGACCGTCTGCACGCTCCTCGAAGGCGACATCGCCGCCTCATGGACCCACGCCGACAACGCCAACATCGTCGCAACAGACACACAGAAGCAGACAACCTATATCATGGCCAAACTGCACCCCGTCAACCCACCCGAGCTCTTCGCCAGCATTCTCGGCAACCACTTCATCCAGCAATACCCGCACATCACCGCCGCGACAGTGAGCATCACCGTCCACCGCTGGACAAGAATGGAAGTCGAAGGCAAGCCCCACCCCCACAGTTTCCTGCGCGACGGAGAAGAAACCCGCGTCGTCGAAGCTATAGTCCGCAGAAACGGAGGCATCTCCATCCGCAGCGGAATCGACGGCCTCCTCGTCTTCAAATCCACCGGCTCGCAATTCTGGGGTTTCCACCGCGACGAATTCACCCGTCTGCCCGAAACCTGGGACCGCATCCTCTCCACAGCCGTCAAAGCCGACTGGCACTGGAAGACGTTCGCGGATGTGGAAGAGGTGCGGAGGGAGCAGAACAGGTTCGATGTGGCTTACATGGATGCGAGGAAGATTACGCTGGAGACTTTTGCCAAGGAGAATAGTCCGAGTGTGCAGAACACTATGTATATCATGGCGGAGGAGATTTTGAAGGCGGCGCCGAGGGTGGAGAGTGTGGAGTATAGTCTGCCGAATAAGCATTATTTTGAGATTGGTGAGTCTATATCATCTTCAGGGGATGGGATGTTTGCTGACTTTATCTCCCAGATCTGAGCTGGTACAAGGGCCTGAAGAACACCGGCGCCGACGCCGAAGTCTACGCACCGCAAAGCGACCCTAACGGCCTGATCCAATGCACCGTCACGAGAGAAGGCGGTAAGGCGAAGTTGTAGAGCCGAAATCTTTCAATTCTTGAGCGTTTTGTTCCCGAAATACAGGCTATCTAGCCCACGCATTTCACGGCAGCCGGAGGTCTTGATGTCACATATAGAAACTGTTCCATAGAAAGCACGATACCCATTCTTACCACAAAACGCCCCGCCATGCTTTCCTATACATGTCCTCGAACGCCTTGCTGAATGCGAACCCCATCTCCATCTATTGCGCAGGCGCAGCTTTCGGTTGTGCCTCCGCTGATATCGCCGCCCTGACCTCCGGTATTTGCGCTATACTCTTCGGCTGTCCTCCCATCTGCAGCAAATTCTGCTTATACGGATGATTCGCACCCTCAAAACCTGCGTCACACACGACATTAGCAAAACACCCTCCCTTCCCCCCGTCACCAAGTCAGAAACTTACACCTCAACCTCCCCATCCTAACATCCCTCAACCGATTCTTCGGCAACATGCCCCTAACCGCGCGCCTGAGCACCTCCCCTCCCCCCCACTTCGCCCACATCTTCTCCATCGTCATCTCCTTCAAACTACCCGGCCTTGTCGTATGGCTGTAATACTTTTTCTGCGCTTTCTTTTTCCCGGTTACGTGCAGCGCAGAGCAGTTTGTTACGACGACGTAGTCGCCGCAGTCGGTGCTGGGGTCGTAGGTTGGTTTGTGTTTTCCCATTAGGGTGCAGGCGATGGAGGTTGCGAGGCGGCCGAGGGGGCGGGCGGAGGAGGTTGCGTTTAGGAGGTGCCAGGTGCGGGAGTAGGAGAGGCGGGTCTAACAACTGCATATTAGATCTTGATTTATGGCATGGAATGAGGGTGGATGTACTTGGCCGATGTAGTGCGACATGTTTGCGGTGTGGGTGCCCTTGACGGGCTATGTGGAATCGGTCGTTCTCTTTGCGTTGATGAATGTCGGTGTCCGATGCGATTCGAGGCGATATAGGAGGCAATAAGCGAGTATCGAGAAGTCTTGTGATGTGATATCGAAGCGTGAAGTCGAAAGCCCAATGCTCGGCTCGGGGGTTCACGCTTTCTCCGCAATTGATTAACGGCTTAATCAAATACTTTGATTTGAAATCAAGCGCCCCTCCAACCTCACCTCATCCCCGCCAAACAAAACCAGCCAGCAAGCATGGAACCATCAAGGTCCCCTCCCACACCCAATTGCATATACCTCCCACCATGACGATCCCACCTTTCGAAACAACATTCGCCGTCCCTCTAAGCTGCGAAGCCTGCATCAAAGACGTGAGCAGCTCGTTATACAAACTCGATGGTAGATCACCTCCACTCCCCTCCCCACCACCAAATCCTAACAATCTCCCCAGGTATCTCGAACGTAACAGCCTCCCTCCCCACCCAACAAATCTCCATCCTCGGCACCGCCGCCCCCAGCGCCATCGTCGCCGCAATCCAATCCACCGGCCGCGATGCCATCCTGCGCGGCTCCGGCAAAGCCGAGTCTGCCGCCGTCTGTATTCTCGAAACGCACGCCTCGTCAGTGAAAGATAACGTAAGGGGTTTGATCCGTATGGTGCAAGTCTCGCCGAGTATGACGATCCTGGATATGACGCTCAAGGGCGTCTCGCCTGGGAGTTACAATGTTACGGTCCGCGAGACGGGGGATATTTCGCAGGGTGCTGCGTCCACAGGAGGCGTGTGGGATGCGGTCGCCGCGAAGAAGGAAGGCAGGGTAGGGAAGGGGGTGTTTGGGACGATTGAAGTGGGCAAGAGTGGATTAGGCTCTGTGTTTTTGGACAAGCCGATTCAGATCTGGGAGATGATTGGACGGAGTATTGTTGTCAGTCGGAAGGAGGGTGCGTTTGAGAAGGAGGATCCGGATACGCTTGTGGGGGTTATTGCGCGGAGTGCGGGCGTTTGGGATAATGATAAGACGGTTTGTAGTTGTAGTGGGAAGACGGTTTGGGAGGAGAGGAAGGAGGCTACCGCGAAGGGGATGCTTTGATTTGGGGGGTTTATGATTGATGAGGTATGGAGGTATGTGAACGTATGACTGTGTCGATTCTCCTGCACCTTTGCAAATAGTCTCCCAAGAGGCCTGGCAGCTCACCTCGATTACGAACTTTGAACGATTAAGGACAGGACGACAGCTGCTTTTACCTGGCGAGCCGAACAATGAGAATAACAGTTCTGCTTCACTCAATCCAACGGTTCCTAACAAGCTCAGCGAGAAGAGAAGAACGAGGCCAAGCTGCTCTCATAGCTATTGGCTACTGACATACACCCAGGATGCCGTGTCTGCAATTCCTAGAGTTCTGCTCGTCGTATCCAGCCATACGAATCCAGCGCTGCCTCCCAGACTCGCTGCAAGAGCGTCGGATCGGCACGCCTGACACGAAATCGCCCTTCGACGCAGAACAGCCTGGCATCATCACCCGTTGTACCGTTCCGGACGTCGAAGCGGACGTTCCACCGGCTCTACAATCGAAGATCCTTAGCACTTGTCAAGCAAAGACAAAGACGAATGTTGGTTCCAACACTCACCGCCGGAATCCGCTCATCAAGATGCATCATCTTCCCCATATACACTGCACCCTCGACCGGCGGACACGATCTCTGCGCAACGCCATCGGGCCGCTGCCACATCTCAGTCGCGTTGCAAAGTGACTTCGCGCCGTAAAGCACAAGTCCTGCACGCTCCATATCGACGAAGAAGCCCACAGAGACATTGGATGCTTTGGACAAGTCTTCGTATGCACGTCCGCGGATGTCGATTGTTAGGTTCCGACCACTTAGTCGGAGCGTCAGCATCTGTGGGAGTTGCGGGAATTGTGAGTAATGTACATTACTGGCGGGAATGGTCTAAGCTCAAGACCGTAGATGTCTAATAGGTCTGTATCCGGCTCGTACGGGTCGTCCTTGGTCGAGCAGTGCTTCAGGGTGGTGTTTCCTGGGATGGAGGTGTCGGTCTGGCTGGCCCAGAGGAAGGCGATCCCGAACAGGCTGTAGAGGGCGATGATAACGATACGGGATTGCATGCCGATACAGCCAGTTGGTCGACACTGACTGATTGAGCAAATACGTGTCCTACGTGAGAATCTTCGAAGCACAGGAGAAGCCGTTGCTCCAGGCCGTCTATAAGTTTTCAACCGGCAGCATGTCACAATCATGGATGTTCAGCACTTGACAGCTTGCTGTGCCGTGCATGTGCTGAAGCTCCTTGGCACGTCTTGGTGGAGGAAAGTCTGCTTCGTGTGCCTCGGATGGCGTTCCAAGAGCTAAATTGACGGGATGTAGGCTGCATGGCGAGTTGACTACCATGGCTCACCTTGTGAAAGGTTCTATGAACTGCACGTTGCAGAGTTGCAACTCACTTCCACGGTCAGCAAGACGAACTCAACAGCTAGCAACGCGAAAGATGTTTCAAGAATGGATCATGAAGCGTTCAACGGCCATGAGTCGCCTAGGCTCCATCGAGTTGGACAGCATCAGCAAACGGAAGGACGTGACGGCGAAAGAAACACTTTCAGGGAGGCGAGGTGTGCGTTATGAGACATGACAGAGACAATCATGGGGAGTATGACCATGTGGAAAGCTTGGCGGATGATTCTGATGGTACGTACAGAAACAATAGAAGGGACTGTCACGGGGGCTCGATTGAGATATCCCAAGTGTTTACGAGTTGATGGCAAGCAGTAAGATGAGCGCAGATGAGGGAAGAACTCCGTTCAACGTCCGCTCAAAATGACATTAAACCGAAACACGGTAGCGGCCAGTTCCAGTGGTGTCTTCAGGTTTCAATCAAACCAAGTAGAAGATCGATTCCGTGCTGTTTCCACCTAGGCGGCCTGGCGCTGTTTGATCTAAGGGGTGATCATTTGCCAGAAGTCGAAGAGCTTGTTCTGCAGTTCCACTCTTTGATTGCATGTGATCCGAGTACTCCACCAGTCCTAGTCGTTTGTATGTCTTCGCGGACCGATCGACGAGCTCTAGCACAAGCCAAAAGTTATCCCAAGCCTTCTCAGGTAATGCGTGGCCTGGACGACCTGGAATCATGGGCCGATCCTCCGAAGGTGATGCATAGCCAGCATACATGAGGAACCGCTCTGTGGTTAAATATGCAGACTCGTCTTCCAGTGGGGCATCCAGATGCACACTAACGTTCAGGCTGGCCATGTTCAAGCATGCCCAGGTGTCTCGCTTAGGCTGGGGCCTAAGAATGTAGTACTTTTCCACCAAGTCATCATACCCAAGACGCACTGCTTTCAAGTTTGCTCGAATCTCTAGCCACCCGGTCTGGACTGTGGTTCCCGAAACTTTCGTCAACTCATTGACCGACAGCTTCTGAGTGTCGAGGACTTCGAGTGCCGTGGTCATCCGGGGTCTGTCAAAAAGGGTGTCTACGACCATGTCAATAGAGAGTGGCGAAAAGCTTGGAAAAACCCTTCTCGGCCTTGGAAGTGGTCGCTGGCTTCGACTTGGATTCGCAAACCAGAGCAATTGTCGATGCAGATGTCTTCGCCATAGGCCAGCCAGGTAGTCATCGCCAAGAAGATTCTCAATTGCGGTAGCAAGTCCAGCGAGAGCCCATGGTCTGTCATCGGGAAATGTAAGGTCGCACATGGTGTATGCTTCGAGGGCGTCACTCCACATGCCACAAAAGTCACAGTGGCCTTTGCAAGTGTCCAGAGACTCTGTATTGTAACGAGTAGCAACCAGCTCTGTGATCCTCTCACGCCATGAGAGGCGTGGAACCATGCCAACATCCCAAACTGCTCGCAAAAAGCTTTCATCGTTTGGGTGGCCCTCGAAGGTCGCACCTGAGCAGCATTTCCAGGAGATACGATCGTCGAGGAAGTGCAGTATTCGAGGGGATAACATGTGCTCCTGGAAAACCCAGCCTCTTTTGTGCAGTGATGATTTTGAGACTCGATCCTGAAACATGCTTACGTCGAGCAGCAAGTCATACACATCGTAATTAATCCCCGGCATGGACATTTTGCGAAACTTGATCTCAATAGGCCTGATCAGAGCAGGATCTCTCGGCCGGAAAAGGCCCTCGGCGCCTCCGACCTCAGTTGCGGAAATGTTGCACAGTCCATTTGCATAGACTGTGCACATGTTCTTCGATTCACTAGCCCAATCTTCAGGGCTGTCTTGTATAATACAAAGGCTGTCGATCCAGAGATATCGAACTCCTAGGACACGGCAGACCTGAATGGCGTCTTGAAACGTTTTGGGTAGTAAAGCAATCGATTGTCCTTCGGAGAGTTCGGTCTGATTTTGTTTGCGCAGCTTAGGGAAGACTTCGTCTCCCCACCGATGGCTTAATGTAATGAAAGGAACGTTGCGAAGTGTGCAAGTTGCCGTCTTGAGTACACGAAACTTCGTCGCTTCGCCGGGCATGTCGATGTCAAGCAGTCTAGTGGGAAGCCACCTCGATGTTGCACTCTTGTTGCATGAGGTGTGGCGTGTAGAGCACTCTTGCAACCAGCGTTGGGCCTGTCTTAGAACTGTCTCGTCCCCGGTATTTGTGGCAATTGCTTCAACTCTTTCGTATGGACATCGCCGTTTCTTTTTGAATGAAACGAAATCGCCGATCCTGTGAATAGGGGGCAAATATGGTCCTAACGATCCTGATAGCTCTTCATAATATCTCGGGATTGGTCTTAGCTCGAGTAGGCTGCCACTGGGCTTATCGCATTTGATCGAAATTCTCTTGTGAAACTCGGCCACGTTGTTCCGCCCAGAAGCCTCCCACGTTGTAATCAATGTCCCGTCGGACGACGAATGAGATTTCGAATTGGGCAAGAGATGCGGATATCTTCCGATAATGTTGTTCCAGACTAAGGCACAAACCGGACAATTTTCCTGAACAGAGGCCCATAGTTCGTCCGCCGACTCATGATGGCGAAGCCTGAGCCAATCCCTCGACTCTCGCTCCGCTAAGCGGTAACACACCTGACATCTTATGCAAAGGTCCATAGCAAAAGATCCAGGTCCGTTGGTGAGGTCGAAAAAGTGCCGAATGTAGGGAACAGAAGTCAGAGCAGTCGCCTTCAGAAAGGAAAGTGGAAGTCCACATGTAGCTAACGCACTGCGCCTACCTCCTGCAAGCCGCGGTCACACAGCCTGCACGGAGTAGGCCGGTCTAGAACTAAGCTAGCCTTGCGCGTAAAGAGCGAGGCGATTGGGAACACCAATAAAAGGGACAAGAAGCTTGGTGCTAAGCGAGACATTGTCCCTTCACAGCTTGCTGTGCCGTGCATGTGCTGAAGCTCTTTGGTGGAAGGGAGGCTGCTTCATTTGTCTCGGATAGCGTTTCAAGAGCTGGAAGCAGCAATATTGGCCGGCTGCAGGCTGCATGGCGAGTTGGACTCTCTAGCTCACTTTTTCTACGAGTTGTAAGTCCCAGACCCTTGACTCGATTCAACCGCCAGCAAGACGATTTCCGCAGCCAGCAATAGGAAAGATGATTCATGAATGGGTCGAAGCGTTCAGAGGCCATTCCTCGGCCGAGCGCCGTGATGAATAAAATCAGCGAACGGAAGGCGATGATGGCGGAGGGGATGCTTTGAAGCGAAGGGAATACTTTGAAGGAGGCCCGGGTCGAAACAGCCTGGCGGATTTAAAGGTAAGGCTTTGACAACCCCGGCGTCTTTGTCAACTATCCAGAAGGCAATCAAGCCATTGAACCACAAACAAGAAATGTCGAACGAAGTCAAGGATGCAAACAATCAACCGCCATGCAAAAGGTCTGACCGGGAACATTTCACACATCGTCCTCTATAGACCATGGACGTCTTCCAGCAAACCCTTGCAATGAACTTATACCTGACAGACATCGCCAAACACGGCGAGGCCAACCTCAACAGGGAGATCGAAGTATTGCGGTTCCGGATAGCCGAATGGCGGAAACTCCACGCCGATTTACTCGTCACCAGGACCGTGTATGTCGATAACATGAATAAGCTGCAGGAAGACTTCGGTCGTCTCCTACACCAGGCAGGAACGTCCGCGGCCAGAGAATTGAATGAGGCGAGGGATTATCTTGCAGGCCTGGACTTGAGGTTGATAGTCATTGAAGGAGAGATCTCTCAGGCGGAAGAGAAGCAAGTTAGGCTCCTTGGGAAGGCAACGAATTTTGCAGATGTGAGGAAGAAGGAGAGTGTTCGACAAGACAATCAGCCACCCACGCTTGCAAAAGATGCCAACAAGCTCCTGAAACCAGCCCTTCGGACTTCGGGCGGTAGGGAGCTGATCAAGAACCAGAAGACAGTCCATCTTGTCGATGGGACGATCTTTCATGAGCGGAAAAGTCGCGAGAGGAAAGCAAATAGCGACCACGGGCACTGGGATTCAGGCTGGGCCGATGGGAACGGCGTAACAGGTGGAACTTCACTTGAGACGATGACAGGCAGGTCAGAAAGGCAGGGAAAGAAGCGTCGATATGAATTCGACTTCGATGATACTTGTCGGAGGTATGACCCTGGCAACTGAAAAACATATCACAGAGACAAGGCGGCTATTGATTGACGATCATATGATCAGCAACCGCAAGACTGGGCATTCGCAAAGCAAGGCCCTGGACGGCCATGTCTCAACCACAAGCTTGTGAATGAAACATTCGAGACATTGCAAGCGGTATATCTATCTCTGTTCCTTCCGCCAGCCGCAACCTCCTTTTGGTCCGCTGGAAACAAAACAGAACTCGTTCCTACCCCAACGCAAACGTACGCTTCAACCATGGCACCCAAACAACCCACAGAAGACTACTATACCATTTTCAACCTACCTCAAACAGCAACATGTCACGAAATTGAAGAGAGTCATCAGAAGCTCATGGCAGAGAACTTCGACGGGGACGTGGCTACCCTTCGATTCGCAAGTAGCCCCCTATTCCCTCTTGAAAGTCATACGTGTGACTAATTTACAACCTTTGTCTAGCCCACCGAAGCCAGTGAAACTCTGACGAATATCTTCAGCCGCAGCGAGTACGACGAGGTCCACCTGCCACGGATTCAGCGAGACAAGGCTGCGCAAGCCTTGCGGAAAGAGCTCCATGAGACGTTCTCCGATCTGGCAGACCTCCGGATTCAGAGAAGGCGACAACTTCGTTTGAGACGCTTTCTCCGGCGAGATCGACGTCACTGGGAGAGGGAGATGAGAATCCTCCGATCGTGGGATGTTAGGCGTATGGCAGCTGTGGAGTGTAGGGAGTGGATTGGTGAGTTGATGTGGAGAGAGGCCAGGGTGCGAAGCATTGCAGACTTCATCGACGAGGTTCGTGGGAAGGTGAGAATCTTAAAGGGGGCGATTGCTAGGAAGCGGGATAAGGCTGAGGAATCGAGGGGAAGGCTTCGAGAGTTGGGAGAGTAGTCCGAAAGCTGTCGTAACGGAGCGAAAAGGGTAGTTCAAACATACAGAGGACTGTGCTGTTTGACAGGTACACTTCTTTGGGCATGCAAGGTGGCTTGATCTTGCGTAAAAATCAATGCTCTGAATCGCTGAAACAATTTCTAGGCCTCAAATGTTAACGGCTCTGCTAGTATGCAAAGTGATTCGCCCATGTACGTCTCGGACAGCCTTGTCTTGGAAAGACGACACAGAAAATCTAAGACATACTAGTGACTGGAGCCAGTGACTAGACGCTCTCGCCTGTATATATCTACTTCGCCTCCTCGCTCTTTCTGGTAATTCCCGTCCTTCTTCACCCTCCAACACTCGTTCAACAATGGCTCCGGCCCAAGTAGAACAGAACTACTACGCCATTCTTGGCCTACCGCCAACAGCAACCTTCCAAGAAATCGAGAAGAGCTACAAGAAGCTCGCTCTTGAGAGACATCCAGATAAGACCGGCGGATCAACAGCTGGTTTCCAACTCGTAAGCAAGGCTGGCCCCTGAACGTGGTACAGAAACTGACATCAATCTCTTCCAGCTCAACGAAGCTCATGAAACTCTTTCGGATCCAGTGAGACGTAGAGACTACGACATGGCCCGGCGCATACGCCTGCAAAATCACGCACCAACCTCGCAGGCCTCGAAACCCTCCACCGCTTACGCTCCCGCCGCCGACGTCTCTGCCTCCGAAGCACGCCAAAGAAAGTTCATTGCCGACATCCAAGAGCTCGAGATGCAACTCGATCAAGCCAAAGCCAATCTCAAAGCCCTGCGAGGCCGCTGGGACAGCTGTTGGGAACTGACAGGACGGCTCTGCAAGCAAAAGAATGAGAGCCAGGAAAACGCCGAGCCACTCGAGCGTTCCTACGCGACGGCGAGTCCGGAGACGCGGTCGCAGATCTTGAGATGGTGGCGGTTGTTGGAGGACTTGGAGCGCGAGGAAATGAATTTGTGCGAGACGATGGAGAAGATCGCGGCCCAGGATGCTGTGGTTCAGGGGATTAGGAGTAGGATGTATGAGAGGAGGAGGGAGGAGGATGAGTATTGGAAGCAACAGTCGAAGAAGAAGGGTTGAAATTAAGAGATTGGAGACTTCGATTGTTGACTCTCTCGAGGCCTTGCGGTACCCATTTTCATGATTGTGGTAGGGAAGCGTGAGGTCAGGACTATTCTAGCACATGCGAACACTTCTGCTCAACTATCTTCTCCACTTGTGAGTCGTGCTCTTCTAGCTTACGATGTACAGTTCGTAGGCCATCTCGTTTCGAACATTTTGCAAACACAAATCCAGGGATCAGTAAACATGCAGACAGCCTTGTCCTTCGGGAAGATGCATCGAACGTTCTTCCGGGCCTCTGTTTGTCATTGAACATCGACCTGTCCTGCACATACTTTCAACATCAAAGAAGCGATACGAGTAAAGCCGTGGAAGACTTCTACACCATTCTAGACTTGTTTGTGGCGTTCACTGCGTCAAATATGTTAAGCTGAAAGTCGTCCGCACTTGTAGCTGAACCAGGCCCACGAAACGCCTACAGATCCATAACGTCGATTTGCATACTTGTCTGAGAATGCCAAGCTTTCAAGAGGCAATGATCAAGGCTCAGGCAAGAATAGCAGAAGAGAAGCAGTCGAAGGAGGGCGATATGGACGCTCAGAAGGCCGAACTTGCCAGGCTATGGGATGTGTTGAAGACACATTGCACGCGGAAAGCAGACACCTTGACTTCAATCAACCATTTGGAGCGAGAGATCAAGGGTTTAGAAGAACAATATGCCAAAGACCATCGTACAAACGACGGTGGTCCAATTACCTCGTCGCAGTCGAAAGAGCAGCAACAGGAGAAGATTGAGGACAAGACAATGGACTTCCAGGCCGCAATTCATTTCCTTAATGTTACCGAGCAACGTCTGGAGGAGACGGAGAAGACGATCAAAGTCCAGGAGGAGAAGGTCAACAAGATGGAGAGGCAGCAGCGAGCGAGAAAGCATGCCGAGGAGTCAAAGTTGGCGAGAACATACTTTGAGCGGTTCCATGAGCAGTATCAATGAGGTGTCTGAAAAAGATGCTGCAGGTTGGAAAGTATGTGGTTTCGTTGAAGGGAAGGAGTGACGTTCGACTTTGGAACTCAAACGATACACAACGAATTCGTCGATTTTGCAGAATGAGAAAGCACAGCCTTCAACGGGCAAAATTTGACCAAGGCCGTCAGCCAACACAATAAAATCAACCACATGAATATCAAAGTATCGTTCCAATTGTACCTTCTTTAGCCGAGTCCATCTAGTTGCGCCTATATAAACGCAACACAGGTTTCAGCTACCAACGAATCAGCGTTCAGCAAGCCCGTAAGTTCCACCTCTTGCTTCCCGTGCAAGGGTCAGTGGCTAACACCTTTCAAGGCTTGGCTTAGTGGTACAGCGTCTCACTCGTAATGAGAAGATCCCTCGTTCGATTCGGTTCGTTTACGCTCCTTCGTTGAGTGATTGAATATATTCTAACAGTTCTTAAGGGGAGTGGGCATTCTTGCAATGATTCTTTTTTGTTTTGCTTTTGGAGTTGGTGGGGAAACTTTTTTGCTTCGAGAGGAGACTTGGCGGTGGCAGAATTTCATGACAGCTCTCCAAACCATCTTTTCCTTTTGTTTTGCTTCAGTGGCCAACACGATCGATCTGGTTACAGGTTGTGAAGACAATGTAAGCAAAGGTGAGTGAGCCAAAAGGAAACATCAAGAAGGAGCAATTCGAGGTGCACAGCATCGTTTTCCTGTGCAGCGTTCTGTCTCCTAGCTCGACGAGAAAGAGGTCACCCTCATTCATCTCCACATCTCATGCCTTTCGATACTCATAGTATCAAACCCTCAAACGCCTGGCACGCCCCATCGCTATGCCCCGATCCCATTCCCATTGATTCATAACATCATATACCACACAAGGCCCCTATCCAAAACGCCATTTCAATCCCAGTCAAAAACTACGTCCCCTCTCGCCTCCGATCGCCCTCTTCTTGCTGCTGCTGACCTGTCCTCCTCGTCCGAATCCGGAAAGCATTCCTCAGCCTTCTTCGCGTGCTGGACTCTTCCTCAGTCACAGTCGCAGCAGGAGCGTCAGTATCCGAGTTGTCTGTCGTACTCTGATGCCTCTCCGCCACCCGTCTCGCATTCTGCTGAGCACGATACTGTCTCAACGCCGCAATCCGCTCATCTCGAGTCATACGTTCCGGCCTCCGAACACCCATGATACCTTGGAGAATACTCCTCCGTACACTGGCCCTCTCGTTTGTCTCCGCTAGTGGAGGCGGCATTTCGCCTGGTTCGCCTTCGCGGAGGACATGGTTAGGGTTCTCTGGACCTTCTTCTTCGTTGTTATCAGGACGGAGGTCGATTCGACAGAGCGGGCAAGTTCCAGAGACGTTCAATAGCCAGGGGTCGATACAGGCCGGGTGGAAGCGGTGGTCGCAGGGCAGCACGCGCTGGTCTTCGCCGAGTTGGAAGTCTTCGGTGCAGATACTGCAGCCTTGATTCTCTTCGATCTTGGTCTGTCCGCTCGGAACCGCGCCTCCAATACCGCTCTCGGTCGCTGTCCCAGCAGCAGGAGTCTCCGGCTCTCTACCACTATCCTGCGCGCCGTCTTTACTCGCCTCTTCACCTCTCGCCTCCGCAGTCGGCGCCGCTCGAATCGCATCCTGTCCAACGACCTCCACCTCTCCATGTCGTCCTTCAGCCAACTCGACATCACTCGCCTGCTTAGGATCCTGCTCCCGATCACCAAACTTGACAATCGGGATCGTCTCCAACATAGCCATAGCCAGTCCCCTCGCACGACTCTGTCTGGGCCTTCCAATGCCATTCCGCGGTCCATACCTCTCCGGATGACGATGCGCCCTGACCGCACCAGTGATGATGATCGCCAGGAACAGCGCCGTGATTACCCCCGTAATCGAGTATAGTATGATCATAGCCACAGCCGTACTCGGCGACGGACCGAGGGCATTCTGCTGATTCTGTTGTCCACTACCGGTATCATTCGCCGTTCCATTGCTCATACTGCTACCACCAATCGCATCCCTTGGAGCGACGTAGGCGTATGCTGAAGATCCCAACCCATTGACCACGTCCAACATATCTTTCGTGCTATTGCTCGTCCGCATGGAGAAGATCCGATCGTAATCGTTCGGCGAGTCGTCTAGCGAGCAACCGGCAGCGCGCTCAGAATAGAGCACAATGGCTGAGACATTGCGGTCGGTGGCAGTCGTAAAAACGTCGTCAGGTTGCAAATTCCCGGTATAAGGATCGCAAGAGATAAACGCAATATCCGCAGCATCGAGCGTCAGTTGCGAACTTGCATTCGCGAGTATCACAGGCCCATGGAAGCCATCATTCTACCCATAATCAGCATCGCATCCATCCTCAAAGATCAGTGATACGTACGGGTGTGTAATGCTGCGCCGCCGCCGTAAGACCCGCCACAGGAAACACCGTCATACTCCCACCGTCCCTTGACTGCGAGATCACCAACTGCAGACTATCCTGCAAGCCATCGTGCTCGAGGTGTTGCGAATCCGTCGAATTGGCCGGCGAAATGGACTGCGCGGCCGCCAAACTCGCCAGCGCCGATACCAGAAAGAGAGCCATAGTCGTCGTGTCCAGTCCAGAAAGTAGAAACCCAGTAAACAGAAAGGGTACCGGTAGTCGTCTCACAGAAATTCGCCTCCCGCCGACCGCATGTTGTCGTCAACGAAACACATGCAATTCCGCGGGAACCAGTCGAGCCGTAGTCTTTGAACTTTTCTTGCACAGCCTCCTCTCTTTCCAAATACAAAGAAGAGACCTCGAGACAGGAGACAAGAAGCGCCGGGCGATCCAAGAAATGCGCAGCAAGCGCCTCTTCTCTTGGGAGTCCAGTGGTGGAAGTGTGGTTGTCCCTCCTCGCTCCTGCCGTAAGCAGCCAGCCGCCCCGGCGATCGCGGCACGCACGCACGCGCGGCATCTCTCGGCGTGGGGAGACGGAAGCGAGCGAATCAGCTTGAGATCTGGAAATCGGAGGTTGTGAGATCCGGGCCAATCTATCGAGAGAGGGATTCTTTCTTTGCTTCTACGTTGCTTCCACAAACAGTCGCATTGTCCTGTCATTGCTCAAGCCGATGTAGAAGTTTTCGATGGTCTCTAGAAAGGCGTTGTCTCTAACCGCGCGGTAAGCCTGCACAGCAATGACCGAGACAAGACAAGACAAGGGAAACGGATGTCAGCGGGATCACGACCAAGATCCAACAACCCATGCGCTATCGGTCTCTCGTTTGGAATCACGAGGAACGATAGCGCGGCTAAGCACGTGTGAAATTGCCGAGTTGGTTTGGTACATTTGCTTGACTTGACTGTATTCTATGCATTTGCTTGCGTTCAATGCAATTGCGTTAGTAGCTAGCTAGTGGAGTGGAGAGGTCTAATTGAGTATGGCATACGATACAATGAGAGTCAATCGATCCCAACACATCTTCAAGCATTCCTTGCCATCTTGCAACATGTCAGAAGAGCGTCTGCGTATTCACTCGGAAGGACGGTAGACGATACAGCCGACTGCCTTCTTACACATATACTCATCCACTTGCTCCTTTCCCTCTCGCATGTGCAATGATTGAAGTTGCATGAACAGATTCATTTCTCGCTATGCATTTCTCCCATCAATCGATGGAAGATACCTATACCACACTCCTAATCCTATCTGTAGGGCTTTGACCTGTAAAGCTCTATATCGTAGGTAAGCGTCGCTCCCAAGAACGCCATACCAATCCTGACCCAATGCAAAAAGAAGACGACCCCTTCATCACGTATGAAGACCCAGAAGAATGCGTTCCCTTGCCCAAAACGCCAATCGCTCCACCCAATGCTCATGACTGCCGCTTTCGATTCTCAAGATGCCTCCTTGGCTGCTAGTCGCTCGTCCACGAGCCATTCCATGACGCTTTCATAGCAGAGGACGTACTGTCGCAGACTTTGCACCATGCTCAACCGTTGATGCCGGAAGTCTTCGACGGTCTTCTCGACAAGGTCCTGATCGTCGCGCTGGACCCAAGCCCCGTCGATCTCGTCGTGGTTCTCTCGGAACTGCGATGCAAAGAAGCCAGCGTCTCTTTGCTTGGCCGGCGGGGCCTTGTCGACATCCATGGGGGAGCCTTCCCGAGCCTGTCGTGCCGCTCGCTGGCGCTTGAGCATGTCAATGACCGAGTCAACGGTGCAGAAAGTACCCGTACGACCGCATCCAGCGCTGCAGTGGACAAGAATAGGTCGCTTGTTAGGCGACTCTGGCTCACGAGCGCTGGTCTTGTTAGTGGCCCGAACGACTGCATCGCACTGTTCTACCAGTCCGAGGAGATGCGCGGGATGCGCGGGAGCACCAAAGTCTGGCCAGCTCGAATACTGCAGTTGAGTGATCTCCCGCATCGGCTCGAACGGATGCTTGTCGTGCTTCACGGTAAACTTCCGCACAATCACATACGGCTGCTCGCTGTTTTTGTCATCCTTGCTCTCCAGCCGCGCCAGGGGTATCTGGGGGTTCTGCGACGACGTCGACGATCGCTTGACAGCAGATGGCCGCTTCTGGTGTCGATGTATTCTAGACGGCTCCAGAGACGCCCGCTTCTCTGACAAAAAGTCCAGGTGTATTGAACCGTACTGCTTGCTCTCCCAGTAGTTGTGGGCCTTGACTTGAGCACCTTCTTTCTCCGCTGTGAGCATGACAATCACGCGGACGTCCTGCTGCCAGACAACGTTCCAGAAATCATTGAAAGTGGCGGGGATTGGCGCCTGCGTCGAGATGTACCGCTTATTGCTCCACGATGCCTTGATATGGTTCGCGTTGAAGTAGTCGCATCCATGACTCGGCACACCCTGCAGGCGGACCCTAGAATGCTCGAAAGGCCAGATGTTGTTGTATCGATTCTTGTTTCCCTTCTCGATGCCGGCAATCTGGACTTTGCCACTGGACGTGCCGGGAGATTTGGGAGTGCTACTTCCCCAAGAGACCTTCCCCGAAAGCGCATCCTCCATTCGCTTCTTCTCCCTTCGCTCAATGGCTTCGAATTTTTCTGCGACAAACTTGCCTTGATCTTCTTTCCTAGCGGCGACCTTCAACCAGTCAGGGTAGTCCTCCTCCGCGGACTGAGTCTCCCTAGATGGATGCGCTACCGACTGCTGGCCGACGCCACCGATCAAATCCATATTTTGTCGAATGTTGCCGAAGAATGGATTTGCAGGCTTGTCTGTTGACGGCATTGGGCATCCTCCAACAGCGGGTGCGACTGCTGGACCGTCGCCCTCAACGGATTCATGAGTCGTTGAGTCGATGCCGCTGTCAACGTACCCAGGGAATCGCTTGGCGAACTCGAGGAAACCGCCTTTGATGATGTACAGCGTTCCATCGTAGCCCTCTCCGCGGAATTTTTTGATCGTGTTCAGACATATCGTCGCATCTTTGAGAACGGCAGAGCTGCCATCATAGACGATGATGTAACTGCTCTTTCTCCAGTTCTCGAACTTGGCCCGTTGCTCATCGTCCTTGAAAGTGTCTCCGAGTTTCTGCACGTTGAAAGAAGGCCGTTTCAGGAGGGTCGTGGGAATGCAAAGGTTCAATGCACCTGTAATATGTGAGTTCGCATACTGCGTTTGTACCCGCAAATCCAGTATTAATATGTCGTCCGTCCGCGATGTTATGAGATTGACTACATGCTGTGGAGTTGCCAGAACCTGAGTATCACCATCGGTCGTCACAGGAAGGGTCTCAGCACGGGCCTTTTGAGCGTTGTAAGATCCATTGAGAGTCTCCAGAGGCAGCTTGAATCGATGACTTTCAGACGGGAGAGGCGCCGTGTCTTGTGGGCTGAGATCAGTTTCCTCTGGCGGCGAGCCCCGACGATTGCCTTCATAAGCCGAGCCGGGTGAAAGCACTCTCTTGGGCGAACGTGATAGCTCCGACGCATTTTGATCCAGCGACACGCGATGGTTCTGTCTCGGTATCTCCTTCGGCTCAGTCTTTTGCCTTGATAGGGGCTGTGACACGGATGTGCGACTGTTTGTTCGACTCTGGCCCGGTCTCGGAGGCGGGCTCATTTTGAAGTTGTTCAGTCCGCCCAAGTTAAAGGCCTTGCCCTCGGATTGCTTCCGGAACTGATCAAATTCGGGATTCTGATCGAGGGGGACGACGCTGGGCGACATGGCAGCAGTGGACCGCACAGTGCTAGAGGGCGGGCTCCAGTTGTTCTTGGCATGTTGAGGCGAGTCGGACAGGTAGGAAGAGCTGTCGGCCTGGAAGCCGAAATAATTGGGACTGGGAGTCTGCGGTGCTTGCGGTCGTCGTTGCGGGCTGGCGCGACGGGGTGATAGAAAGGGCGTCATGGCGGGCGGTTGGGAGGGGGTTGTCGAGGTGCGCTGTTGCGAGCGGCCGCTGGCATAATATCGCGGCGAAGTGGCTGTCTCGGTGGTCATGGCTGTGGCGGCGGCTGTGCGACAGCGAGGTCCAGGCGCGGTGGGTGTTGCGGTGGTGGTGAATGCTGTCTAGGTGCGCCGCTTAGAGGAGAATGCGGTCATGCTGGCGGTCATGCATTCGGCGTCTCGCGGTGGTGCTGCTTGTGCTGGGTGGGTGTGGCTGAGGAGTTTCGATTCGCAGGTGGTGATGACGTCGACGGGCGGCTTGCGAGGACCAGGGGGCGAGGGCAATGGCAATACGGCCTGCTGCGCTCGTGAGCAGTTAGGGGAGAGAGAGAGCGCGCAGTCTCGTCGTCGTTGGTGCGGTGTGGTGAGGCTACGGCGAGGCCTGGTGGTGCTTGCTAATCTAGGGAAGAAGGGAAGGAGCGATCCAGGGTCCTCGACGCAGGCAGGAAGCACGCGAGTGCAAAAGATGACGTCAAGCACGCCACAAACGCCCTTTCCCGGTCAGATCTGGGCCAGACCGCAATCCCGGTCGTCTGCGAAATAGCACCACCACAGAACAGAATGAATAAAATCAAGAAGAATTAAGATGGCAGATATGACTGCTGTCACCACCACGGCACGTCGTTTGGCCGAAGGGGCAGGCGGTCGAGCTCGCAACAGTGCGCGCGGCTGCATCTTGCACTTGCATTGTCGATCTCTGGCCCAGAACTTGTTCGCTTCCGCTCCCCCCACCACCCGTACTCCTCCTGCCATTCACACGCCTGACACCGCAAAATTTCATACCCACCACAGACCCGACAGATTCTGATACGACGTCGCATGTGAGAGGAGACAGAGTCTCATCGTCATGTGAATTCGCCGGCCGGCAGCACCACAGCCACCCAACCCAGACGTCTTGGCCGACATCTGCCAACTTGTCTCGTGCCGACGTCGTCAAAGCCGGGGCCTGCCTGCTTTCGTCCATTGCCACGCCTACGAGTCCGCCTCACGAACTGACTCTGTCCAAAAACGGATCTGCTGCTCACCATGCCCAACCGAGTGATATCTTCGCTACCAAACAGGTCTTTGCGACTTGCGGCAAACCCAAATCTCACCACAGTCTGCAGGGACCGCATTCGCTGTCAGATGCGCGGAAGCTTGAGCTGTTCGGGCGTTAGTGTGCACGCTAGGCATATGTCGCCATTCTACGGAGATACAGCAGCAAGATACACTCTCAAGATTCGCCTCTCCCTTAAGAGAACAATGAGGGCGGAATGGCAAGTCTGATGAATCCCTTCGTGGCGAATGCTTCATCTCCGTGTAACCCACTAAGTGCGGTCTGGACAAACACTTGACAATGCATTGAACATGCTGGTCCTGTTGCCTCCTTCCTGAATGAGGTACACCGTCTATCTGACCGGACGCGCTAATCTGCCAACTTGAAGAAGCATCCATCAGCAACCAATGAAAATACTTCGAGACTCCAAACGCCTAGAGGCAAGAGATTCTGGAAGGATGCAGAGCTCCGTGTCAGCTCTTTGCCCTGCATAACGATAGGATCAGCAACCATCTGCGCGTGCCGAGCGCTGTTGGGCCTCGTTGGCTTCTCCAGGAGAGCCAATCCAGAGCTCTCGTTCGCTACTCGGATTTACAAGACTCTTCAGGCTGGGGACCACGGCAGTTGTTATCCTTGACGGACCAGTATGCCCGCTGCAGATGGAACCCCTGGAACATCTCGGCAATGTGGAGAGGTACCGTCGCACGAGATACCAGACCGGCTGTGGGAAGGCTCACATGGCAGGAGTCTGATGTGTTGCTAGCAGTTCAAGGACCCTGAGCTTGTCGCAACGTTCCTTTCCACGGCAAGCTTGTGGACGCGTGGGAGACGCGCTGTTCACTTTGGAACACAAGGCACGTTGTCCTCGCATGGTCTTGGCTCGCCACGATGGGGAGGCGTGAATTATCTGTACATCACAGTCGGCAATGTTGTAGCTCGCAAGTCCACAGATGATATCGAACCGGGAAGGCAAACTTCCATAACCTCGCCAGATCCAACCGTTCTGCATTGCGGTGGCAGGTCATCAAGCTAACAGTTAATTCGCTTGTCTGCGCTCAACCTCCTGCCAGGTCACTGGATCGATCTGCTCCGGGACGACAACCGACTTATTGCAATGCAGCCCGCTATTTCCAAACGGCTTGGAGGACCTTTGTACCATGTGAGCAAGCTCAAGCTCGATAGCCTTGTTCTTGCGTTCTCCGACCCAACGACAGGACGCGAAGTACACCAACAGTCGCTCAGGTCTGGAAGCCATAGCATATATCAACAGGTCGAACAAACTTTGGTTGTCTAACAACATGATCATTCAGTAAACATTTGTAAGCCTGAAGGAGCGATCCCTATTCGGCATGTGGTCCTCGACTTCCTGCAGACAAAATTCACCGGACAGGGGCCATTTCTCTTGGCAAGTCATAACAATACAAGCGACTAACGACACAACAGAGAAACTATTCGGTCAGGCGAAACTTCTCGTGGGCAAGGTTGACAGAAAATGGTTAGAGACATTCATCGGTTGCTTTCAAATCTGGCTGATGCAATCAACTTGGCGACGACGAACGTTGCACAGCATGCTCTCCGCTTGCAAAGATGCATCAACGCTCAGTAATCGATCGACATGAGAGTATTGGTTCTGCGGCGCGAAGCAAAGACGGAAGATATATCTAGGTTGGACGACCACCAGGCCTTGGATTTGACCAACCCATCATGGATCTCTTCTCCCTGCTCGTGCTGGCCCTCAGCGTGGCCCTATCGAGCGCCTCGACAACCCCGAAGCATGGACACGATCAATTCAATGTTCGACTCTTCCACATTGACCTGGAGAGCCGGGTTCCACGCATGCTCGGACTCGCCAAGAACATCAGACTCCCACAATCGCCCCTATACCCAGGCCTAGGTACCTCCGCTGGCATCTCCACCAAAGTCCTCAACGATCTGCGAACTCAGTGGATAACAGACTTCGACTGGAGCAAAGAACAGAGAGAGATGAATCAATTCCACCACTTCACTGCTGAGATTGAAGGGCAGACAATCCACTACATCCACGAGCAGTCCTCAGATCCTGACGCTATTCCGCTGATGCTGATTCATGGCTGGCCTGGCTCTTTTCTCGAGTTCGTCCCTGTAATAGAGCCACTGACACAGAGAGCGGTGACATCTTCTGGCACACCCGTCTCTTTCCACATCGTCGTCCCCTCGCTCCCAGGCTTCGCCTTCTCATCTTCAGCACCAGCGAACTGGACGACGGACGACACAGCTCGCATCTACAACACTCTCATGACCAAAGCCCTTGGATATGACAAGTTCGCTGTCTTTGGGACGGATTGGGGCGTTGCTCCTGCGTATAGTCTCTACGCCAACTACACTCAGACCTGTCGAGCTCTACACGCTGCTTTCCTGCCCTTTTACCCGCCTACAACGAAGCAGATTGAGGCTGAGAACATCACCCTCACGCCCCTTGAGCAATTCGAACATGATCGGGCAAATCAGTGGGCTGCGACTGGAAATGGGTATTTCGTCGAGCAAAGCACTGAAGTATACCGCTCCAAGCCCCTGATACAGAAATCTTACTAACACACCCCTTCAACGTAGCCAAACACCCTCGGCCTCGCCCTCCAAGACTCCCCCATCGGCCAACTCTCCTGGATCGGCGGCAAAATCATCCAATGTACCGCCTCCCTCCCTCCTCTCCCCTCCCTCTCTAACCACAAATCCAGGGTCCGACCCCCTCGCCGGCACACCACCCTCCGTGATCACCCACAACGAAATCCTTCGCTCCGTCTCCCTCTACTACCTCACACAAACCTTCCTCTCTTCGATATTTATCTACTTCCAGAACCCCGGAGGGTTTCGGACGGTGTATACGAAAGCTGAGACGGATGCGCCGATGTTGTTCAGTGTGTTTAAGTGGAATGTGGGATTTTGGCCGAGGGAGTGGGTGGAGAGGGTTGGGAATTTGGTGATGTATAGGAGTAAGTGAGATCTGTTTTGATGGGGGTGGTAGCGATGATGGATGCTAACGAATGTGCTATGGTAGATCATGAGTTTGGGGGCCATTTCCCTGGACTTGATAATCCACCGGCGCTGATTGGGGACTTGAGGGAGATTGGCGAGTTTTGGGAGGGATAAAATGATTGTAGTATGTGCAGCTCCCGAAGTAACTACCCCTGGAGCTCAAATGTATCCAGACAATTCCCACAGACAACCAACCCGCATATTGGACATTGATAAGCCAACTTTAGCGTCGTCCATCTACATCGTCCGCAAACATGTTCGCCATGAAGCATCTTCCACATCACTTCTCGATACTCGCAGGGCTTGGCCGCCGTCTTGTCGTGGCTCGTCTCCCTCAACTCCCGTCGCTGAGGCTCGACCTTCTTCACGTCCTTCTCCCTTCTTCTCCCATTCCTGTTTGCCTCTTGCTCACGCCTCAACCTCTCCGCCCTCTCCAGTTCCTTCTGCATCGACTCCTCCCTCTCTGTAACACTGTCCTTCTTCACAAACCCCTGCCCTTGTTTCTCCCGCTCGTTTCCCTCAACATTCCTCTTCGCCCTCGACCTCTCCGCTAGCTCAACTTCCCTCTGCATCGACCGGCTTCTATCTACCCGCTCAACACGCTCCCCCGCCCGTTCCCCATCCACAAACTCCCCCCTCTGCGCTCCCTCCCCACCACCATCATCATCCATCCTCACCCTACACATCGCCAAATTTGCTTTCAAAACATCGATCTTGATATTTCTGTTCAATGCGGCAATCTCCCTCTCCCAGATTTGCTGCTGCGTCAACTTCAACCCCTTAACACAATTCTCCAGATTCGTCAGAACTAATTGGCGTTGCTCCTCCCTCAAAGCCTCAATCTCAGCTTCAAGCCTGGCATGTTCTGCGTTGTGCTTGACTTGAGGCTTGAGACGTTCGCGATCGTATAGTCTGCGTAGTTTGGAGTCTTTGAGGGTGGAGTAAGCGGTATTGAGGAGTTGGAAGGCGGCTGTGGAGCCTCCGTTTCGGTCGGGGTGGCGCTCGAGGGCGAGGCGCTTGTAGTTGGTGTTGATTTGTTTCTTTGTGGCGGTGGAGGGGAGTTGCAGGATGGCGTAGTAGTCTGGTTTGGAGGACATGGCAGGCCGGCTGTCGTGATGGTTCTAGGGAATTGGATCGTGGTCATGGGGCTTTGAAGGAGTCAGGTATCGGGTTCTCGAGCGAGGGTATTGGCATGCCTTGATGTTGACTGGCTGTCTGATGGGCTGACTCCTGTCTCAGACTGTCTTGGATGGGTTGAGTGGCCTTCGTCGAGGTCTCAACTTCGATGAGACCTCTCGCGTGGCTCAAACCTCGTTCACGTAGTACGTCGCATCCAATCGAGCCATGAGACGATGAGAGCTTGGTAGCTTTGTGCTGGACGAAGTGAAGTCATAACTTTTCCTAAATCCATGGATCCTATCTCGACTGCGTCCAGATACACCCGAAATATGTAAGTTAGCAGAACCTCCCGAGAGCTTACAGTGGACTTCACTGCTGCTCCGCATTCAAAGTTCCCTCGTCATACTCCAACTTCACCTCCGTCTCAACCCCCTTCTCATCCACAAGTAACATGCAATTCTTCCCGATCAGATGCCATTCCTTCTCATCGTACGTCGTCGGCTCGCTGCTCACAATCGTGTGCTTGCCGACTCTCTCTTCATCCCCAGTAGTCTGATCAGTGTTTTCCCTGAGTCCATCAGGATCGCCAGGATACTTCCTGTTCAAAGTCCTGCCCGCGAACTCGCTCCAGTACAGCGAAGGAGGCTGCTGCGAGGCATGGTTCCGGAAACGACAAGTGACCATCTTCTCGCCATCGGTGGTGCAGAAGTTGAGGCTGTTGGGGCTCTTCTTGGATCCGAGGTGCTTGTTCTGTAAAGTGAGAATGTCGACGACGGTCTTCTGCAAGGCATTCTTCATCTCCTCAAGACTGTAAGTCTTCTCCCAATCCTCCTTGGTGCTCTTAGCCCCGCAGAGATTGGTCATGTACAAACCCGCAGCATGCTCGCTGTCCGTAGCACCGCGGACATTTTCGTAAGCGTCGTACGCCATGAGGTCGCTCATGTCACGACGAATGCGGGTGAAGTCGGACACCACGCCATTGTGCATGAAGGCGTGACGGCCGAAGACGAAAGGGTGGCTGTTGACGGGCGTGACGACGCTGCCACTGGTTGCACGGATGTGGGAGAGGAGGCAGTTGGATTCGGTGTTGTCGCACAGGCTGCGAAAGTTGAAGTCGTTGGTGGGTGGGGACTGCGACTTGTAGAGCGCTGGCCGCATGCCCGCCTTCTTGTTGGTGTAGGCGGAGGCGGAGGGTGTGTACCAGGCGACTCCCAAGCCGTCTGTTGATATTTTAGCGGCCTGGTCTGGTGAGGACATGATGTTGACTGACCCATGTTTAAAAGGGAATTACGCATTCGCAGGAGTGCGTCTGGAGCATCGTCCAACTCTTTCTCCTCGCCGTGTCTGCCACAGAGTCAGCATCGATCTGCACTGAAGCTTGGCTGATGTTTGCTCTCACGGGAGAAGGTAAGGCAGATAGTGCTCAGAGCACTGCTTGGTGATGGCATTGGCAGGAGTGATGAGGACGTCAGAGAGCAGAGTTGGCTCCGCAGGGGAGATGTAGGCAAACCAACGACACATCTTGAAGCTCGATGGTGTATCTCGCTGTCGTTAAGATTTGGTCAATGAAGAACTGAAGAGCACTTGAGGCAGGCAAGAAGCATTTGTATTTCACCACACGTCCCCGTCTTGTGACACTGTCTCAACGATCATCACGGTCACCCAGGGCAGCTCAAGTTGCAGCTTCCTGAAGCACACACATGCAAGAGCTACGTAGCCAATGAGGTACGGGCCGTACCACACAGCGCCTGCAAGAGCCCATAACAATCTTTCCGTATTGCTTCGCATAGGGGAGGTTCTTTCCCAATCCAGGTATTGCAGGGACGTGTGGGGGGTTTGGCGTTCGGCGTAGCTGTACAGCAAGCTGCAGCCATGGCGAATCGTGAGTGCTCGAGCTGCTGTGGTGGTGGTGTTGGCACTGCATAATATGTACGACCGTCGACGGCGCTTTCATGTTTGTTGTTGCTTGGGGCCAATCGAAGTGGTTGAGGAGTCTTGCAGATCCGATCTCGTACGTCTAGTCCAAGGCGAGTCGTCAGGAAAGTGTGTCGTAATGCTGCGCGATGGGCAGGTGTCTTGCATCGCATTGCATCGGCGTCTCCAGATCACGAACTCCTCATCGTACAACCTCGCCCTCCCTGACCTCAGAGCCGACCTTGGCAGTGGTAGGCTCAGGCACTGGCTCCGCATCGACAATCTCTCCTCTCTCGATCGCCCTCGCCCTGGTGAACCTCTCGATAATCTCCCGATTTTTAATTCTCTGAGCCTCTCTCTCCGGCGTCGACAACTCGTGGATGATTTCCTCCTCCTTTCTATTGCCCCGATTCCATGCACGAGGGAACCACCACCAGACAAACGCAAAGCCGACGACGACAATAGCGGCGAGGATGCCGACGGGAATGGCCCAGCTTGCAGCGCCCATGATGAATGAATAGCACGTGAGTCGAGATGTGTTGATGTATGTGCCAAGATTCAGAGGTAGGTGAAAGAGAAAGCTCTTGGAAGACGCAAAGTCCCAAGCCTCCGGATTTGTAGTTCGGCGCTCGAACGCCACGGCTCGCAGTGGCTGCCTATACTGGAATGCAACATGCAACGGCACGCTCTGGGGTAACCCCAAATTCGATCTCGGTGTGCCGAACTTCCGGGACGCGGTACGCGATACGCTGGAGAGGATCGCTTGCCTCAAGCCACAAAGTGCTCTTCGGGGCAGTCTTCCCCGCGCTTGTTTTGTTCTCGTGCATGTGACGGGGTGGTAGCGAGTGCCTTTGTCAGCGAGCGTCTTTGTCGAACACCAGAAGGACTAGTAAGCAGTATTCTCAATATTTGAATAGATAGAAATGGAACCGTGTTCTTGCCTGAAAGATTCTTGGGTATCAATACATAATGACTTCTTCTTCACAGTCTCCTAAGACTCGTGGTGCAGATGGCTATGCAGAAAACCTCCATGACGAGACCGCTTCGTCTTCGCAGCCTTCAAGGTAGTCTTGACATCGTTCAAGAATGGCTTGTTAGCATACGCCTGCGACGCATCCCAGGCCATCACTCCACCAAAGCTCGAGAATCCCTTGCAGTAGTTGATGATAGGCTTCAGCTGCGCAGCTGTCTTGTATCCAGCACCTCCCGTCGGTCCCGCAGGCACTCCGAGGAAGATCTTCACGTTCTTGTTCGCGGACTTGGAGGTGGCCCAGTTGTGCCAGGTCTGAAAGTTGAAGTTTTGCTGGGTGGAAGTTCCAGTGGTGAAGCTTCGAAGGTCGCATCCGGGGTTGTTGTAGAACTGGACGAAGACCGCGTCAAAGGGAACACCGCCTCGTGGGTCGTTGAGCATGGGGTCCAGGTTGGCATCTGGGTATGGACATTGTGGTGCGGCAGTGAGGTAGTATGGCTTGGACTTGTCGGCGTTCATCAAAGTCTTCATCTGCAGTCCGAATGCGCGGAAGTAGTTGTTCTTTTGCTCGACGTCAATGTCGAAGCCGTCGACAACAGCGTCGTGGAATGGTCGCAGAGCACTGCTGGAGGAGTTGACTGGTCCAAACATGTTCCAGAGAAGGTTTGCGGCATTGATCGCAGATTGCTGGTCCTTGAACCCGCCTTCCTTGTACGCAGGGCCGCCGATGGAAACCAGAATCGTCTTGCCGTAGGTCTGTTGGCAAGTTCTAATGTCATCGGCGTAAGTCGGACAATCCCAAAGGTTTGTGCCTGCGAACTTGACGCATGTGTTGCCGGAATTTGCGTAGTTCACTTCGGGTTGGCCGCCGAGGCCAGTTGAGATTTTGGTGACGAAAGCCATTGGGATGACATCGATGTTGGTGTTGGAGCAGTACGTCGCCAAAGACTGCTGGGCAAACTGTCCCGTCTCGTTTCCATAGCTATTCTGGCCCCAGTAGAGAGAAACGGTCTGGGCTCCTGCGAAGCCTGCGGCGTTTGCGGTTTGTGCGAGGAGTCCAGCCGATGCGGCGCAATATGCAATGTTGTGGGCTGTCTTCATTTTCGTAGATGTATGCTGTAAGGACCGAGGTTAAAGGAGTGACGGCGCAGTGCGCGGATAGACAGGAAGAGAAAGTGTGAAGACAACGTGGGAGACGCAGACAATAAGAATAGAAAGGGACATGCCACCGGTATAAGAGTCTTCGGCGCCATCGCTTGGAGGTCGACCGTTTGAGAACCACAGTCACCCTGACGCCTACGTCCCGTGCCAAAGGATTTTCGTAGCGTGCACTGTAGATGAATTCTGCGAAGGACGGCCGAAGGGCTGGGAAGACTTTGCACCAGCGAAAACCCCCCGCCACTAAATCGGACCCCCATGGCCGTAGGACCCCCCATATTGACTGTACAATACGTAGAATCCCCACCCCCCAGCCCTCCGCTGCACCTGGGCCCTCCTAAGAGATCCTCCCTCCCTTCGGGGGGCCCCTCCTACCTTGGGTCCCTCCCAGGTTTGCTTCGACTACACAAATGATTCTCAGCTAGGGTCGCCTCGCCGGCGGGGCATGTTCAAGTTCAGAGAGTTGGGCAAATTCAAGTCAAAGTGCTTGTGGGAGCTGGACTTGCGTTACAGTCTGATACGCAGGATATGGGGGGTCCTACGGCCAGGGGAGTCCGATTTAGTGGCCGGGGCGAAAACCTCCGCTTAGCGAGTAGAATCCACCTCCTCGAATCATGCTTACTTAGCAGCTTCACCGGAGCTATTAGTAAAGTATAACGGAGTCGTCGGCGAAGCGCCGAGGGGGCTAGCGTGGACTTAGATTCCTATAAGTATTAAAGAGGCGCTCGGTAGCGTTAGCCTTCGGAAGTATAACGAGATAGGGTAGCTATATAACCGTTAGGGATATTAGTCTATTTTTAGCCGTATAATTAAACCTTTTTCCTACCTCGCTATATATATATACTACTAGTAAGTACGTTATTGTCTTCGATAATAACTCCTTACTACCTCTTAATACTTACTACTCTTTAACTACCCTCTTTAACTACTATAATAGCTTATAATATTCCTTCTAATATCGCTAAGAAGCGTAATACCTTCTTCTACCTCTTATAGCCGCTAGAGTTCGATAACGAAGCCGAGTTTAAGAGGTACTAGTTATAGATCGAGAACGTGTACGAGTTAACGGTAAGTTATTAAAGGAGGGCGTAGAGGGTGTCTTTAACAAGTCTAACGAGTAAGTAGTTTACTAGTACCCGCTATAAGAAGGATTATACTTAACGTACTAGTTTTATGTACTAGTACTACCGTAATATAGTATATCGAAACCGTAAGAAGGACGCCGGCGGTAGAGGCGAGCGCCTTCGTTACTTCTATAACTAGGACTATAAATCGTTAATTATAGTAATCTAGAAGTATTCGAGTAGTAGAGCTACTAATACCGTACCTATTAGTATAAGGGTTAAGAGGACTAAGAACTAAACGGATTATACTTACTCGCTATCGTAGATAGACCAAAGGGGCGCCTATAACGGACTAGAGGCTATTATCGAAGAAATACTAGAGGCTAACCTATCGGCCGAAGAAGTGCTCTATTATATCTAGTTAAAGGGCTATAAGTACTATAAGAAGCTAGCCGCCGTTAGTATCGACTCGCTAGACTATAATAGTATAAGAAACTATAATCGGACGGTAGTTAATACGGCGAGGAATAAGCTAAGGGCGTTGCCGGATCTAAAGGGTAATTCGGAGGGCTAACTAGCGTAGTTTTTGTAGTATTTTAACGTAGATCTTAGCGGTAACGAGACCCTCGCTATATATATCGCTATACCTATAGACGACGTTATTAAGAGGGGTGTTATGTTTATAGAAAGGTAGTAGATTAAAGTCTTGTAAAGCGGCGATATTAGAGATATAAGTTACGTAAAATCGCGGTAGCTACGCGCCGACGACACCTCCTTCGGTATCTACTATCTTTAACTAGGACTAAACTAACTAAATTATAGCTATTTCTAATAGATACTACCTATAAGACGACGGAGCTAGCTTAGAGCCTATTTACGATTATAGTACGAGACGGATTCGGCACCTAGATCCCCTTAGGGCACTTCCTTTTAGAGTTTTAGAAGGCAGTCTTAATAGAAGCCGCCCTCCTTAGGCTTCGGTAGTAGGCTCTACGGTAGCGCCCTCGATATAGTATTACGGACGACTCTTTAAGCGAGTAACTAGCTATTCGACGAGCCTTTTAGAAGACCGGTATCTAACAACTCCTTTATTAAAGATACGTTATAGAGGTGTTTCGGAAGCACTTCCCTTAGAAGCACTACCTAGTCGTCCTTCGCTACCTTAGTAACGCCCTTTAGTACGCTAAAACTAAGGAAGAGTGCTATAACTGCCTATAGAAGGCTATCGACGCTTATAAAGCGATAGGCCGCTTTAACAAGGCGACTTATCTTAAGAAATATTAGCCGTCCGAGGATAGTAAGGTATAGGTAAATTAGGCTCGTCTAAAGGTATATAAGACCGAGTTTGTAGACTATAGCGTTAAGAGCTAATATTAATAAAAAGATTCCCCTTCTTCTTTAAGTACGGACTACCTTACCGCTAGAGGGTCTATATAATACCTATAAGGTATATAAAGGTAAGTAGGAAATCGTTTACTATAGTCTACTTAGTACCGCGCTCTATACGCTCTACGTCGATCTATAGTAATATAAGAAGGCGTAGAAGAAGTTAGATTTAGAGTTTAAAAAGGGTATATACTACTAGACCCCCTTTAGCCTCGCTACGTTTAATAACTTACTATTTGCCGCCTAGTTTACTATAAAGTAAGAATAGAAGGCGGCTAAGTTAGAGTATAAGATATACACCCCTTTATAGTAGTATTTCTAGCCTTTATATAATAAAGTTTTGCTAGCCTAGTACTTCTACCTCTTCTAGTACTAATACTACCTTCCGTGCCGCTACTTATAGCGTATCTACTTCTTCTTCGGCGTCCTTATTACTAATAAGTAGGCCGCTATATATGTAGCTCGATATATAGGCGTTAATAGTACTATTATACACCCTAACTAGTAACGGCGAGATTTAATATTAGACTAGCTCGAAGCCGTACGTAAAGGAGCCGTAGACTCTTTAATAAGTAACGACCCTCTATAAAGGAACCTTCGTAATTACTCGCGAGTAGTTGTCGAAGAATAGAATAAGACATAGTTTAGATTTAAAGATTCTAAGGGGTTAACAGCTATAGAGCGAAATTAAGCTATTATATAGCTCTAACGGTAGATAAGCGACGCCGTCTATACGATATTATCCCTTACAATTACGGACTAGATTAATAACGGCCGGCCTACCGCTAAGTTAATACTAGTAGCTTAGAATCGCTTTATTAACCGATCTATTAAGCCTCTACCTTTTAAGAAACCGGCTCCTTTAATAACGACGTCTATACTACCGCCTCTACCCCCTCTACCTACTCTAATACCTCTACTATTATACGAGCCTACCGTACTTATAGAAGCGACGATATACGAAGAAGTAGCTACCCCGGCGGCGGCGGTAGTAGCGGCGAAGGTAGTACCGGCGACGGTAAGTATAGAGGTGTTAATTCGATAGTATAATAATATAAGTTAGAGTAGTAATAATAAGAGCCCGTTAAAGAAGCGTAGAAGGTGAGTTAAAGAAGGGCGGTAATAGTAGCGGCGGTAGTAAGGTAGTTACGAAGAAGGGCGGTAATAAGGTCTATATACATAACAATAGGAAGCCTAAGACGGATTTGTATGCGTAGCGCACGTAATTTCGTCGAGATCGTCCCTATGGAGATTACGAGCAGGGATCGACAACTTTGACAGTTACAGGTATCTGTGGACTTCGACGTTGAAAACTGCCGTGAAGGATCGAGTCTATACCACTTGCAAAGCCCAAAGGGGGTGCGACCCGCCCCGTGGCGTTAGATGCAATCTCGTCTGGGAGGCGAAAGGCGAAAGGGTCGAGGAAGACGGACGCCGTCGGGCCGAGTAGTGTGAGGTAAAGTGATGCATTTCGTGATGACTGATGGGGAAAACAAAGGGTGGTGTGGGAAGAGATGCGAGATGAGAAGGAGAAAGAGTGAAGTCGGTTTTGAGTGAGACAAACCTCAGGCATCCCTGGTCGATTCGCGATCCCGGCCACTTTCGACTTCGGCCGCGAGGTCTCCTCTTCCTCTCTTCATCAACGCATCTCGGCCAAAAGCAACATGAAGTTGGAAAGGCCAATGTTATCCTCCCAGGCAGCAGACGCGCCTTTACATCATCTGCTTTTGATGAAATATCGCATCGGATGGTAAATATCTCACGTCCGAGGAGCATTTTGACTTTCTGCGGCACAGCTGCCAGGTTGCCACGAGGGACCTCAGCTCGCTCGACCCCTCAGGCAACAGAATAACGCAAATACACAAGTCGGTCAACGACCATTATCCCGGCATCCATCGTCCTCACAAGTCACAGCATTTCACGCAGATCCTTGTACAGCAGCATTCTCGCAAGTCTCAACAGTCCGCATCGAGCCATCATGAAAGAACCCTGGACAGTCTACATTCCCTGCTGCTGTTGCTGCACCAAGAAACGCGAAGAACAACCACCCAAACTCGACATTGAACGAGGCGATTCATCTGCAGATAACAGCCTACACGAAGTCTCGCCGGCCGAGCGTGCCATCGATATTGCATTGCGACACGAGTCGTCTTCTCGAGAGCTAGAACCAGAAGAACCCGACTCAAGAGAGGCGAACCCCCCACCCAGTTATGATAGCGTTTTGAAAGACGACGACCGCCGCACCCCGCGCTCACGAGGACCCGCTGAGCTCCACGGCTCTACAATGCCTCGAGCGCCACCGCCAGTCGCTGTTCCAGATAGCAAAGACCGTCCGCCACAAGGGAGCGTCTTCTCGGACGATGACGATGTCGTTCTGACTCCACCTACCACGGCTCCTCCGACTGTCATTGACGAAGATTCCGAAGATGAAAGGATTAATGGCACTTTCAGAGGGCGATGATAACATTGAGCCTGCCCTTTTGCTGGACCACGATTAGCGATACCAAGTCGGCGTTTGGAGGGATTGCCTTAGGAGAGAATGTAATGATATCAGACATACGCTATATGCTTTATGATGTATCTTCCATCACTCACACATATTCGAAAAGGTTGCCGAGCTTTGCCAACGCATTCACAGGTACATCTTATCTGAGCTGAGCTGCTAACGAGGTCGCACGAAGAGGAGAAGACGCCACCATCAGAAGCTGGACATCAACTTGCGTCTAGCGATTGGCCGGATACGTGCAAGCAACCGCTTGTCTCCAAGAGCGCCAGACTGTCCTCAACGCTACGTCAGTTTTTGCAGCTGCACAACGCTTCGTGGAATCAAAAAGGTAGCACTTCCTCTACGACATGACAGCTACTCCTCCCAAAAGAGCGAAAGCCGACCGTGCGATGGACAGCTCTGACGAAACACCACCACCGCCTTATTCGGTATCTACAGACGACAGCAAGCCATTCTCAATCAACGAAACCCGCAGCATCTCGTCCTCCACTTTCAGTACCACCCAAATGAGCAGCACATCAAGTTCGACCTCCTGGTTCAATCCACGAAACCTGATGCGCTGGCTCTGCGGTAGCAGTATCCTGCCCTTCACGACACAGGCTCATCAATTCCCCATCTCGACCTCTCCAAGAAAACAATACATCGAAACGCACTCCACCGCCCTCACAGCGACCTTCAGCCTCTTTGACCTCCTCTCCATTCGCTCTTGGTCTGGCTCCATCAACGTCCGCATCGAACCTCAACCCGCTGATAAAGAAGACCCACAGCCAGCAGAACTGAGAATCAACTCCCACTCAGGCTCAATCGACGTAACAAACTTGGGTCTATCCGCCCCTGGGCGGGAATACATCACTTCAATCGACTCCCACTCCGGCTCCATAAATGCAGACACAGTCCACGGGACGTCCACTTCCGTCTCCTCACATTCAGGAAGCATGGACCTCCGTCTCACAGCCCAGATCCCTGTAGGGAGAACCTCAAACCTGAATACCAGCGGCCGATCAGGACACTCGAAAATCACTCTGCACGCAGGGAAATCGATAGACAACATGTCCAGCGTACATACAACAGCATCTGGACACATGAAATTGCGCTATCCTCGCGAGTGGTCGGGCACGATTGAAGGCTCCTCAGGCAGTGGGAGTATGCGACTCCACGGCCCGGGATTGGAGATCATTCGATGGAATCCTGTTGAGATATTCGCAAAGAAAGGGGACGGGAATAGTCGGCTTGTGTTTCGGACTGGGAGTGGAAGTGTGGATGTATACTTCGAGTAACGACACCATCTATACATCAAAGGATCGGAGTACATTACCACTTCCTCGCAATATCCCTCCCACCAATCCAATTGAACATCCAACTAATCCCAATCATCACCGTCCGTCTCCAGCTCCTGGGCCAGTGAAAAATACTACCGCTCCGCCATGCCAGCCACGCTGAAGATCCGGTCCACTCGTCTTGCCCGCCAATGACGCCGTCGTATTGGCCAAGATATGCCAGGTTCGGTTTCTGTCTGTACTCGAAAGGCTTCACGGGTTTGTCGGCTTCATTGAGCGCTTTACCGAGATATTCTGCTTTCTGCACGGCGACTTCGGCGAGCGTGGGGAGGGTGTAGCCGTCGATGTCTGCGGCGTCTCCCAAGGCGTAGACATCTGATAGTGGGGACTCGTCCTTGGACGACAGAACGCGAAGTTTTCGATCTGTGGCGATTCTCTGGAGTTTGCCCGATTTCTTCACATCGAGCTTCTCGACAAGAGGGTTGACACCGTTCCCTGTCGCCCACAGGAGCATCCCATATTTGATCTCGCCGCGCTCTTTGGTGTACAGAGCGCCTTGTTCGACTTTCTCGATGTGGCTCTCGGTCTCGATCTTCACGCCGCGGGTCTTCAACTTCTGCAAGGCATACTCACCCAGCCTCTCGTCGAAGTTGCCCAGAATTGATGGAGCGACGTCATGGATCTCGATGCTGAACTTGCCGTCCAAATGAGCGTAGAGATGTCGCATCTCATGGAACCAGAGATCATAAAGCTCGGCAGTAGCCTCGATACCGATTGCGCCTCCACCGACGATGATGACCCGCATCAGATCTCGCTGTTGCTGTTCCGTGAGGCCTGGTGTCGATGCGGCATCGAGAATCTCCAGTATTCGCTGCTGGATCTTCCGCGCATCGTCCGTGGTTCGGAGGAAGTTTGCGTGCTCTACTGCACCTGGTGTTCCAAAGGTCTGGACATCACAGCCAGGGGCGAGTATAAGCTTGTCGTATTTGATGCTGAATGGGTTGGAGTCTTTGAGATGCTGGTCTGCAATGTCGGCTACAGACGGCCTGCACTGGAGCACTTTTTTGTCGAAATCAATGTTCTCGACGGCGGCTTTGTAGTATGATAGATTTGGCACTCGATTTCGTCGACGTACTGGTTCTTCTGCCAGTCTTGAGAGGTGTCAGCGCAGGTTCATGCCCTCAAATGGCAAGCTGCCTCACCTGAAATTGAACATGCCAGCTGCTGCGCTGGCGAGCAGTGGTGTGTACTGAATTGTCCGTATCGGGGAGATGACGGCAATCTCATATTTCGAGGTCGACAAGGTCTGAGCGAGGGTGAAGCCTGCCCATCCATTGCCGATGATCGCTATGGTCGGTCTCGAAGACATCTTGTAGGCCGTTGGGAGTGCTCGCGAAGTTCGAAGTCGACGAAGAACTGCGCGACTGGTCCATCTCAGGCGACCTCATTTCTGATAATATCCTGACAGAAATCTTGATTTTTAATCGCTATCACCATTACATCGTTTCCGTGGGTGGTGTTGTTTGACGTCACGAACTGCCGGGTCGTAGCTAGCAGGGTATGGGGACTTGCCGAAGTATTGCCAGCGCCATCAACACGACAGTCAACTCTGTCCAACTACAGCAACAGCACAATGTTAATGCTTGCGCGGAGCCCGATTGCTGCTGATCCTGTTCGAGTTGTCACAGAACTCTGCCTCGTGCAAGATCCGCGCTCTCGAGCGAGCTGTGCGGCATGCCGGTTCTCAATGTCGTGAAAGCGGACTTATCGCGGCAGAGATCGGACATATCGAAGGCGACGTTTCCCACATTGCGTAGACGCTTGTATCGGGTTTCGATCCGTGATGCACGTGTCGAGTGATCTTACAGATAGTTGTTCTCATCGTCCTCATCGTCCTCGTCGTAGCAAGTTGGACCACCCAGGCCATACAGCCAGAGCTCCTCGAGGCATCCGCTGAGTTCTCGTGCACGAGTGTGCCATGCATCTCGTGTGAGACGTTGAGCAAAATCAACCACATCGCCTAGTGTCACAGGACTGCTTTGCTTCAGCTGCACCGTGCGTTCTCCCCATTTACCAATCGAGCTGTCCCTCGCATAGAACTCGACCTCAAGCGGTTGGCCAGAGTCCAGAATAAGGATAGTCCGCCACGAGGCATTCCTGTCAGATAGCGAATCATCGTCCGGGAAAAGCTTTTCAGGCAGCGTATACTCTCGTTCTTTGGCCCAATCTGCCAGACGTCAGCTCGCTAATAAGCAGGGTCAAGAGATACAGCGTCTAAGAAAGCGCTTACATATTGCAGGGAATACCTTGATACCGGGACCTTTCCGTTGTGCATACAACTCGAAGCGAAAAGGGCAGACGGCCTTTGCCAATGTAGACTTCTCCTTCGACCTCGATCCCAGAGCCTCGTTAAGGCTCGGCCGCAGGAAGTACTTCTCAGGGACAAAGTACATGTGTCGCCGAATAGGAATCGATCGGGAAATAAGGTCGCGAAACATGGTGTTGACTCGTTGAAGGCGATAGACCTGTAGTTCGGGAACATAGAGTATGATGCGCTCCAGCAGCTCTGGCAGAGCAAAGACTGCTTGCGCGGCGGTCGATTCGTCATCGAAGATGTCGTCGTCGAACTCGTCCACCAATTCCGGCGGGATCGCGGGGGCGCGAGGCGCGTCCAATGTCGGAAAGTAGTCCTCTGCGTTTGGGAGGTCAAATTCGTCGCCATCCATCTCTCCGGGCACGGTGTGAGGTGGTCTGCAGCGGACCGACGTTTTCTCCTCTCTCCTTGGATCGTTGTTGGAAGAGGCGGATGTTGACAGGAGGAAGTCGCTCCGGTCCACGCGCGTGGGGGAGGCCCGAGCGTCTCGCAAATTTCAATGCGCTCTTGCCTGCGTCGCGACATCCCAACTTGACCTCCTCCTCATCTTCTACAGCCCATTCGCATACGACGGATCCATCGAGCTCAGCATCCTGTTCATCCGCTCCATGACTTCTTCGCCGTCATAATCGCTTTCGGATTCTTCGTCGCTGTCGGTATCACGATCCCAGCAGGGACTACCAAGGGATCTCATGTCTTCTCGGAATTGTTTACTGTTCGCCTTTCGATAGACCCAGGCTCCTTGCGTGAGCTTCCTGGCTTCAGCAATCACATCTCCCAAGGTCACTTGTCCAGGCAGATGTGAGGTAGATTCCTCTACGTCTGGCCAAGGGCCATAGAACCCATCCAAGTTTAAGCTGATCTTGAGCGGTGTCATGGAATCGCTAATCAAGATTCGCCGCCATGAGTGCGTCTCTTCTTTTGGAGAGATCGCCGGTTCGAAAACGCTGCCTTTGAAAATGCGATCAGGCAATCGTCGACGATTTTCTTGTAACCAATCTGATCAAGCAATTAGCATTGGTGCATGAGTCGAAAGGGCAATAGTAAGGCAAGTAGCTCACCATCGTCGAAGTCGATGTCAACGCCAATCTGGTCCTTGTGAGCGTAGAGCTGACAGCGGAATGGTAACAGAGCGTTCGCCAATTTCGACCTGGGTGCCTCTAATGGAGACAGCAGGTTGTCAAGCTCGCTGCGCACAAAGTACTTTTCAGGAACGAAGTACATATGCCTGCGGATCGGTATAGATCTCGAGATCAAATCTCTCCAGAAGGTACTAACAAGCTGAAGTCTGTAGACTTGCAGAGGCGGTACGAATAGCATTATTCGCTCCAGAAGTTCCGGAAGGCCGAGACATCTGTCCGCAGCCACTGTGACTTGTTCGATTCCGTCATCGCTATGATCAGGCTCATTGAGCAGCCCTGGTGAAGATGTTGTTCCGGGCTCTGTATCAACTGCTGCGAAATACTCCTCGGCGTTTGGGAGGTCGAATTCGTCGTCGTCCATGCCTGGCAATAGATTACTTCGCGGAAGCTTTAGGCACAGCTTACTATGGCAGGTATGGATAGCGCGATACCTTCGGATCGCCGTCAACAAGTCGTCCACGATGAAGCGTCTGTTGTTGTTCGTTGTTGTGTGAAGCAGCCAAGCGGCCATCACCCCACGCCCCACGCTAGTTCTACCGCGCACAGACGTAGAAGTCCGAGCGCGTCGCAAAATCCATCCATGTCGCGCCTGCCTGCCATCAACTTTCCAACCTCACTTCTCCATCTCCTACAGCAAACCCATAGACGGCGACAGTCCAACGGACCAAATAACCATGTTGGTGTGGAAACCTTTTGCTTCCCAGGTGTGACTTCGATCTCAGTCGTCAGCAGCATCGAGGAAGACCCACCAAAGACGGCACCTTAATCCCCATCAACTCCATCAATCCCATCCAGCAAAGCTCGATTCCCCCCAGGGCTCTACACTTCCTCCACAAGGCAGCGCAACTCACACCCATCTCTGCCAACGGTCTTCCCGTCTCGCGTCTGGAACAAGGAATCCGAGCATGGCGAGCGGGGTCCACTGGGTACGCAAGCCACAGCATACATTAAAACCATAACCTTTGCACCAGTCAGCTGAAGAGCCGAGTACTAAACCTCCCTTATCCGGCAAAGATGGACCCTCCAGCGGCAAGCCGGGAGGTTTCGAATTTGCTGACGGCGGTATATGTATCTGACATGGTTCAGCTTTTGCTTGAGGTAAGGATCGCGTGTGTATATCAATCTGCTCAACAACTGTCAGACCTGATCCACTTCCGCTTCCTCTCTCTTTTCCTCTCACACTCTACCATCAGCAACAATGGCACCAGTAGCCCAACCCGCCAACGGTGCCCCCACCAAACAACCCGACTTCCAAAAGACCGCCAACGAAAACGTCGGCTTCAGCGAAATCACCTCCAACTCCTTCAACAACAAATACGAAGAGCGCGACTACATCAAAGGCCGTCTCGCCGGCGCCTATCGAATCTTCGGACACTACGGCCTCAACGAAGGCGTGGCCGGCCACATCACCGCTCGAGACCCCATCGACCCGGACACTTTCTGGGTGAACCCGCTGGGCATCGATTTCAACTTGATCAACAAATCTGACCTCCTTCGTGTGGATCATAAAGGCAATGTGCTCGATCATGGCCCTAGGAGTAATTTGCTCAATAAAGCTGCGTTCTTGATCCATGGCGCTATTCATGCTGCGAGGCCGGATGTTATTTGTGCAGCGCATACACACAGTATCTACGGACGGGCGTTTTGTGCGCTGGGCAAGCCGCTTGATCTAATCACGCTCGAGTCGTGCGTGTTCTACGAGGACCACGTCGTGTTCGAGGGAAAGGGTATCGTCCTAGCTGAGGATGAGGGGTGTGATATTGCGGAGTCGTTGGGGGAGAAGAAGGCTGCGTTGTTGAGGAATCATGGGATCTTGACGGTTGGACAGACGATTGAAGAGGCGGTAAATTGGTTTGTTATGCTGGATAAGGTGAGCACTGAAAAGTGATGAGAGCTTCGGGGCAAGTAACTTATGGGATGTCAGTGCTGTCGTGTGCAACTACTCGCCGATGCAGCGGCCGAAGGGAGAGGAGATACCACCTCGAAGATATCACATGAGGAGGGTAAGTCCTTTTCGCCGGCTATGACTCGAAGAAACATAGACTCATCCCGTTGCAGCCGTATACACACGAGGCATTGTTGGAACTCCTAAGGGAGGCTGGTTCGGTATGAAATCCTGGAATCGCATTTTGTGATGAACATGCTGACTTCGCTCCAGGTGGCAATTCCATGTTCCAGCTAATCGATGAGGTGACTGAGAAGAAGTATATGCAGTGAACGGAGTACGAATTAGGGCGTGACCTTTGGCGTAGTATCAAATGCTCTCGGACCGTCGGAATAGTGGTATGCGATCCATTTCGGTCTTTATGCCGCCTTTGTCAGACAGTCATCAGGGTTAGAAGTGGTGAGTGTCTGCTGACGGGTTATTGATGAGGAGCGTGCGGTGACCCAGTCTATTGCTGTCGATGTGAGTGTTGCGCGTCGCTTTCGCTCCTTCGCATTCGTACGATCTTAAAAGTGTGGGAGCCTGCCTGCTCACTCTGAATCTTGTGTTACTCAGTCATATCAAGCAACGACATCATGTCTACTGCTTCTCTAGTGTCTTTTGGCCTCTTGAATTCTGGAAGAGAAGCTTCGAACACCGCATTCTGTACTTCAGTATTCGTTAAGAAGTCGAAACTTCGGAGCTCGCGTCCTCTCGCAAGCCTTCAACAAGGTCACACTCGGCTCAAGAAGCTTCTCCAGTTCAGCCTTCGACGCAGCGAAGACTCTGCCAAGCGATCTACGAACCAGCCAAGAAGTTCCACAATAGATCTCAGCCTACTTCCGAGATCATTGCTGAAGAGTTCATGCAGTAAGATCCTCAGAAGACGTCGGCGGTGATACCGAGCTGGTGAAGTCGAGATAAGGTCAGACGCCTGAGACGCCTCCTTCGATTGGGCCTCACGCCGTCGGAGTTCGACGAAGGCTTCTGGAAGGGCATGCTCGACTGGGTCGCTAGTGCTCAGTAAGCATGCAACATGCGACGTTGTGTTCCTTCGGGTTTCATCAAATGCTGGGGCCTCTGATGATGGCAAACCTCTCACGGACAAGCAATTGGACGTCATGTACTGTACGGCCTTGACACACTTCTCGCTTGATCGAACCGAAGGCGAGTTGCATTCCGAGAGCCGTGGCGCCGTCCTGCGGTTAGGCTTGCGATCAGGTACCCGGCACGCCGCACGCCACGAGCATGTCGGCACAATGCATTGCACATCCGGCTCGCGCAGGCTCAAGCCAGCCGAGTGCACTACAGTGAGCAGATGCTACATCTGCATATCACCGATTAGCTGAATAGATGAGGGCACCACACATAAGGTATCTGCAAGAGATAAGAACACGAGGAGAAGGATTTCCACTCAAAGCGGTTTCTGGTTCCGTGGGGCTCAAGTCGTTGTGTGGTCGAATGAGAGGCAAAAGTTCTGTCATGACGCTGCAAAAGAGGCAGCTCGTCCGCTGCGAGCTACTGTACCCCATTTCGCTGGCGCGAGTTATTTTTCTGATGGCCGTCTCGGACTCGGATGGGACCGTGAGATGAACTGTCGACATGGATTGTGAAGAGATTTCCGGTGAGGTGGTAGTGGTTGCCATGGAGGGGGAGAGAAACAGAGGCAGGCATGTGTTGCTGTCGCAAAGGCTTGCGGTTGCGCGAAGCATTGCGATCCAAGGCGTCCAAGCGGGCACGGCGGCTCACCAAGAGTGCTTCATCAATCTTCATTCCTCTTGTGGCGAGCTTCGTCTGTTGGCCGAGTGCTTGGCTCCCGAGTTGCCGGTGTCTGGAAGAAACCCAAGCCTTTCGTGCACGACCGATGCAACCCTCTGCCTCTGCCGCGGGCGAACACGCGCGCTGATTGGAGCCAAGCCACGCGGATTGCCTTCACAGCGCTCTGCATCGTGACCCTCACGCGACAGATCAAACGGCCAGATACAGGCAAGACCGGCAACACACTAGACGGGCGGCCCATTGACTGCTTTCGATGCACGGCGGCCATCTGCGCGACCCTGCGACCTGCTCTCTTTGGCGCGCCTGTTGATGAACCAGTGCCAAGCCCGCTCCACCTCCCGCCCATAAGTACAGCAGCCTTCCACCCATCACCCTGCCCTCTGTTTCGCATCCGCCCCCTCTCCCTGTCTTTCTCTCACACCTCTGCGCACTTCGCAGTCGCAGATACTCGCAATGGCGCAGAATCATGAGGACGCGGCCGCTGAGCTTCACGCCAGCTTGGAGCAGCGAACCGGATCTATTGGCAAGCGCAACAGCGTCGACATGACCGGCGCTCCGATGGATATCAAGGAGGAGAAGGACTTCGCCGATGTCGACTCCCGCGATCTCGAGCCCACCGAAGAGGGCGAGGAGCCGAATGAGCAGGAGAAGAAGACCCTTCGACGCATTGGCGACAAGTTCCCCAAGTCGGCCTACTTGATCGCTGTTGTTGAGCTTTGCGAGCGCGTACGTTCATCTCGAGGCGGCAATATCAATAGAGAGCTAATCGTCTGCAGTTCACTTACTACGGATGCCAAGGTCTCTTCCAGAACTACATCAACAACAGACCCGGGGTAAGGATCGAACCAGAAGCCATTCTATTACGTTGTAAACATTTGCTGACCATTCGTCTTCTCTTTTGCAGGGTGAAGATGGCGCTCGTGGACTCGGCCTTGGACATCAAGGTGCTACCGGTCTGAACGTCTTCTTCCAGTTCTTCTGCTACGTGACGCCCATTCTCGGTGCCATCATCTCCGACCAGTACCTCGGAAAGTACAAGACCATCCTCATCTTCGCTGCCATCTACTGGCTCGGCCTGATCATCCTCTGGACGACCGCTCTCCCCGTCAGCATCGAGAACGGAGCCGCTCTTGGAGGCTATGTCACTGCGATCATTGTCATCGGCTTCGGTACTGGTGGTATCAAGTCGAACATCGCGCCTCTTATCGCCGATCAGTACACCCGCCGAAAGATGGCCATCACCAAGATCGCGAAGACCGGCGAGCGTGTGATCATCGATCCAGCCATTACTTACCAGCGTATCTACATGATGTTCTACGCCTGCATCAACGTTGGCTGTCTGTCGCTGCTCGCCACGCCCTTCATGGAGAAGTACGAGGGCTTCTGGACCGCCTACCTGATGTGCTTTTGCGTTTTCTGCATCGGAGTCGTCATCCTCATTCTCTGCCGCAACAAGTACATTGTTCGACCACCACAGGGCTCCATTATCACCGACGCTTTCAAGGCTATCGGTATTATGATCATGAACCGCTCCACCGAAGCCGCAAAGCCTTCCTGGCGCGCAGCGAATGGAAAGACCAAGTCGGTCCCATGGAACGACCACTTCGTCGAGGAGCTGAAGCGTGCCCTGCGTGCTTGCAAGGTCTTTGCTTTCTATCCTATCTTCTGGATTTGCTACGGACAGTTTAGCTCCAACTTCATCTCGCAGGCGGCGCAGATGGAAGGCCACGGCATGCCCAATGACCTCATGCAAAATTTCGATCCTATCAGTATCATCGTCTTCATCCCGATCCTGGACAAGATCGTTTACCCGGCCCTCCGCAAGGCGAAGATCGAACTCCGCCCAATTGCCCGTATCACGATCGGATTCGTTCTTGCATCGCTCTGCCTGATGTACGCAGCAATTGTTCAGCACCTCATCTACTCCGCTGGCCCTTGCTACAAGCAACCAGGAAAGTGCCCGGCTGGAATGGATGGCGAAAGCCCGCTTCCCAACCACGTGCACATTGCAGTGCAGACTCCAGCATACGTCTTCATCGGTGTCTCTGAGATCTTCATTTCCGTCACTGGTCTCGAGTACGCCTACACCAAGTCGCCACCAAGCATGAAGTCGTTCGTGCAGTCTCTGTATCTCTTCACGTCGGCTCTGGGATCTGCGTTGAACGAGGCACTCGTACCTGCCACAGGCGACCCAGATATTCTGTGGATGTACACTGGCGTCTCCGTCGCAGCCTTCTGCACCGCCATTATCTTCTGGTTCACCTTCCACCACTACGACCAACAGGAGCAGCAGATGAACGAGCTGGACGCCAACGAGGCGTACGGAGGCATCACCGGCGGAGAGAAGAAGATTGACGAGAGCGATGATGAGGCTCGTGTCGCTTCCACCACTGGTCGCGAAGAGAAGTCGTAAACCAACGACTGCGATTTGCTTTTGCTTCATATCAATGTCGTTTGCCTAGTCGGCACGACGAGTACGATGTCACGATGATGTCGATACTAGAATACGAGGGAATGATACCACGTGTGATTGCTCTACCCCTTTTCATTCTGTCAACAAACCTTCCTTCTGAATCTATCTTCTTCATAGCCCAGAGCACCACTACCAAATCCATCCTGCACTTGACCTTCAGTGGCTGAAGCGACCGTCTACCCTTTTACATGCCAAGAAGCGTCGGGTGTGAACGAGAAGTACACACCGAAAGCATTCTTAGTGCACCAGCAAACAAGCATGGGTTTAACAGGCGCACAGTCGGAACTTTAGGTAAGGCACTGCGAAAGACTCTCCACAAACCATCCTATCAATGCCCAAAGACCAAGAAAGCACCACCAACGACCAGCAACAACCCCAACAAGCCAACACCGACAACGAGTCCACTCAATGCGAATCTCGCTCCGCAGACCGCACAAGACGAGCGACCCGCCGGGCTGAGATCAGGGCTCTCGAAGCCGAAATTGCGGAGGCGCGGGCGGTGCTCAGTCAAGGACGTCCAGGCTTGGTGGACGTGTTGATGCTGGAGAAAAAGTACAGGTACAGCAAGGCAGATATGCGAAGAAAGGAGGAGAGGTTGGAGGAGTTGAGGGAAGAGGTCAGGGGGGCTGATGGGGTTGAAGCCGACGAAAATGCAGAAGGGGAGGAAAGTGGCAAGAGGAAGTAGGCTGAGACAAGAATCTTTGAATGGTGAATCATTAGTATCTGACGAGCCTCTCCTGGAATTTGAATCTGCTGAGACAATTTGATACAAGATGAGACGTGGTGGTGGTCAGGCAACGAAGACATGGGAAACAAACCTCTCAGCAAGGAGACTCATACATCTGCGTAGCCATTCATCCCACCAAGCGAACAGTTTCGCGCCTGGCTTCACGATGGCCTTCACGGGTATCGGGGACGACTATTATGACATCCTGCAAGTTCCGTCGAAGGCGAGTGTGGATGAGATAGAGGAGAGCTACCATGGGTTGGTTGACCTGCTGGGGTGGAAGTCTACCGTCGAGTCGTTTGCGGCGCTTCAGGAGGTATGCATGTGCTTCCCTGAACTCATTCTTGGACATGTACTGATAGTCTGGCCCTTGTAGCTGTGGACTGCCTATGAAACTTTGAGCGATGCTCGAAGACGAGAGGAGTACGATCGAGAGTACTTTGGCCATCTTCGCAGCGTTAAAGAATCTCCCGACTCGCCACCGTCTAGCGTTCTAGACCTCGAGGATCTCGGAATGTCGATGAGAGCGAATCTCGCGAATCACACTGATCTTCGCGATGACCTCATCCTCAAATGCGCGGAGAGACAGACTCAAGTCGATCTTCTTCAGGAAGAAATTAATCTATTGGCGAAAGCTCACCAACAAGAGGTCGAAGTGCAAGAAAGAAGAGAGCAGCAAAGGAGTTGGTGGGATGGATTTCGACAGAGGCTTGGGCTTGTATCATGGCCAGAAAGGCTCGTATTCGGTGATCCGCGCTCAAAGATCTTTGCGAAGATGCGGGAGAAGGAAGGTGAGTTGCGGGAGGCTAGAAGTTTGGTTGTCGAGGCAGAGCGGTCGGTAAGAGTCGAGGATGAAGAGATCGCTAGGGTTGAAGGCATGTTGAGAGAGGAGCTTGGGGTGGAAGGTATGATCGAGGGAGAAGACAGAAGCAATGGGGTGGCGAGAGAGAAAGAAGATCACTTCTTCAATCTGCGGTTCAGAATCAAGAGGCCGAGATCTGAAAGTCCCGAGGACAACCTCAAGAGGATGCGGTTGGATGAGCCTGCAGGTACACTGGATCTTCCATTCAGGAGAAAAGGCAAGGTGATGCGGAAGGAAGACCCTAAATCTACAAATCGAGGTGCGGTCAAGATACCCAAAGATGAATTCTCCTGGCGGTGAAACGGAACGCTGGACATTGTCTCACCTGGACGAGACATGGTGAGGAGTCACCTCAATCAGAATCACCTTTCTTTGGATCGTATTTCGTTCCTCTCCGGTTCAAATAACATGAAGTCCGATTCGAATTCTGATTCTCAGAACAATTATCGACAGATACTCAGTTATGGGTCCAAACAATCCAACGCCAGACTACTACGCCATACTGGAGCTGCTTCCAACAGCAACGACAGATGAAATCAAGAAGCAATACAAGATCCTCGCTCGGAAGAGGCACCCAGATAAAGGAGGCTCGACCGAGGGAATGCAGTTGGTGAGTCTGCTCATGAGCTGATGAAGCTGATGCTCACACATATCTTCCAGCTCAACGAAGCGTACGAGGTTCTCACAGACGACGTTCGACGCTCCCAGTATGACAGAATTCAGGGGTACAAGTCGACGCCCCAGCCTGAACCGACTCCTAATTCCAAGCCTGCACCCGATCCTAGGTCCAAGGCCCCACCGAAGCCCAGAGCATGGCCGAAGCCAGAGCCTAGCAGAGCACCACCACCGCCACGAGAAGAACCCCCTAGCTCCGAACTCAAGCGCCTGGAGAACGAGCTCCTCCAGGCCAATCTGAACCTCACAAACCTCCAAACCCGCCTCAACACAACCTTGTTCCAGCAGTGGACCCTGCTCTACCAAAGTTTGATCCGTCTCCGAGATGACTTCATTGGATGGCAAGCCGCATACGAAGAAGCAAGGGTTGCGGAACTTCGACGAGTGAAGGACCAGTGGCAGCGACAGTGTCGGAATTCGTGGGTTGGAGGACCTCCTCCGAGACGGTCGGAGGGCGAGAGGGAACGCTGGGCTAAGGGGCAGATGTGGGAGAAGAAGGGAGAGGTCTCACGCGCGGAAACGGAGTTGGAGGGGGTGGAAACGGCGGTAGAGCAGACCGAAAAAGAGATTGCGGAGCTGGAGGCGAGGATTGGCGAGTTGATGAGGCAGATGGAGCATTTGAAGGCAGGAGCGTCCTATCGCTGATTCGAGCATGGAGGTAGAACCTGCCCAAAGATCTCCTGCAAAGCGATATCTCACCTGCCATCGATCAAGACAATCAGATAACGGCAAGAAGCAATCTCGAAGAGATACATCTCGCTTTCACGTCAAGTCTCCATTCTCGTATGCACATCCGTACCAGCCTTCAGAGCATTCATTGAAAAACATTCAATCATGGCTTCTCCGATCACTACAGACTATTACGCCGTCCTCGGCGTCCCTAGAACGGCTTCAACTCAAGAGATCAGGGCAAGGTACCGAACGCTGGCTCTTGAGAGGCACCCAGACAAAGGCGGCTCGACAGAGGGAATGAAGCTAGTAAGTACTTCATCCCCCAATACAAACGGACTGTACTCACCTACTCGCTCCATCTAGCTCAATGAAGCGCACGAGAACCTCATAGATCCTGAAAAACGTGCTCGACACGACCACTACAGCGCCTCATACCGCAACCTCTCAGACGCCCTCTCGTTCGCCCGGTCCCACCTCGCCATGCTCGAGAACCGTAGATCTCAACAACAGCGGTCATGTACGAACCTGCTGGACCAGCACACACGCATCTCGAATGCAATCACGGAACTCGAGGGTCGCTTCGAAGATGAGCTGGCTCAGAGACGAAGAGATCGGGGGAGACAATCCTAGGAGTTTGATTTGTTGATCAGGAGCGAGCTTCTGAGTAGTAGCGTCAACGCGCGGCTGAGGGAGAGGAGATCGGAACGGGCGGCGGTGGGGGCTGCGATTATTGCTTTAGAAAGGGCGTTGCAGGACACGTTTAGAGATATTCGCGAGCAGGAGGCGAGAATTAGACAGATGAGAATGGAGATGGATGATATCGTTGAGCAGGTAAAAATGTAGCTGGAGGAATTAAGAGACAGGGTGGCAAAGTGATCTCTCATTCACCTGTTATTTCATACAGTTGACTTATCGCTCAGTAGACATTTCGGAGAATCCTCACTTTCCGAACATGGAGTTGAGACAAAGTCACCAGCTGTCGCAGACCTTCACTTGGAGTGTCATGTGAAGTTCCATTCACTTAAGCGGTCTTGGCAGCCCCTTTTTAAGCTAGCGTCTCCCGTTAGCATTCTGATCATATGGACATCGCAAGAAACTCTAGTCAGGCCTTGTAAACGATAATATATCGAGTCTGAAACCCTTTGAAATACACTTCCAGCGTTCAGCAGTCATGGCTCCAAGCCAACCAACGGAGGACTTCTACGCAGTTCTAGGCTTACCCTCGACAGCTACTGTGGATGAGATAAAGAGGGCATACAGGACTCTCGCTCTTGAGAGACATCCTGATCGAAACCAAGGTACCGTAGCGTCAACTGCGGCCTTTCAACTTGTAAGTAGCGTCTACTGATCTAAGAACCATCAGCTAACAGTTCCAACTAGCTCAACACAGCCCACGAGACACTCACTGACCTAGCTCTTCGAGAAGATTACGACCAGAACATCTGGCCCTATCTTCCCAGAAATAGCCCTCCGGTTACAAGTCCAGCTCCAATGCCGACTGCACGACCGACACGGGTCCGAACGCCACCGCAGTACGCATACAGCGACGAGAGACTCCACGCAGACCTCGAAGCCGCCCAGACCCATCTCGAAAACCTCCAAGCGCTTCGAGAAAAGCAACTCGAACAACGCGCCGCCCCTCAAACAGCCTACTCCAACCTCCTTACCGAACTCCGTCGCCTCCGCGAACAAGACGCCGAAGACACACGCAAAGACCGTGAGGCCGCTAACAGTTGGAGGACCTGGCTTTTCGGGATCTCCGAGTCCGCGGAAAAGGAGAGGGAAGATCGCGAGGTAGCGCGAGTAGAACGTGTCGCGGCGGCGAGAGTTAAGGAAGCTGAGTGTGGGGAGTTGAAAAAGCGATTGAGGGCTTTTGGGGAGGAGATTGGAAGGACTGTAATGGAGATTGTTGGGATTGAGAGGAGGGTGTATGAGTTCGAGAGAGAGATGCACAGGCGCGGATTCGGAGAAGAGCAATAGATACGAAAGGAAAAGAGCAAGGTGGTTAGATGCAAGAATTATCCAGCTTGAGATGAAGACTTGAAAAAACGGAGTTGAAAGGTCTAACATATCAGCGTAATCTCACCCGTAGGCAGGGGAAGGACTGGTGACGGTGAGCTGAGGAGACGATGGCAGGGATGACGGTGCAAGGCTGCGGAAAGATACCTTAGCGAAAATGCATACAAACGGCGAAAGCAAACAGAGCATTGCAAAGTCGTTTTTTGAACTTTCGCGAGTGACTTCCAAGCGTCGTGTGAAGTTTCACTCACTTACCAGATCCTACTTCTCGCTAGCTTGTGCCACTAGCCTCTGACAACTTCACTTTCGCGGATCTCAGAACCTCTCCACACCTCAAACCGTTCATATCTCTCCAATACCGCAGACATGGAGTCCAGCCCGCCCAGCGACTTCTACGAAGTCCTCGGACTGCCACCCACCGCAACCGCAGAAGAGATCAAGAAGAAGTACAGGACACTCGCTCTCGAGAGACACCCAGACAAGGATGGAGGCACGACGGCAGACTTCCAACTGGTGCGTAGCGTCTCTCCATGTTCAAAATCTGCGAATCATCAGCTAATCCTCATACCAGCTCGGCACCGCATACGAGACCCTCCGCGACCCGGACAAACGCGCAGACTACGACTTCCTGCGAACCAATCCGCCGCCTCCACCACCAACCTCAGCTCCATACCCTCAACAGCCCACATACGAACCCCAAGATGACATCCGATTCGCCATCTTCCGCCTCTTCGACCTCCAAGCCCTCCTCGTCCACCTCCTCGCCGCGCGATCCAAACTCCAAAAAGACCACGACAGACTCCAAACCCGCCTCCAGCGCCTCCGTGACCGCGACAGGCTAACGGAAACCCAGCAGGCGGAACGCGCGACGAAAGAAGTCGAACTCGAAGAACTGCACCAGCGCCTAGCCCTCCTCCACTCCGAAATCCTCAAAACCGAACAAGACCTCCTCAAACAAGAATCTCGGATGCAGGAATTCTTCGAGAGCGCGAGACGCGCACGGGGTTGGGAGGCGACGGGGACGAAGTGGGAGAAAGCCAAACCCCCTTCGGATCGCATGAAAGAGCAGCTGAGGGCGCAGCAAGAGGAGGTTTTGCGGCGGATGCAGGAGGAGGAGGAGAGTCGTCGCCAGGCCGAGGAGGCTCGTGCGGAGCGGAAGAAGACCCAGCAGCAGCAGAGCAAGAAGACGACTTGCACGCATGAGGCTCTTTGGGTTCGGATTAATGGACAGCAGCGTTGCTCCCGTTGCAATCAGGGCCTCAGGAAGAATGCGTTTAAGTGTCCTGGGTGCGAGAAGGTTGCGTGTGCCAAGTGTCGGAGGGTGTTGAGGGGTGAGAAGTAGATGGATGAGAGGAGTGGTTGTTTTTCTATCCCGGCCAAGGGCAGGGACCCTGATCAGGAGCCGAGACAAGCGTCATATTGGCAGGAGACTTTTCCTTCGAGGTTGATTTGCTTCGGATGTTCACATGTCGGCCACAGAATGGCGAGAGGGGCTCTCTTTCAAGTGTTGGCTGGCCAGTCCTACTCCGCAGCGAACACGCAACGTGGAGCCAGAGACGTCCCAAATGCATCGAGTTGCTTTGCTGCGGTGTGTTCCCATGATGAGAACTAGCGTACGCCAAACAGATCCATAGACGCAAAGAATATGCTTCAACATAACATAACAAAAGAGAAAGGAAATGAAAAGGTCCAAATCAATCAATACAATCTCGCTCCTGAGTGAAAGCTTTTAGCTCGGGTATCATGTAAGGAGGGTGTAAGCTCCTGCCTGCCAAGTCACCGTCGGTCGTGACTGGATATACCATACAAGTAGTGGTGGTGGTTTCTTGTACAATGCCTGCCAGAGGGGTAGCCCATTCCAGCACTTGCTTCCTCTCGTTCCTTGCTTCTGTAGAATCGCAATTGCCCCAAGAAATACATTAACAGCACAGTCCTGCTGTTTCCCAAACGCCTTCGAAACTCCTTTCGCGGGTGGTAGTGGTGGTGTCTGTACACTTTTTTCCTTCTTTCAATGGGTATCTCTTCTTCAGCTCTTGAATGCTCGCTCGTCCCATCCGAGACTGCCCTCATTCAGCTCCCCACCACCTAAGGTGCCGATCTCAGGAAGCATTGGCAGACGATGGCTGGAATCTTTGAACCTCTTCGCATCAGACCGACCGTCGTCTTCGGATACGACATCGAGCACGCCGTCCTCGTTCATGGTGAAGAAGCCGCTCTTGCGTTTGAACCAGTTGCTGGAACGCTTCTTGCGCAAAGTATTGGGCTTGGTTGAGTGCATGGAGGGTGCCTGGGCGGTGGATGCGGTGCCGGACATGATGCTCGGAGCGTCGGCGCCAGTGCGAGGGTTGGAATCGTGGTTGTATGTGCCGTAAGAGGAGGTCGCATAGGCAGATCCAGGCCGAGCAACACTCAAGGAAGTGCGCGAGCTGCTGAAGGACTGGCGCAAGCTACTGAGGGAGAAGAGGCGACGCACAGTGGACGGGCGACGAGCGCGCGGCGAGGTATCCAAACCGTCATGGTTGTTCTTCGCGGAGACAGGCGAGGTAGGTGATTGGAAGCTGTCGGCGGTGTCTCTGTTGCTCTCGGACGACATGGTGGTGTCTGCTGCGCGGTCGGGCTCGGGGCTGGGTGGGAATGCGCCTGGCATTGGGTGGGAGGTGTTGGTCGGGTGCGAGCTCAGAGGGCCGCCTCCAGAAGTGGGCGGTCGCGATAGTCGCAAGTTGGCAGCGGGAGTTGGAGGAGGTGATTCGGGCGGCGCTGGGATGTTCGTTCCAGCTGTGAGCGAGAAGTCGACGGGATCAACCTGGAGGATATAGGATTTGCGAGTGGGAGGGTGGTCAGCCATTGCGGCGGTCCGGGTTGCAGCACTCCAACCTCCCTGCGGTAGCTCGGTGCTTGCGCCTCTGTATCACAAAGTCTCCTCCTCCGATGCAGCGGTAGCGCCACCGATTGCTGCGAGTTTGTGCTGGACACGCGGCGCAGGTTTCAACCTTCTGCAGTGAAGCTTTTGCGGTGCCCGATGAGATGGCGTCACGCTGGAGAGAAAGCCGGGCGAGGTGATTGCAAAGGAGGTGGATGAAGCCTGCTACTCACCAGAACCCAGGAGGTGATGTTGGAAATGGTCGAGGCAGGCCTGCTACGCCGCCACTGCTGGCGAATTGCCTCTCGGGCGAAATGCTGATGGTTTGGTTCGTGCGGCTAAGGCTTGAAGCATCGCTAGCGATGTTCCTGCGCCCAAAAGTCAATCTGCTCAATCCATTCAGGTACGAATATGCAGGGGTGGTCGGGATGGCGAGCAGGGAAGCCGACGCTGCTGTGAGACTTGGACATTTCGCCGTGCAGCTTGCCACGACACACTCTTCGCTGTCAGAGATCTCTGCTGTTCGTACAAGTCATGCACCGGCGGCGACGTGAACGACCGTTGGCGTCTTGACGTACCTGACAGCCGATCAAACGCTCGCGCAGTGGAAGCCGTTCTTCGTTTCGGACATCACGCCTCCTTCACCAGCCACCACGAACATCATCAAGAACATGTCGCCTAAAGACAGAAGATGGCGGCGAAAATCTCACGACTGAGCAATCAAGGGCTTGGCGCCCGAACACGACTGCCACGTGCATTCATACCATCCGGTCCGGGAGCTCATGCATAGGCACCAACCGTACGGCCGATAGCTTTATCCTACCAGCGATATCACCTCAGCATTGCGGCTGGACACAGCGATCCCAGGACACCATGTGCGTGCTCGTACGACTCCAGGTCTGGCAAATGGTGTCGCTGTCCATGTAATCCGTGGAGGCCGGCGTGGAGCGGATTCAAATCGCCATGCCTGATCCACGACGCTGTCATAACCTATCAAAGGCATCATAGGGCTGGCTTGAGCAACAATACTTCACTCGTAAGTGAATGTTGGTAAGGCCGTACAATGCGTCGGAATCAGCAGATCGGAACGAATCTCACACGCCGACTCGCTACTCGCGTCGACCCCACTTCGTCATTGCCCAGGCCCTCACTCTTTAGCGCGGGCATACCACAGCTCTATAAGGCAGTAAGACCGTACTGCTTATAGTCGTATGTTCCGTGAAGACTGGGGTTTCTTTTTCCCTAGCTCAGTAAAATAAATACTCTCCCCCTCTCACATACCTCTGAAACATCCACGAAGCTTTCTTCCGCAACGATACACCATCATGGACCAGTTCCAGCAAAAGCACATTGATACCAAGCGTGGCTTCCGCTACTGCTATTACATCTCTCCAGAATCACAGGCAGACAGCTCCAAGCCGGTTCTTCTGCTCTGCCATGGCTGGCCAGACAATGCTCACATGTGGCGTTGGGTGGTACCCCACCTTCTCAAGACCAAGAACAGAATCGTCATCCCGGATCTCTTGGGATATGGAGGCACCTCCAAACCCACCGACCCAAAGGACTACAATATCAAGGGCATGACCGACGACGTGATGGAGATCTTCAAAGCCGAGAACATTGAATCTCCCATCATCCCTATGGGCCACGATTGGTACACGTTACCCTCAACGAAATCCACTTCACATAAGCTGACATTTCTAGGGGCTCCTACTTCGCCCAGCGCTTCTACCTCCTCAACAAAGACCGTATGGCCGGCCTCATCACCCTCAATGTAGCCCTCATGCCACCGCGAGGCGATCCCTTCGACCTGGACGCCGTCAACGCCTTCACCGAAAAAGCCATCGGCTACCCCGTCTACGCCTATTGGGAACTCTTCGCCGACCCCGACGGTCCCAGGACTGTCATGGACCCCAACCTCGAAAGTCTGTACTACGCCATGCACGGCGACGATCACGCATGGATGAAGAAACTCTTCTGCGAGCGGGGTGCAATGCGCGAGTGGGTCTCCAACAACCGAAAGGACGTTCCGCTTAAGAAGTTCGCGCAGGACGAGGCATTCAAGAAGGAGTTCATCGATGAGAAGAAGGCTGGAGGCATGACGGCTCCGGGGTGCTGGTATCGTGCTATGCGGGAGAATTACCAGATGGAGACGGAGAAGACTTTGGATGGGATGGTTGAGAAGCCTTATTTGTTTATTGGGTGTACGGGGGATGCGGTTTGTCGGACGGATGCGATTGAGGGGGTCAAGCAGGCGGGTTTGGTCAAGGATTTGGAGGTTAAGGAGTTGGTTAGTGGGCATTGGTGTCCGTTTGAGAAGCCGGATGAGGTTGGTGAGACTGTGGTTGAGTGGTTGGGGAAGAAGGGGTTTGCCTCCTAAAGCCATCATACTATGTCACGGAATGCAAATGCGAGATGACCACCATGTAGGCAATACGAGCAAGACTTGCCACCATGCAACCAACCCGGATGATCGTTTGTCCACTAGTGCAAGCCACCAAGCACTAATCTCCGAAGATTTCATGTGGCAAGACCCAAAAACGGCGATAAGTTCACCAATCCTTACCTTCCTACTCCTCTTGACATAACAACACTCATTTCAACAACGCTCGCTTCAACACCACCGCCCACCATGATCTCCCTCAAACCCGAATCCCTCATCGAACGGCTCCTCTGGCTCGATCCACCCAAACACACCCGCACAAAGCCCTTCGAAATAATCTGCGTAGGCCCCAGTCGCTCCGGCACAGAATCCCTCGCCAGAGCCTTAGACATGCTAGGCTACAACACGTAAGCCCCCCTTCCCCCTCCACCCCCAAACCCAAAACTAACCCAACCCCAGCTACCACGGCTTCCGCATAATGACCGCCCCCGCCGACAACATAAACTGGTACCGCCTCTACCAACAAAAATTCCTCACCCCCAACCCCTCCCCTCTAACCGCCTCGGATTTCGACACCCTCCTCGGCCCCTTCACAGCCGTAACAGACATGCCCTCCGTCCTCTTCGCCCGCGACCTAATCCTCGCATACCCGTCCGCAAAAATAATCCTCAACACCCGCTCCGTCGAAACCTGGTACCCCTCCTACGAGCGCAACATAATCACCGCGCTCGAAAGTCGAGAAGGTTGGTTCGGCGGTCTGCAGCTCCTGAGTTACTTCTCCCCGTTGCGGTATTGGTCTGACATCTGCGGTGTTATAACGAAAACTTTCTGGCGGAGTGAGAGGACAGAGGAGGTTAGGGCGCGGGCGAAGTGGGTTTATGAGGAGCATGTTGCTATGGTGAGGGGGTTGGTCAGTGGGGAGGAAGGCAGGTTGTTGGAGTGGAGGGTTGAGGATGGGTGGGGGCCGCTTTGTAAGTTTCTTGGGAGGGAGGTTCCTGAGGGCGTGGCTTTTCCGAAGGGGAATGTTAGTGCGGAGACGGGGAGGGTGATTTGGGGGTTTGTGAGCAGGGGGAATAGGGAGGCGTGGTGGAATTTGGGGTGTGTTTTGGGAGGAGTGGGTGTGCTGGGTGCGGCGGTTGGGTGGGGGGTTTGGAGGGTATTGTAAGGAGGTGAGGCTGTGGTATCCTCGGTGTTGAAGATGCCTCTAACAATCCCCAACTTTCTCGACAAGGGTCAAGAGTGTAAGAAGCCCTCGAATAGCTTAGAGTGGCTTATTCTCGCGGAGAGAGCTGATCTGCCAGTTTGAGCGGAAGAAGGAGCGTCGTAGGTCTATTTGTCCCAAGAAGAGATCTATACACATCATTCATATCAATCATCGAAATCAAAGAGAGCGTGGGACACATCAAACCATCCTTCTCATACCACTTCTTCCTCCCTTACAACTGCACCCACTTCATAACACTCGTGCCCTCCTCATCACCCCACTTCTCAAACTTCTCCCAATTGAACGAGATGGCAGAGCGCAGACCGCGAAGTCCTAGAGTCTCAAGGTCGAAGCAACTCTCACTACCCAGGTTCAACAAGTCCGGCGTGCAAAGGTCGTAAACCGTCTTGGTCGACATGTCACAGAACTTCTGTTCATGTGTAGAGATGAAAGACGCTCCCCACGACAGATCACTCTCGCAAAGTCGGACGGCGGAGTGCTGCTCGCGAGGGGACTGGATGAGTTTGGTGTTGTTCTTCGTAAACAGACGTTTGGTCAGGAGGGGGTTGGGGATCAAGGAGTCTGTGGGAAGGGAGCCGTTGGCGTTGAGGGGGTTGCGAGTCTCGAGAGTTGGGATAGAGTCACGCTTCTTGCGGCCGTCGTAGTTGTTTTGGTTGTTGATTGCAGGAGGCGGGGAGAAGAAGGTGCTATAAATGGCAGTCAGTGGACGTTAGTGGTGGGTGATGGAGTTTTGAGACACTTACAGGCCGCCGCCGTCATCGTTCTGGTAGGTGGCAAGGTTGGGCGAGGAGCAGATACTTGGGGAGTGGGTCAGCCAAGGCGTGATGCTGGCAGGTCGGCAGGAAATCTTACCTGCCACGGCTGCCGTAACCACCGTTGTCTTCCGTCGTGAAGTGGGGCATGTAGAACGAGAAGGCCGTCGTGTCGCCGCCTGTAATGATAGGTCAATTTAAGTACGCAGATGCGAGTGCTAGGTTGCCATACCAATGCTACCATCCCCATCGATCCAGGAGCAGTCGGGACGGTGAGGACCGCTATAGCCGTCGTCTGATTGCTTGATGTCACCCAAGACAGCATCGTTGTAATGCCTGAAAATCTCGTCAGTGATCAGTGAAAACGATGCCTCGCAGTAATCTCGAAAGGCAAAAATCAAAAACAAAAAAAGGAGGGTGGAAATCCACTTAATGCACCCATGCTGCCAACAAGGTCAGACCATGGCCGTGCGTGGAAATCCGCAGAGGTGCTTGACCACTGCGACACCCACCCCGCCGAAGCGAGGAAGGATGAGGGGCAGGCGCTGTTTGTTGTTTATGTAGAGTGCTTTCGGGAGCGCCGAAGATTTCCCGGCTGGTGCGGGAGCATGTGAAAGTTGGGGTTTGGGCACTTACCATGGCAAGACACCGCAGCTGCCACCGTTCTGACCGTCCCAGACCCAGTCAGTCCCGTCAGACCAGGTCATGGTCATCCAGGCGATGCAAATGGCATCAGTGTTGCCGGTGACTTTGATGTAAGGCTAAGCGAAATCAGTCCAGCAGCCCTTCAAGTGACTTTTGTTCTACGAACCGTCTGATTGCCATGGTACTCGTCCGACAAGGTGTACTACATATTGCACATGTCAGTACTCGTAGCATTCAAGATAGAGCTTCTTGCAAAACGTACGTCAATTTGGTACGCGGTGTTGCCGCCATTGATGTAGTTGTCGATGGAAGGCGGACCAGCCTCCTCTCCGTAACGGGTGTAGAGACGAAGGTCTACTTTGCCGCTGACGGAGTCGGCATTGTCTTGGGGCTTGATGTCCGCACAGGCAACGGTGAGCTTGACCTGAGTGTCACCATGGTCGGCTGGCTTCAAGTTGCCTTGGAGGAGGGAGATGAGAGAAAGACCCGTTCCGAGTGCGGACAAAATCAGGCCTGCTGCTTCGGCCATGATGGACAAAAGGTGAAGGGGAGAAGAGATGGGCTGTTGTCGGTGCTGATGCAGAGGTGGCATTCATTGTCGACCAGGGGCTTTATATATTCCTTGATGTGGTCTTCTTGCGGGTGGCGTTTTCCTCTCCATCGCATCCCTTGCCCTTCCGCTGTCCTTCAGACGTACAGGAGGATTGTGCGCGCATCGATGTTGTCCAGCTGCAAAAGCAACATAGACTACATCCTACGAATATGCAGCCAACGGTGGAGCCTTGAATCGATAGTCCATCCTTGGTTCATAGCACGATGGACAGCAACACATCGAACTCTCGGCCGACGAATGGCCATCTTGGGAAAGAAGGGAGCTCTCGGGCATCGAACGTAATGTGAAAATGTTGAGCATGTCGCCCCAGTGGGCCGTGAGCCATCGTTGGTCGGCAATAAGGATGCAGTAGAGGCCTCCCTCAAATCATCATCTTGGCAGCCTCTCATAGATGAATTCGTTTTCCTAGTCGAGACACCACGTGTAGCAGTTCGTCGCCCATGCAGATGCCACATGCTGCAACAGTCTTCAGACGGTGTGAAGCATGAGAGATTGTTGAAGGCGTCGTTCCGCGGAGACGTATCAAGTGCCCGATGTTGCGTTGTTCATGGAGGTGAGGAATGAAGACTGAGTTGGCACGATGCTATGTTAATGTTCACGCCAAAGTGCGAGCTGAAGGAGGTGATGTTGTAAATGCGGAATCTGCCGTGGTTGTTGGAAGATATGGTTCTTCTCCGCGGGTCCATAGGAAAAGTTGGAGGCGCTGCGATGCGATTTGCGGTGGGTGCTTGCCAGAAAGAGAAAGACTCGAGGATGACTGATCATATAGGCCTGAGAGTAAGTCCAAAGTAGATCCGTTGATGCTTGGCAATCAGTTATCAGTGGTGAGCAGACCCGCGGAGCTGTAGACCCAGGACAGCGAAGATGGGGACATCCGTGAAGAAGAAGCGACCAACGACGCACGTGGTTGCCGCCTCTCTGTTGCGGCTTCCCAGCCAGGCAATCGCCACCCTCCACATCCCATATACGATCCATGCAGGTGCAGAAAGTGATATCCTCGCCAAGACATGAAGTCGGACATTTAAACTTTCAGCCTTGCACACTCCGCGGAGCAGTTCGTGGTGGAGCTCGATGTTTGGCGGCCAAGAGCTTCTTTCAAACAAGTCTCTGTCCTTCGCCTCCTAACCTTCTCCTTCGGTTCTTGGCAATCTGCACCTCTTGACATCACTTCCAGACTTCTTCACACTCCCGCGGAGCACCACGACCAGACAGCGTGCACTTTCGACAACGTTGCCCATGTCGAACGCTGCGATCGTCCTGCACCGAGATGAGGCACAGATGCAACAACCGGAGTGGCCTTGTGCCTTATCACATGCGGCTTCCCTCGATATCACTGTCGGCGACAACATTGTCCAGTTTCACACTAATACACGCCTTTGATTGAATACCGGTAGCCTCCAACCATGGCTTCAAGATCCACCGCCCTCACGGCGATAGCCCTCACGCTCCTCACCAGCACCCTCCCAATCCACGCCCAATACGCCAACGGCGCCGCCGTAGCCTCCTGCGCCGACCTCGAATGCAACCTCAACAACAGCAGCAACCTCGCGCACTGCACCATCCAAGACCGCGAATACACCGCCATCGGCGCCGTGCCCTTCAAATCGCCCTTCAACTCCGACTCCAACCTCACATGGACCGAAGGCTCCGTCTTCGCCTACCCAGACGGCATAGCAGGAGCGACCTTCGTGCGAGACTACTTCCTGGGCGTACCCCCGGATCTTGATCTGCAGAGTGTGAAGGGGTACCACGGCTGTGCGGCATTCTTCGTGGATTCGAACTCCAGCTTTCCGCTGTATCAGCCTCCGGGGACTTGTAGCGATACGATTGGGGGCGAGTGTGTGAAGGCGTTGCAGGATCGGGCTGGGGATGTCATCACAGATGACAGCGAGATTTCCAGCGCAGACGAGCTTTGTGGGAGGATGGAGCAGGCGTTCACGAGGGATGATGATCCACCAGCAGCCTGCTCGAATATGTCGTTGAACGGCAAGAGCTGGGGTCGAGTTATGTTCCGATGTGAGTACCATCCTCCTCCACCCTCTTACTTGCACCCAACTAACCCTCTCCCTCACAGCTCTCACCGGCGCCCTAGCCCCCACCGCCGAACCCGCCTCAAACTGCAACCCAGCCCTCAATGGCACATCAACCTACAACTTCGCCCACATCCTCAACTTCAACGCAACCCGCGGCTCCGATCCCCTCTGGAACAGCTCCCTCCACTCCATCTACGACAAATACCACCCACCATCCCAGCCCAACGGAGGTAACATCTACGATTTCATCCAGCATCAAGCAGTCCCGATTTTGAGCGTGTTCACGGGGAGTGCGGGTGTGCATACGGCGGTGAGCTGTCTTGAGGCGCCGATTGAGTTCTCGCAGAGTCAGATGGCGAGTGATGATGATGAAGGGGCTGCGGGGCCTGGGGCGGTGGTTTCGAAGGTTGGGATGACGATTGCAGTGCTGGGGGCGGTGTTTTGGATGTTGTGATAGTATACTCCCCATCCAAAGTAATATACTGAGCTGCCACATACGAGGAGATCTTCAATGACGAGGCCGTTCCCGAACACGATCTTGGTATGGTGAAGCAGAGCTGCTCGAACCAAGCCACGTCAGTGGTCTTGAACGAGCGAGAACGGGCGTAATCAGAAAGTGCCTTAGACGGTCGTTTCTTCGAAGAGGCTCGGGATGAAAAGCCTCGTTTGAGGTATGACGATTTCGATTCGACTTGTTTGGGCTCGCTTGGTCGTGGGTAGGTGTCTTCCTCTGCCCGCATTGTTCATGTAGACCTGATGTGCCCATTCGGTGTTGATACGGGCTAGGTCAATGAACTCTGCTTTTCTTACACATGGTGTATCTCTTGCTAGTGTTACAACATGATGACATGCAGTCTAGTATCATACAGTTTCCCAACGCCTCGCTTCAGAGCCCTCTAGGCTACTGGCATGCTCGCTCGCTCGTTAAGACCATCAAATCCACCAACAAAAAGGAAGATGCAAAGCCCAATCAATCAAAAGAAAAGCATGCCCAAAAGTCCATCATCCACCGCCCTCATTACCGTCGTCCTCACCAGTACCATTCCATCCTATCCGGTAACCCTCCTAACCCACAACCCCTCCTCCTCACCTTCCTTGCGCCTGGCCCTAGCAATCGCAATTCCGATCTCGCGCTCCTCAAGCTGAATCTCCGCCAGCGTCTTCCTATACTCCTCCAACTTCTTCTTCGCCTCTCTCAACTTCGAGAAAGAAACCTCCAGCGGACTCGCCTTCTCCTTCTTCTCCAGCTCCTCGATCAGCTTGAGGATGTTCTTGCGCTGGTGGATCTTGTCCTGTTCGGCGGCGAGGAGAGTCTCGAGATGGGACATGGGCGAGACGGGAGTGAGGAGCTCGGGTGGTGGGGGAAGTTGTTTCTTGCCGGAGGAGGTTGTGGTGTAGTTGTTTTCGAAGGTGGTGTTGAGTTTCGTTCTGGCTGAGAGTGGGGTGTTGGTGTTGGGATCCGCGAGTGAAGTTTTCCGTGGTGGAGGAGTCCATATTTCTCGATCTGCGCGCTGGATGGGTCTGTGTCGGGAGAGGATGGATTGTACTGGAAGTGTCTTGAATTTGGATGGAACCGGTGGCGGCGGGCTTGGTGGAGGTGAGTCGGGGCGAATCTGGTTCGTCATGGTGGTGTTGACTGTGCTCCAGCTGAAACGGCTCTGCAGTGGAACTTCGCCTGAGGGTTGTTTGCTGTGTCTCGGATTGCCGCTTGTCTCGAATGAGGGACGAGTCGGCGCGACGGAAGGTGCGTATGTCGTCCAGCTGAAGTGACTCTTAGGGTCGCGGTAGGAGGTTTCTTGGATGTCGCTGATGTTGCTGTCTCGTGACTGAGGTGGGATGTTCTCAGGTGACAGGGAGTAGCGACTTGGCACTGACTTGCGAGTGACGGCCTTTGTGTTGCAAGGTGTCTCGGGAAGTGAATACTCATTTCCTGACATGTGCGTCCGGCCCAGTGGGATTTGGTAGTAGTCGGGAGATACTTCAGAAACGGGCGAGACTGGCGATGGTGGACCGTCGTCGTCTTCCCACTCAGATTGATCGGGACTTGGTGGAGCAGCTTCCTCTCGTAGCACCGACACCGGCGACATGCTTCTCACGCTCTTGGGAGGCTTCTTCTGCAGCCGTGTTGGAGATCGTCTGTCGCGGACCACTTGAAAGGCACCTTCATAAGGGCTCTTGTAGGTGGCTGGTTGGACGTGTGCTGCTTTGCCCGTATCGCCGGAGAACTGATCGTCCTTTGCTTTATTCCCAGATGCCTTCGACCCCGGCGGCTTATGCAGCATTGACCGCACCTGCTTGAAGATAGGCAATCGTGACTGCCGTACCTGGGGTCCATCGTCTGTGATGTTCTGCTCGGGATGTGCATGATAAGAAGGATGGTAGGATTTCTGGATCCTCAGTGGCGGGATCGATGGCATGTCTGGATGATCGAGGACTCGAGCGTCATAGGTATCGTCGTCGTCGCTGTAGACGGACGGAGGAGGAACAGATGAGCCTCGTTGGGGCTTTGGCACCCAGGCGGGATCCTTTTGAATGGAGTAGACTGGCATGATGTTGGGCATGCCTGCAAACCTTGAGCTGTTTTGAGTCCTCTCATCAAAATTGGCTTGCGACCCGGCAACGTGGAAACGGTCGCGTGGCGTGGTCCCGTGATGGACTCGGTGAAGAAAGAGAGAAGATTGCTCATGCAATACTGTTGTCGATGAAGAAAATGTCGATCGGGAAGGGAGGGTATTTCAATATCACGAGCAGCGCGTGGTGGTATCTAGCAGCAACAAACAGATCAGCGAACGAGAACCAACACAAGGTTGCGCGGGCGTCATCAGAGGAACAGGATGCACCCTGCACGTCGTCAAGGAGTCGGCATTGAGGCACTGGCGGGCGACGGCATGTTGACGGTTGGCGGCGGTGGTGGTGTTGCAGATTGCACGTTTCAGGACGGCGGAAACGAGGGCAAACGATTCGAATCTCGCTTTCGGTCTCGATCCCTGGCGTGTTTCATCTTCGCACGTGCGCGCGCTCGGCATCCGGCCTGACGACATCACCGAACCGCTTTCTTGCTTACCACCAACCATCCGACCACCTACTCTCAAACAATTCGCGAATCAGCCCAATATGGCGGAAGGTGTGCAAATGATAATACCTCATACTTGCATCACAAGCTCACTCGCAATGCAGGAACCACCATGAACTCCTCAGATGCCCCGCCGGCCGCCGAAGTGTATGCTCGAGCATCAGATTACAGCTGAGCAATATACTGATTCATATATCAGGGCCACAATCGCTACTCCGATCAACCTCATCCTCTTGTCCCTATTCATGGTCCTCGTATACATGCGTCTCCGACCGAAGCAGACCGCAGCTGTTCTCCCGCAACCACCACCCCCGACAGTCTTCAAGATCTTCACCCCGCCCCAGCTCTTACCCTACAATGGAACCAACAACATGCCCGTATATCTCGCAGTCCGAGGAAAGATCTTCGATGTAACACCCGGCCGAAATTTCTACGGTCCAGGTGGCCCATATGCGAACTTCGCCGGACGAGATGCATCAAGAGGCCTGGCATGCGGCAGCTTCGACCCGGAGATGCTGACCGAGGATCTGAACGGCCCTTTGGACAAGTTGGAAGACCTGGGCGGTGAGGAGATGGAAGCGTTGAGAGGATGGGAAGAGAGATTCAACGAGAAATATCTTGTGGTGGGCAAGCTTGTGCCTGTGGGCCACGCGGAGGCAGAGCCGGACGAGAAGTCGTGAGTTCAAGCTTCCGCCTGGCGCACACGCACACTGGTCATTTTCACAAGCGATATTCAGACCCTGATGAGACTGTCACGGGACTGTCGCGCTTATCACGAGCTGTACGATTGGGCGGCGTTCACCAAACTCTAATCAAAAAATCATTAATATCGAAGGCTTCTGTCAAGAGTCTTCACTTCAAAATATCTGAAACGTCTGATCTTGAATTAGGCAGACTGCTCACATGCTTTAGGTTACCTTTGCTCGTTCACAAGTTCACTTACCACAGCACTCACCACAGCGCTCACCACAGCAATCACAAGCAGCGACCATACCGCGAGCATCGTCACAAGCACCATTCGCGACAACAACCTCCAAGGTCCAGATGTCCACCGAGCCAACTTAACAAGTCCAAATCACACACCATGGTCTACTACCAGGCACCAAAGCGTCAGATCCCCGAACGGAGTCCACAAGTCAAGACCAGTATCATGCATCTTCCCACCGAGCTAGTTCAGGAAATCGTCAGGTATCTCTCGATAAACGATATCCTCAATTTGCGAAAGACACACTCGCAGCTTGCCAGAGAGGCTCTCACGGCGACTCACAGTCGGATTAAGACACTTTACATCCACCCCTCCCTTACTTCGTTGCGAAGGGTGCCACAGATTTGCGAGCATCCGTTCAGTCAGGATGTCGAGGAGGTAGTAATTCTGGGTGACGTACCTCTTCAAGAAATACGGAAAGCGATCGATTCGCGTCAGTCCAATCGAACCCTTCGGGACAGACTCGCCACTTGGCCAAAGTGGTTTCCCGCAGACGACGCGAAGACAGCGAAGTCCCCTTTTGACGAGAGCGAACAGCACGCGAGGTAAGTCCGTGACGTTCGAAGGGAATGCAATATCTACTAACTCCCACAGACTAACCTCCACCGTCCTCATCGATTCCATCCGGAAACTCAAGAAACTACAACGCCTCTCCTACCAAATCTACGCCTCAGGGCCAGGCCTCAATCAGATTTCCGACGATATGATCACGTCCTTCTCCAAGAAGTACTTGTACACCCCCAGCGGACAAGAGCGGGTCACAGACGTTGACATCCTTCTCGAGCTCATTACAAGCCCACATCTGCAAAGGTTCAACAGCATCGCCATCAAGACCACTCTCCCCTTCGCACCGCTCTTCCCCACCATCAGCAAAGGAGTCCAAAATCTGAAACACCTAGCCCTTGGCCTGGACCTCTTCCACGACGGATTAAGGCGCGATCTCCTCTGGGAACAACATCGATGGCAGGACCTGACCAGAACCTTTACCTCCTCAACAGCTCCGAACCTGGAGAGTCTGGAGCTCGTGCTCATCGGTACGGCGAAGATCAAGAAGGTGAAGCAGTGGGAGAGCACCATTCTGTGGAATTTTAATCTGGAGAAATATACCTGTCCAAACCTAAAGAGCTTTACTATCAGGCTTTTGGACGATGCGTGGCATTCTTCTGGACCGAGGAGACCCAGCTGTCAGATCTTCTGCCTGAACGGAATCCAGGGATTGATTGGATTCTTCAAACGTCACGCTCCCACGCTTGGAAATGTCCGCCTGGAGAACGTGCTCTTTGGGATCAGTTCCTCAAGTCCAGCTCCCGCCGGCTCTGACGAGAGACCGACGGCCATGGAGACGCTTGAGAAGATTATGGGGATCTTGCATAAGTCGGGCGTGCAGGGAACTTATGTCGTGAACAAGTTCCGACATCATGAGTATTGCAAGTTGAAGCATAATGTAAGTCGCCCGTCTGTCTTTTCCGTTGGATCTACTTGCTGACCTCTGCCGCAGGACCGTTTCCTCGACTGCAAACCTGATTGCGGACTTTACACACCAGAGGAGGTTGATCTGGGGACTACGCTCACTGATTTGGAAGATTTCGCGGAGCTGGTCAGCTTGGATGGAGTGGAGGGGATGCGGGTGGAGGAGGGTGAGGAGGAATGGAGGTTTTATTGTGAGGGTTTGGAGAAAGTCAAGGAGGTAAGGGAGGTGGGATTTGTCTTGAACTAGGTAAGTACTTGGCCTAAGTGATGAGAGCTTTACGATCCCTGCCATAACTACAGCCGACATGCGAGCCTAATGTTGTACAACAAAAAAGCCCCACTGCGGTGGGGCTATGCGCTGACTGCACCTTACTGTTCAGCTCACTGCTTCACCGCGGACATGACAACCTCATCTTGACCATTGGAATTTCACCTTCATCATGTCTGGCATCGAAGCAGTCCTTGGGCTCGTCTCCGCCGGCGCGGGCCTGCTGTCGCTGACCATCCAGCTAGGCGAGAGCATCCAGAAGCTGAAAGCCTTCACTGATGCAGTGAAGAACTCACCGGAAACGCTCCGAAGCCTAGTGTTTGACCTCGAGACCATGGCTCTGTGTCTTGACCAGCTCGAAAGGCATATGTGCCAAGATACAGCAGAAGCGGACCTCGTGAATCGATGTCGCGCCAGCTGCCAAATGCCAGTGGAGAAGATCAACAGGATCGTCGGCAGCATTCAGACGTTCACTGCCAGACACTCCCGTCTGGGCAAGTTTGTTTCAGCCTTCAGGGATCCGGAGATTGCGAAGCTCTTCGAGGAGCTTGAACATGCTAAGAGCTCACTCTCCGTGTCGTTGCTCATGTTCTATTCGCAGCAGCAAGCTAGACAACACCGAGATCAGACCAAGATGCTCCAGTATCAGAACGCACAGCTTCAGCTCATCTGGACGCAGACTCAGGCAAATAGTATGATGCTAAACCGCATTTCAGAAGAGGCAGACCAGCCGGACTCCAAACACGCAAAGCTTGCAACCTGCAAGAGCCGACAGCGTGTGAAAGTGAGACGGGCCAAAGACAAACAGTGGACTATCCGATTCCCGGAGTGGCTCAGTTCCCAAGTCTGGAACCTCTCCGTGTCGAGAGCCGAAAGTGGTTGGAATGTTAGTCTGAGGACATACCACGTTCGACCAGCGGGATCCGAGATATTCATTCAATGTGCTGCGGGCAACGTCAAAGCTGTGCAGAAATTGATAGCTCAGGGAGACGCGAGCCTCTTGGATGCTTTGGATAATCCCGGGTCTATCGTTCAATCCAAGCGTGATCTCATAAACAGAATGTACATCGATATGGGGAATTCCCTCGAGATCCCCGTCTATGGCTTTAGCCTTCTCGATGTAAGAATTTTGTTGCTTATACACCAGGATTTGCTGATGTGAAAACAGATTGCAGTCTCGAGGGACCATCTTGAGCTTTGTGAATTGTTGCTGCAGGAGTCTAAGCACCAAGAGCTATACTCGGACCGGCTCATGGATACATTAGCTTTCCGGGGAGTTGAAGAGGAGATGTTTCAATTACTGATAGACGGAGGCCGGATAGATGTTGAGCTGGACCCTGCTTCATCCCAGACCACGAAGCTGCTCTGGGCCATGAACGAAGATTGCCTGGTATCAATTCTGGACAGCCATGGCCCTGGTGAAAGCGCACGCTCAGCTCCGGGCATGTTCGAGCACCTCCGCCATCGTGACCACTTCATCACGGCTGGCACATTTCTCCGAATTCTTGGCCTCACAAGCTCTTCCCCGCAACTTGCTACTCTCGAGAGCCACGGCTTCTCGGTCTTGCACTTTGTCGTGAAGATGCTAGGTGAAATTGCCTCGCGTGTGAGCGAAATTCCTAGTGAGTTAGTCTTAAACGTCGTCGAACACATCGTCAAAGACTGGCTTGCTATCGCTCTAACGGCGTTGCAGCATGGGGCAGACCCTAGCCGACTGTGCGATCCGACACAGGACTCGACGCTGATACCAGGAACACCACTTTTTAGTCTTATTGCTGAGCTGTCGTATGACTGGTGCCAGGTGACCAGCCACTTGCATGTTGACGTCTTCCAATCATGGTTACGCACTGTACGAGAAGCTGGCATAGACCTTGGCAAATATGGGGAGCGAGAGTCCAGCTTGTGGCAATTGCATGAGCTCAAGGCTCCATTGTGCCGGTACAACGAGAACCACGACGATTATGTTAGCCTTCATCTCACCTACGGTCGCTGTCCACGAGATTGGAAAGTTTCGGTATCCATAGCGCGGACCATTGACCTCTACAGGCTGCAGCAGATGCCCGGTGCTTTTCAGGTACAACCTCACGTTCCGACCCAAATTTGCTGGTCGCCATATGCATCTAACAACGATGATCTTGACCACCACAGCAACAGTGTATGGAAATCGTCCGGGAAGAGTGTCGTCTGGCAGAAGCCATACGACCTTTTGGGAGTATGTTTGGAGACTTAGCAATTGCCTCGTCACACCCGTTACGTCGCACGAGACGACGCAGACACTATTGCTCGAGTTGCCAACCGAAGTCGAAGAGTCAGTCTCTCCAACTCGCGATCACGAAGTGTTCCCCCTAAGCGACTGGACAACGAGTGCAAACTTTGCGCGAAGTTGTTAGGAAGATACAAATGCGTTCTGCGTGCGCCTGAATGGCACCGTGGTATTCATTTCTGCATAGCAACTATGGAATACGAACACTCGGACGACGTCGACAAAGACATCCGACGATGCGCAAATGGCGTGTGTCGCCTGAAGGATGGCTTGGACAACTACCCACAAGCATCTTATGATTGGATTCGAGACAGTTTCTTGGCCGAAATCCGGGACTGCTTGGACGGGATTACGGAGAAGATCAGGCCAAAGCTTCTCGAGCACACTGGAGACGAGGAGTGTCCACAGGGTTGCGCAAAGCTCGAGTATCATCAGATTCATGTCCCGAAGCCGCTGCGCGAATATCATCCATATCGAAGGTTTCATGAACGGAGGAGTGAGGTTTCTCCGCAGCCGATCGGGCCAGCTCGTCCAGGATGATTTGAATCTAGAGTCAGCAATGTCACAGGTGGTTCTGTCATGCATCTTTCCTTCCCAACGAGCTAGGGCAAGTACGCTCAACTGTGATCACAAACAGATATAAATAATCAAATTGTCCGAGAGCGTCTGAATCATCTTCCAGACACTGTAGAGAGCTTGTTTGGCCCAGACAGGATCGCATATCGAGACATCATCCAGTCGTACATCCTCATCTTTGCTCTCCCTTGCCCTGCCGTCTTACCAAGCTCTTGAAGTCCGCCATTTCGGCTTGCACGCTTGCAACGTCGGTCAGAGCCTATCTTTTCTCGATTCAGAGCATATGCGACCGTTGCAAGCAAAAGGGAATGTAGGGACAGACGCGCGCGTTGCGTGGGAAGGAGGTGAGGTCGCGAAGTCTCCACAGAACGGATTCACTCCGCTGAGCTTTGACCACATGCGCGCCCAAGCGCCTCTCGTACGATTACCTCTGCGCCTTCCACGACACGTCAAAACCAGACCACCATGGCAACACACTTGTACAGATAGAACAACAACACGAAAGGACCGACTAGCGGCGGCCCTGGGGACTCTTTTATTCCTCATTCGATTCACCACAATCCTTGACCAGAAAATTCAAAAAAGACCCCAGACCCCTGGACGCCATTGGCTGCAAGCACAGCCAAAAAGATGAACTACCTCTACCTGGCCCTCACAGTCCTCCTGGCCGCCATCGGATACCGCCAATACCTGATCCTCGACTCAAACCTCGAGAACTACTACATCTTCACACCAACGCAACTGAAACAAATTTCCGAAGCGGCCCTCGAGCAACATGGCAACAACACCGAAGCAGTCGTCTCGCACATCGTGGCCAGTCTGCAAGAAATCGACAGCGTAAAACCTCATCTCAATTTGGAGCAGGAATGGGTGTTTAATAATGCTGGAGGAGCTATGGGGGCGATGTATATTATTCATGCCAGTACGCCACCACCCTCCCCATTTTCGACCTTTCACACATTCTAACATCTTTGGATAGGCATCACAGAATACCTCATAATCTTCGGCACCGCCATAGGAACCGAAGGCCACACGGGCCGCCACACGGCCGACGACTACTTCCACATCATCAAAGGCACCCAACTGGCCTTCGTCCCGGGACAATTCGAGCCTGAAGTCTACCCTGTCGGCTCCGTGCACCACCTGCGCCGTGGCGATGTGAAGCAGTACAAGATGGAAAGCGCGTGCTTTGCTCTGGAGTATGCGAGAGGCTGGATTCCGCCGATGCTGCCGTTCGGATATGCGGATACTCTTTCGAGTACCATGGATTTCCCGACGATTTGGGCTACGACGAGGATTACGGGGCGGGAGATGATTGGGAATTTGTTGAGGGGGAAGTTTTAGAAAACGTGTTTCACCAGACTTGCTGATTGCTAGAATTAGATGGGATGGGACGGACAAGAAGCGACCAAAGTTGCTGTGTACTTTGTATTGTAAAACAAATTCTCATTCAAAATACGCCAATGGCTATGCTTTTCTCTCTGTACGACATTCGGCTGGGTATCATGTCTAACGCCACGTAAATGCAGGCAGCGAACAAAAACATCGGCCGTGAACACATCATCTCATTAAGACCTCCTCTTCACCCTCCCACACTCCCTCTTATGCAAAGGCTCATCCGGCCAAACCCACCCCCTCACCCTCTTACTGCCCCTCTTATCCTGCTGATTAACCTTCGGCATCCACTCATCCCTCTCCAAATGCCTCTTCCTAGTCATAGCCGTCGGACCCCCAACATCAACCCTCCAATAAAATTGTCCGGGGAAAGGTTGCTCCTTGGCTAACATGTGCAAGTAAAAGAGCGCGAGGCCCGCTGTCATCTTCAGTTCTCCCTCAGCTGGGGAGGAGGTCGTGGAGATCTGGATCGGAGAGGAGAGCTCGAGGTAGCCGAAGAGGGGGATGTTTTCGTCTGTGGATGATGGGGGACCGCCCATGCGGACGCAGACGAGTTCGATTTCTGTCATGATGAAACCGTAGCGGGTGCCGTGTTCGCGCATGAAGCGATGGAGGTGGGAGAGGTGTTCCAGGTATCGGATTTTGTCGACGGGGCTGCCGTGGCGATAACCTGAGTTCCATTGGTCGTAGGACTTGACGATACCGACTACGCGGCCGCGACCGTCGCCGTAGATGGTCTTCTCGGCATCGGATTGGTAGTTTGCCACGAACTCGGGTTGTTGTCGGGCACCAGGTGCGGAACGGAGTGTTCGCATGGACATGTGCTTGTCACCTTGAGCGACACGGAGCGCCGCGTTGACTTTGACGGCGTGGTGGTTTGCGCAGAGCTCGGCGAGTTGGGCGGGAGTTTCTGGAGCGAGATTGACTTTGCTGGGTGTTGGGAGCGAGGAGACAGAAACATCGATTTTGAGGAGGTCGAGGAGGCCGGGGATTGAGGAGATGGTGGAGATGTTGAAGTCGGACCAGGAGCGTAGGTTACGGATGTCGAACCAGAAGTGGCTGTTTTGGAGTTTGTTGGTGTCGTTGATTCGCTGGATTAGAGAGGGGGTTGGGTTGGGGCCTGTGAGGTATTCGAGGACTGTTGATGTTCGGAGGTCTTCTTCCTCAGTTGGTGCTTCGACCTCAACGGAGAGGCGAGAGGGGTTGGCGGGAGGGCTGGCTGTTCGGCGGTTGTTGGGGTAGTTTTGAACTTGACCGCCTGGCATTGCGATTGGAGCGAGATGGCTCATTGCGCTCGGAGTGCGAGACATTGACGCTCCGTAGCTCATCGGCTGTGGCGTGGGACTCTGTCGATAGGTGGGATATCCATATCGACTAAGCATTGAAGCATCAATGCTCGAAGACGATGCATTCCGCGAGTGCGACCTCACGCTGGAGATGTGCGAGGAAGACACAGATCTCATATTGCTCATCGAAGGTCTGCTGGGCTCCGGCTGAAGATGATTGTAAGGCGATGGAGCAGGAGTCGGCGCCGTCACAGCAGCTCGTCCACGGGGACTCGTCGAGCGTCGATCCAGATTCGGCCGTCCATGAAGCGCAGGTCCAAATTGCATCGAAAAGACATTGCTTGGGAGTGAAGCAGTCCGGCTATGACTTGGGAAAGCAGGCGGTCCAGAAGCCGGCTCCATGAGTTGATCTTGATCGCGAGGCTTTGGCAGTAGTCTTGAACCGTTCTCTCGAATGATCATAGGCGATCGCGGAGGTGTTGTGGCAGCAGTCATCACAGTCTGTGGTGACCAGTCTTGATGAGGGTAATAAGTCGCATTGGTACTCGCGCTGCCACCGGGGCAATGCAAGTCATCGTATTCTCCAACGTCGACGTCCGAAGGAGGCGTAACATGTCTAAAGTCCATGATGAAAATTCCAGATTGGTAGCTTCCAGAGCTGTCGCTTTTGTCGATCGGCCGTTGTCGTAGTATTCGATTAGAGTATTAGCATGAAAGGAGGCCAGCTCCAAACGAATGCCTATAGTAGACAAAAGAAAAAACAGAAAGAGACTCGTGGAGCTCGTCACAAGCTTGCGTCCTCCTGGTCAAAGCAGTCGATGATAAGATTCTGTCAGAGGAGGGAAGCACGGGTGAGGATGGATACCTATATGCCTCGCCCACGAGACCGAATATCCATACCGAATAGACCAGGGCTATTCAAAGCAACACAACAGTAGTAGCGTCATCGCCAAACCTGAAACGAACCCGTGAGCAGTGCAGCGAACATCCGTGCACCATGGCCTCCTTCTGCTTCTGGCACTTTGACAGACGATGGACCCAGTGGAAAGGCTAGAAGAAGTCGTCGAAACGGCTCGGGGCAATGAAACGGTCCCGGTTAGGTTTCACAAAGATGGCGGCCGTGGTGCTAGACCAAAGCGAAGTTTTGGCGGTCGAGGTGCATGTATGGCTTGTTGCTAACTTTGGCTGTCGTGCAAAGAGTAGCTTTGGCGGTTAGCAAGATGAAACACTTTCCGGCCGCATTTGCAGAGAGCGTCGCTTCAATGTTCGATGTTGTCGTGGGCGCTTCGCAGGCTGGGTGGTCGGCGCGTAGATGCAGTAGCCGCGCTCCAAGTGGCCTTGGCGTGTCAGTGAATGTTGATTGGGTGGCTTGCCATGCAGCTTCCAACCACATCTGAACCTTCTGCCATGCAACCCGGCGATCAAACTGCCGAACGATGTCGTTAGAACCAGGTCCGAAGTGTTTCATGAAGCTGCAGTCCATCGTGAGTCATAACTCTCTTGACCGCACCTCTAGGCTGCAATGTTGCTGATGAGCGTTGCATTGGGGCTTGAACAAGAAGAAAAGCACTTCAGTCCGTTTGCCTTGTCGATATCATCAAACCCCATCAGCTGACCTCATTCAAAACCTCCCAGCCCAGCAATCTTCCATCCGACCTCTCAAACCCCAGCGGAGCCTCGCCCGCTGTCTCTGTAAACGCGCGCCATCTGGTACAACCAGTCGGTCCCACCAGCGCCAAGCAGAACCACTTCTGCTTCATCTTACGAAAGACCCTCCAGAAATTCTATATCCGGCAACGAGATTGCGCAAGAGCGTTTGCATCTTCGGTATGCATCATTTCGCGCTGTATACATTAGCGCCGAGATCCCTTGTGTGGGGTGTTGCCTCGTGTCGAAGATGTCGAGCGCTACGCTCGTACGGGGACGACATGTCGTGTGCAACAAACGCGTGCAGTTTCCGTACATCGGCAGTTCAGACGAGAGTGACCTCCCGCAACGTACCCTCACTCACACTCCCCTCATTGTGCACATACGCCTCCCCAACATACTCATACTCCCCATCTCCCTCTCTCTTTCGCAAAACCATCGTCTCCCCAAACCCATGCACAAACCAAAGCTCATCCCCCGTCTGAACAGACGCAGGTCCTAGGGCGAGCTCTCCATCACTGGTCGTGAAAAGCCTCCGTCCACTATACGCATGAGCATGTGCATTGAGGAACGGTTCGCAGCCGGGGATCGTGTGGACTACACCATCAGGCAGTCGAAGCGGATGAGCACCTGCTGCAAAATACTCGGCAACGTCAGCGGTGCTTGGAATGCAGTCCTCATTGCCAGCCTGCCGTAAGGCCTCCAGTTTTGGGAGAAGGTGGCGCACACTGTCGAAATGTTCGCCGTTGATGTCTCGTTCGATGGAAGGTAGTTCGTCGCCCATCTTCGCCATTATGTCCTCATCCGGTCCTGCTCGAATCTCTGAACCTGGGGGATCATCCGCGAGATCTTGAATCCTCGCCGCCGTCGCAAGAAGTCCAGCAAGCTCAATGGTACTCTCCCGTTCCCCCTGTTTTTCGCGAACACAGATCTCGGGTTCGTTACAGATCATAGCACACAGCACACGCTTGAACATCTCTCCAAAGCTCTCCGGAGCCGGGAATATCGCCGTATCTCTTTTGTCAAGACCGGCATTGGCACATAGTGTCCTCCATAAGACTTCTCCCAGCCCCTGACCATGTGCATAAGAGACGTGGTCTAGCAAGTCAAACCAACTCTCATCGAGCTCAAACTTTTTTCGACCGGATCTGTAGGCTCGCGGTGCTGCTGTGTGCTCCACGGTGCCGATTCGAAAGCCCCTCAACCTCAGAGACGTACAGTCTTCAGACAACTCGGCATGCAGCTGCATCCCATCAGGAAACACAGACGCATGCCGACACTGCCATTCCGTGCGCAGCGGTGTAGCCGCATTGACGCTGTAATCAGGCACCCAAGAAGGAAGTTCCCTGATCTTTTTCATGGACACATCCGGATTGTGTGTCAAAACCTGTAGATTCCCGGTGGCCTGAAGCTGCAATATCGCGAACCTTGCATAGCACTCCGCCGTCGTGATCTTGTACGAGGGAACTATGGGGAGCCTGTGGCCATAATGAATCTTAGCCATCGGCAAAAGAGCGTAGACTTTATCTCTTGGCTCACTCGCGTTGAAAACCGTACCAATATTACCAAGATTGTAGAAGTCGAAGACATCCGTTTCGGCAAGCGCTGTTCCCTCTCGTTGTCTACTGAGGACTGTCTGCCGCAGCGAGTTGACGACCTCGAGGTGGTAAGAAATCCCGCATGCATTCTCTTCGATGGGCACGAAGACGGTCGATGGATCCTGGCCAAGAGCTTCAGCTCGTTGATACAGCACCGATGCCACTCGACAAAGAGCCGGCCATTGGATTCTTGAGCTCCCGCAGCGCATGATGATACCGCTGGAGAGCACTGCTTCTTGCACGATCCATATTCGTCTGAACCATTGGCGTAGGAACAATGCAGCTAGACCTGTCCATTCGGCGTCCGAAATGTAGGGAATCGAGTAGCGTTCGTACTGCTCAGGGGAATGACTGCGGTAAGGGACCAAATCGCTGCTGACGTATTGCTCGCCAAAGGTCGACAGCTTCTGGATCGCAGAGAGAGCAGGTGCGGTATGTTCGTCTTCGTTCCCGAGCCAGACGATCGTATACGCCGCCTTGGAATAGATCTTGTCCATGATCGCAACTTGCGAGGCTCGTTCATCAAGATTGCTCTGATCGATGCAAAGAGCGTCGATCCAGATATAGTCGTCGGGACTCTCAAGCGTGGACGGTGGGATACGTGCAGTCAAGTACTCTGTCCCTTTCTTCCTGGCTTCCTTCAAAATCCGTTTGACATCCCTATTTCCATGGTGACGTGCCAGATCTTCCGCTGTCTTCCCATTACGATCTTTCAAATGAATGTCAGCACCTCCCTTCAGCAGTATCACAACACTCTCAACATTCCCGAGTCGTGCGGCCAAATGCAAAGGAGTCTGTCCATGATTATCCTGGCAATCCACATCATCTCCAAACCCAACGTATGTGTGAAGCATGCCGGGCGCTCCGGCTCTGTCATGAAGCAGAATCCTGCCTGTCTGGGGATGGCGTCGGTTGCGTATGCTATTCGTCCATGGGTCAGGAGGTTGCATAAGGAAATCGTGAAGGTTCTTCTTAATTCTGTGGACTATGCCGTTGCAGAGGATCTCGGTCAAGTTGCTGTCGGAATATTCGTCCTCGCGGGTATGGAAGGCGTTGCGAAAGCCGTTTCCATTGGCGTGAGGGTTGCCCCAGGTGTAAGAGAGACAGTGAAACATGGGCCAGTCCAGTGAGGACGTCTTTCGGTCTTGGGGCGCGTAAGGCGATTGCCTCTGCTGAGCGTCGAGATCTACAGTCGTGAGAGTGATCTTGAGCCGTCCATCTCCATCGACGCCCTCGCGTTTGATCAGCCTGATGCAAGTCTCGTTGGGTAAAGGCGAGTAGATTGATGCCCCTTCTCTCTCATCTTTCGCAACTTCCGTGATCTTGATTGCATTTGTGTCAAGAGGCTGAAATGATGCAGCCTCGTGAGAGCTCGTCGACTTTGATTTAGCTTGACGCCGTGAAGACCAGGCCTTAGAAAACATAGCGCCTCCTAATGCGTGACTCTCAGGAGTCGAAGATGGGTACCGTTTGGACTGGGAAATCAGTAGAAGCGGTGACCCGTCGTTGCCTCGTGCCGCTCACGAGGTGTCTGGTAGGCCCGTCCAGGCGATGAGCAAGCTCAGCTTCTTCGGTGGCGCTCTATAGGACGAATCTGCACGCAGCAACCTTCTTCCTTCCACTTCCGTCGCCTCAAGCTCGACAAGCGGTCCAAAATGTTCGATCATGCTCTTCGAAGATATTTCATAGAGAACGTCTTGCTGGTGGGTATTCTTCTGTCGTTATCATACATCGTAGAGTCGGTATTACTCGTTGGATACGCACGGCGCTCTCGTAAATCGTGAATATCGTCCCTTCCCTGAAGATTCTGTCACTGGAATGCCTCACCATCAGCTCGGCGGCCTCCCACCCGCGGGTCCAACACCAAGAACACTCTCATCCCCAAGGAAATTAGCCGGCAAGCCAGCATCGCCAGCATCCTGCTGCTGATTCCTCGGCCTCCTTCTTCTCCCAGAAGCACGATCGCCCCTTCTTCCCAACGCAGCATCTCCAAAAGCACTCATCACCACATTCGCAGCGTTCTGTACAAAGTCTTGATTGAGGAAATGGCCAGCAGCATTTCCAAGGCCCCAAGTCTCCAGATCAGCCCTTCGACGTGCTTGGCGTTCATCCTCGGGCTCGAGTAGACTTGCGAGCTGCATTCTCCTCGCCAGATCCTCGTCGAGACGCTCCTGACGTCGCCGTTGATCGATCTCTTCTGTGTACGTCGGCTGTCTGCGCCGATTGTTCTGTCGTGGTGGATCATTTGGTGGAGGAGGTGGAGGCTGCTCAGCTGGCTCAGGTGCACCGAAAGCCCTCCGGTAGATGACCTGTATCGGTTCTGGTATCCGCCATTCGTTCAGTCGATCTGGATCCGGTAGCTGGCTGTAGTTGAACCACGGGCATTCGCAAGTCTTCCATTTCGAGCCGCAGATCATGCAAAACTCGGCCGTGCAGCGACAAGTCATATGATTGCAACCTTCTTTGAGTTCGACCATGGCATGGCAGCTGTAGCATGTTTGCCAACCTTTCTCCTTTGCTTGTTCGACCAGTTTGGCGATCTCTGGGTCCTTCGGGCACTCCCGGGACTTGTGTAGCTTTCCGTTGCATAGAATGCAAACTTTAGTGCTGCATTTAGGACATTGGGCGTACTTCCTGCCATGATAAGAGTGAACATGGTTTGGCTTGATCCATTCACCGCACTTCGGTGCCGGGCAATATATCCTATTCTTCGTGTGGTATTCCTGGTATTTGCGGTTCCACAACATCTTGAATTTGAGATCAAATAGCTTGTCGACATGTTTCAACGGTATGTGGTCGTTAGTACAACATCTCGGCGGCATCATAGCCGGATCTTTGACAGACATTTCAAACACGTGTTTCAGACAATCGTGGCACATTCGATGTCCGCAGGCCAGCTTGACGGACTTGTTGGATGGCACGTCGTCAGAGGCGCATGTTAGGCATTCGACCAGTTTTGGGGTAACAGGAATTGCAGGTTCCGTGTTGCGGCGGAACATGGAGCCTATCAAAGATGGCGTCGAGTCTCGTTTACTCGATCGACGCGAGGTGGTCTCTGGGGCCTTTGCTTCTCCGTGCTCGTTGATAGAAGCAAGCTTCGCAGAAGAGGTGCTGGCCCTCTTCAATGATGACCGAGGACTCGAAGACGACTTGGTCGACCTTCTCGCAGGGCGCAACCCGACTTGTGAGATGCTATCATCGGGTGTGACCTCAGCCTCAATCACAGTAGGCAGGCTATGTCGTTTCGAGGGATTCGATCGCGTAGACCGCCTACTTGGGTCTGATCTGTGCTTCTCATCCTCACGCTCCCTGCTTTCCGAAGACCGTGATGGCGCCGGTGTAGCATATACATAGTTCTCTGTCCTACTTCGCGACGCGCCACTGCTCTTCTCAGCCTTTCCCGAGCTGCTATGATGCTTCTTTCGACGTCGTCTGTGTTCACCTGAAGAAGTTCTTGAAGACAGCGTCGACTCTTTTGATTGCTTTTTGGGTTCAGCCGGTGTTGTCACTCTTCTTCGCATCTCGGGAGGAACGGTGAGGTAGGCTACTCGTCTTCGTCGCAGTTCTTCAAGATCAGGCTTCGGTGCCACTTCGTCCTCTGCTGGCTTCGGTGTGCGATGCTTGGGGGCCGCCTTGGATCGATGAGCCCGCATCGACCTGCTGCCATGGCGGCTGCGACCACTGATGCTAGCCGTGACCATGGTCGCGATGGAGCAGCAGGTGCTTGGCAGGCTCTGAAGCTACAGTAAAGCAGGAGGTCAGAAGGTGAGCTGGATGTCGAACTTGTATCCTTGCACAACGCCGGGAGCCATTCTGCATCAAGCTAGCTCCCGTCCTGTGCAGCACTAGCGAAAAAAGCTACGCCCCGGTGCGCAGGAGATGAAGTCAAAATGAGCATCGGTGGTGGCTGCGATGTCGGTGTAGACGATACAATTTGTTGTTGATTCACTCACCTCTCGTTGATCTTGTGAAAACCGCACAGGAAGTGCAGCATCTGAGACTGGCCGAAGATTCGCCGCATGGGACTCACATCATCAATGACTCCATTTCTCTGAGACGCCCAAATTTCCCTCGATAGACATCATTGTCCTTCACATCACGCAAAATGGCGCTGGATCCCAAGGATGTACGACCGGATCCAACGTCCGACCTGCATTGGTCCGACTATCGAGGAGCCATTCACGAGATTTTCGCGGCCAACGCAGCCAAGCATCCCGATCGCTCTTGCGTAGTCGAGACTGCCTCATCAACTTCCCCCAGACGAGAGTTCACCTACAAGACCATCAACGAGTCATCGAATATCGTCGCTCATCACCTGGTCAGCAATGGCGTCCAACGAGGAGAAGTAGTCATGGTCTATGCCCACAGAGGCGTGGATTTGGTCGTGGCAGTCATGGGTGTCCTAAAGGCAGGAGCAACTTTCAGTGTCATTGATCCCGCCTATCCTCCAGACCGACAGATCATCTACCTTGAGGTTGCTCAACCACGAGCTTTGATCAACATCGACAAGGCCATCAGGGATGCTGGACCCCTTCACGAGACCGTCAGAGCTTTCATCACCGACAAACTCCAGCTACGAACCGAAGTGCCGGCTTTGAAGTTGCAGAACGATGGCTCCGTTGTGGGAGGATCGTTGAGTGGTGGAGCAGATTGCCTTCAGAATGAAGTCGCCAAGAAGGAGACTTTACCAGGCGTTCTCGTGGGACCCGACAGCGTCCCAACTTTATCATTCACATCGGGATCTGAAGGTCGGCCAAAGGGTGTCCAGGGACGCCATTTCTCTCTGGCGTACTACTTTCCCTGGATGTCACAACGATTCAACCTGACAGACAAGGAGCGTTTCTCAATGCTGAGTGGAATCGCCCACGATCCGATCCAGCGAGACATCTTCACACCTCTCTTCCTTGGAGCCAGCTTGATTGTTCCACCTGCTGAAGACATCACCTTTGACCGATTGGCAAAGTGGGCTAGCGACAACAGCATCAGTGTCACGCATCTCACGCCGGCTATGGGACAGATCCTCCTTGGCAGCACCGAGCCCAAGGTCGAGAGTCTCCACGCCGCATTCTTCGTCGGCGATGTTCTGTTGAAGCGTGATTGCCGTCGACTGCAGCAACTTGCACCCAACTGCAGGATCAAGAACATGTACGGCACCACAGAAACCCAGCGAGCTGTCAGCTACTACGAGATCCCGTCTCTCAATGAAGATGCGGGCTATCTTGATAAGATGGGCGATGTCATTCCGGCTGGTAGGGGCATGCTCGACGTCCAGCTCCTCGTTGTGGATCGCGAGAACAAGCAGAGGCAATGCGAAGTCGGCGAGATTGGTGAAATCTACGTTCGAGCGGGAGGTCTGGCAGAGGGCTACCTTGGTGACCCAGAAAAAAACGCAGAAAAGTTCAAGTGGAACTGGTTCGTTGACAACCAGAAGTGGGTCGATGAAGACAACAAGCGAGTCGCTGCTGCCGGTACGAAGGAGCCGTGGAGGGAACAATACCGTGGCCCGCGAGACCGGATGTACCGCTCAGGAGATCTTGGACGATACATGCCGGATGGAAACGTCGAGTGTGTTGGACGTGCCGATGATCAAGTCAAGATTCGTGGATTCCGCATCGAGCTGGGCGAAATCGACACTCACCTCAGTCAACATCCTCTGATACGTGAGAATGTGACACTGGTCAAGCGTGATCACAACGAGGAGCAGATCCTTGTCTCTTACTACGTCCCTGACATGCAGAAGTGGAGGGAATGGTATAATGAGCAAGAAGAGAAAGCCCAGCGTCAGTCGTCAAATGGCTTCCTCCAACCAAGTGGCACTCCCCGCCGTCGCACATCTGCGAAAGAGACGCATGGTGTAGGGGAGCGGATGAAGATCTTCGAGCTCTTGACCTCCGATGCTCGAGAGCTGTTGAAGAAGAAGGTACCAACATACGCTGTGCCCACACTCTTCATCCCCATGCTCCGCTTGCCACTCACACCCAACGGCAAAGTCGACAAGCGAGCTCTTCCGTTCCCCGAAGCTGCCGAGCTACTGAGTTCCATGCCTAAGGCTGCCGACATTGAGTCTCGTACAGAGACTGAAAACGCCCTTGCCGAGATCTGGGCTTCTCACCTCAAGTCTCGAAATCATACATCCGAAACACTGCCACGTGATGCAAGTTTCTACGATCTTGGTGGCGACAGTATCATGACCGTACAGATCGTGCCCAAAATCAACCGCAAGTGGGCAGGCGCAAACCTGCCTATGTCTATCATGGCAGGAGGGCAGCCGACACTCAAGAGTGTTGCAAAGTACATCGACCGATCGTTAGATCCAGTCGGTCTCCGTCTAGACGCTACAGAGGAAGCAGACGAACAGCAGACTGAGCATTACGCAAATGATCTGCCGAAGCAGATCGAGCACCTTCCGAAGTCGTTCCAGAGTGGACTTAGAAGTTCATGGGACGATGGGGTCAATGTGCTCCTTACTGGAGCCACTGGATTCCTCGGCGCCTACTTGCTACACGACCTCCTCATGCGCTCGCCAACACAGCATGTCCTGGCTCATGTACGCGCGCCTACTGTTGCAGCAGGTCTGGACAGAATCCGACAGACCTGCACTGCGTACGGTCTTTGGCAAGAATGGTGGGTGACTGAAGGCATCCTTGAAGTTGCACTTGGAGACCTCGAGAAGCCGCGCTTAGGCTTGAGCGATGCGGACTACAAGAAAGTCACGGAAGACTACGACATGATCATTCACAACGGCGCCCGGGTCCATTGGCTCATGCCATATGAGAATCTCAAAGCAGCCAACGTGACAAGCACGATCGAAGCCATCAAGCTCTGCGCAACGGGCAAAGCCAAGCGTCTCTCCTTCATCAGCTCCACCAGTGCCCTCGACACGGACCACTACATTCAACAATCAGAAGCAGGTCAGCCTGTGCTGGAGTCTGATCCTCTTGAGGGCAGCCGGCAAGGCCTCGGGACTGGCTACGGCCAAAGCAAATGGGTCTCGGAACAGCTCATTCGCGAGGCATGCAGCCGTGGTTTGAACGCCACCATTATCCGTCCAGGGTATGTCTTGGGTGATCCCGTGAACGGAGTGACCAATACGGACGACTTTTTGATCCGTATGCTCAAGGGTTGCGTACAAGTCGGTGCAAGGCCTGATGTTCAGAACACGATCAACATGGTCCCCGTCACTCGTGTTGCTCATGTGGTGAACTCTGTATCCGTGTACGGAGAGACCAACACGGTATCACACATCGATGCTCGACCGCGTCTGACTTTCAACGAGTATCTCAGCATCCTCGAAGAGTACGGCTACAACGTCCCGCTCGAGCCGTATGAGTCCTGGAAGCGCAAAGTAGAACAATACGTCGAGGCTGGCAAAGACGAGCTGGCGCTGCTTGGTCTGTACCACATGGTGACTGGAGATCTGCCTGCAGCTACCAAGGCGCCGAATTTGGACGACAGCAACGCTCAACGTGCTGTGCAAATGGACAAGCGACTGTCCCCTAGGGCTGCTCCTCCGACGGTCACCAAGGAGGCAATTGGAGCGTACTTGAAGTTCCTGATTGATCGCAATTTCATGCCGCCTCCAACAAGTCAAGGAACACCATTGCCATCGATCAGTCTGACCAAGGAGCAAGTCGAAGCACTTAACAAGGTCGGCGGCCGTGGTGGAAGCTCGTCCTAGAAGAAGACACTGCTTCGTTCTCACTGCCCTTTCAAGATGCTGCCCTTGACAAAGGATTGAAGCCTGGACATTGAACCAGACATCTTGTAGAGATATACGACACAAAAGTTATATGAGAACGATTGGATCCTCACGGAACACGGTGCGAACTTCCATCCACCCTCTCTCAGAGATCACGAGTCTGATCGCAATCTTCCCACCGTATCGATCGTTTACGGCCCCAACCCGGGTAAACAGTCGGTGGTCATTGTTCCTGAGGAGAACTGCACTCCACGTGCGGGGATGCAAGCTCCCGCAGCCACCTCTTCATGCCGCAGCATTGGCATTTCATCATCGTCCTGCAATTCGTCCACTTCTCGACTTGACTAACTCTTTACCGCTAGGCTTGACCGACGATGCAGGTGCTCCTCCGACCTCACGCAATGTTTCTCAGGAAACCCCGCTGCCGTGCTGTGGGGATGCAGGTTTGTCGATTTGTTTAAATACCATGTTCCCCTCTCATAATTTCCTGCCTGTCTTTCGTATGTCCCATCGAACACACCAGACCCAAAATGTCCCTCCCCACCCTCCTCCTCCTCACCCTCAAAACCCTGCAAGTCACAACCGCCCAAAACTTCACCGAATCCATCGCCCCTTCCGCCACAGCCAACAACACCCAAATCCCTAACCCAACCCTCTTCGCTACCAGTCTAGCCGTCAACGTCGAAGACTACTGGAATCTCCGCATCGGACCTGTCCAAGAAGCCGCAACCACGACGACCGTCTCGCCAACACCTGTCCCATCGAACGAGTTGATCCGTCCACCGCCGTTGTATTACTCGCCCTTTCCGACGGGACAGGAAGTTTTCGAGACGGCGATGAATGAGAGTTGGAGTTTCCCTAAGGATTTCTGGTGGGGTGTTGCGGGGGCGAGCTATCAGATTGAAGGGGGTGTTAAGGCTGATGGACGTGGTAAGTCCACCCAAGATCACATATCACAATCTCAAGTCTAGCATTCTGACTGAAAAGGTCCTTCGATCTGGGATAAACTCCCTCGAGTACCGAACTACGTCGTCAACAACTACTCTGCCGATGTGACGAACAACAATTATTACCTCTACAAGCAAGACATTGCTAGGATTGCGGCTCTCGGCGTCAAGAGCTACAGTTTCACGCTCAGCTGGAGCAGGATTTTGCCCTTTGGACGGGGTCCTGTCAACCAATTGGCCATCGACCACTACAATGATCTGATTGATACGTGCTTGGAGTATGGCGTTACGCCCATGGTAAGTCCAATGCCAAAGGCGCACAGAACGACGATGCTGACAAGGAAACAGATCACCCTCTACCACTGGGACCTCCCCCTCTACCTCCAAGACACCTACGGCGGCTGGCTCCAATCCGACATCGTCGCCGACTTCGTCGAATACGCCCGCATAGCCTACACAGCCTTCGGCGACCGCGTAACCCACTGGTTCACCGTCAACGAACCCATAGTCTTCTGCGGCTTCTACCCCCTCCCCACGCAATACTTCACAAACTTCACCATCCCCAACCTCCAACAACGCTACTGGTGCGGTCACCACGTGCTCCTCGCGCACGCGGAAGCCTACCATCTCGGAAAAGAAATTGTTGGGGAGAACTCGACGATCGCACTCAAGCATAATGGGGGGTATAAGGTGCCTTTGACGAATTCGAGTGAGGATGCGGAGGCTGTGCAACGAGCCTGGGATTTCAATGAGGGGTGGTTCAGCGATCCGGTGTTTTTGACTGGAGACTACCCAGCGAGTCTGAAGGACTTTGTCTCCGACTTTTTGCCCGACTTCACAGACGAGCAGAAGAGGATGATCAACGGCAGCGCAGACATCTACGCTCACGACGCATACACTGCGCAATTCTACTTCGCTCCAGACGACGGAATCGAAGCCTGCGTCAACAATCCTGAGAACGCTCTCTATCCCAGCTGGTTCGTCCCCTCCCTCGCTCCCTGTCACGCTCAAGACTAACCCCCTCTCAGCGCGAATACATCCTACACCTACTCCACCCAAGACGGCTCCTGGCTCATCGGTCCAGCCGCAGACCCCGGATCCCGTACGTCCCCTTTCCCCCTCCCCATCCCTCCCACTAACCTCTACGCATAGCCTGGCTCCACAAAGCAACAGACTGGGTCCCCGCCTTCCTGCACTACATGCAAAACACCTGGCGCCCCCGCAACGGAATCGCAATCACAGAATTCGGATTCGCGGAACCCTTCGAATCAAGAAAGACCCTGCTGCAAGATATCCTCACCGATCCCGTCCGAACATCCTATTACCGCGATTATATGCATGGGATTTTGGCTGCTATGGCTGAGGGCGTCAATGTTGTCGGGACGCTTGCTTGGAGTTTGTATGATAACTATGAGGTACGTCCCCTTTCCCATGACCTCTTTCTCACACGACCGCCCGCCGCTCTCCCTCTCGTCAATACTGACATGTGATCCTAGTGGGCCTCCGGCTTCTCCGTGACATTCGGCCTGCAATATTGCAATTTCTCCGATCCGGCTCTCCCTCGATACTACAAGTCGAGTTTCTTCGAGTACGTGAATGCTTTTGAGGTGTATCAAGACAAGTAGACGACGACAGTCAACACCACAGCCTGACATCAAGGAGCTTAGCCCGCAGCGGAAAGTTCATACCTAACTCTTTTAATCGATCAAACATCTTCCATTTCTCAATTTATGTTAAAAGATACGAAAAAGGGGTTGTGATGACGAAAAGCCCCTTCCTGTACAGATGCCTCTCGTTTGCCGTGGGTACTAGTGTAAAAGACAAGAAGCAAGCGCCTCAAAACGCCGTGGTGTAGAACAAGCCTTTAGAACTGCTGCCCACAGTAGCTCCCACTGTGTGTCTCTCTCTACCCATTGACGCGTGCCAAGACCAAGTGAAACAGTAGGAGAAAAGTCCCGGGCGCTCTTATTCTGCACATCACTTTCGCTCCTGGGCCCGCTTTCGCTTCGTCTGCCGTCAGAGCTCTCGTCTTCTCTCTCGCCTTCAGCTGCAAAGGACCCGCTCAGCAGCAGTTCTTGCCCAGTCCACCGCCAACACCGCCGGCGCCGCCTCCCACTTGCACGCCGGATTGTTGGGATTGTTGCTGCGGCTGTTGGGTGTCCACGATGCGCTTCTTGATGTCACTCGCGAGGCTGTAGAATGCTTTCTCAACGTTGATGTTGCTCTTGGCGGAGACCTCCATGAAGGGGATTCCTAGCTCGTCGGCCAGCGCCTGGCCTTGCTCGGTCGAAACTGCCCGCTTCTCTTCCCAGTCGCATTTGTTGCCGATGAGGATCTTGTTGACGCCTTCGGTGGCGTGTTGCTCGACGTTGGAGAACCATGTTCGGATGTCTGTGGATTGCAAATGAATGTCAGTCCAAAACCTCACCGCCATTTCTGCCCCTCCTCTCTCGTCAGGATATGAGTGTGAACGTACTGTTAAAGCTCCTCTCGTCTGTTACATCATAGACCAATAGAATGCCCATGGCGCCTCGGTAGTATGCAGTGGTGATAGTCCTGAAGCGCTCCTGCCCCGCGGTGTCCCATATCTGCAGCTTTACCCGCTTGCCGTCGAGCTCGATGGTCCGGATCTTGAAGTCGATGCCGATGGTGGTAATGAAGGACGGGGTAAAGGAGTCTTCGCTGAAGCGCAACAGGCAGCAGGACTTGCCAACGCCTGAGTCGCCGATAAGGAGCAGTTTGATCTGTGAGAGTCAGTATGCTGGGCTCACATATCCCCCTCCCTTCACACGCAGCTACTTTCGGCGCTGCCATCCTCTGCGCTCTTCCCACCGCCTCGTCGCCCACTCGCGCAGCGCATATAGAAATGGGATACGTACAAGAAAGTCGTAATTCCTCGTGCCGGCCATGGTCGCAGCTCTCTAGCCTCTCTGGCCTCTGGGGCGTCGCGTACAGCACAACGACACTTCAACGTCGTCACAAGGTGGCAGAAAACCGGTATGGTACGTCGCAAGTCCTTTGTCTCGGTGGTGACGCTGGCAGGTGTTCGTGATCTCGCGCTCGCCGAGCCTCGGTGTGGGGGAGAAAGAAAGAGAGCAGGTAAGACAGACGCTTTCGCTCCCGGGCGGTCCAAATGCTGTCGTCGTCGAGCGTCGGTGGCGTTTGTGGGGTGTGAGAGTGGGAGAGAGAAGGCGAGGCACCAAGCGCAGCAGTTGAACGACGTTGGAGAGACAGCCAGCAGGGTCCGGGGCGCAGTGGGTGTCGGCATCGAAACCTCCGACACGCCACATCCCTGCTATCACTTTGATGGCAGCTCTAACTAATGAATGAAATGATTCAAGCAAAATAATTTCTCTCCTATAGTTCATGAGCCAGTTATTGCATTCGAATATGCTTTGCGTGTTACTAGCGAAGGCCAAAGTACGATGCGCTTGCGGTAAGAGAGCGTTCACAAATACACCAGCTCTACCGAGAACATCGTCCTTGTATTGCTACTCCTCGCAATTCCTCTACAAAGACACAACTTTTCCCAAGCCTGGACTCCCGAACGCCCAAATGCAACAGCTCGACGCCCTCTTCTCCATTCGACTGCTGGACGTGTGGTGACGGAAAGATCAGAAGTCAAGGAGTGAATGGTTGTGTGTGTGCTGTAGGCATATAGACATCTCGCATCGTTACCCGGAACCATGCCCATGCTCTTTCCACACCCGCCAAAACAGACAACAACAAATCTTCAAAAGCAGCCCCCAGCCCCAACAATGAAGGCCGGAAATGCAAGAAAAGAAGGGTTCGTGAGTTTTTGTGTGTAAAAAAGGGGTCATTGACTTCATCATCATGAACAGGATCGCAGGAGGCGTATCATCACGTTCGTCGACCGCAGACATCCTCCACTGATCCCAGTCCAAAAGAGGGCGGCGGGTGACGGCGGCTGCTTCTGCTGCTGCTCCAGCGCTTCGCTAGATTCCTGGCTTTCATCCATTCTGCACCAGCTTTTGCAGATTGCTACCGCACCTTCTTGACCTCTGTCGCCCATCCTTCTATCCCGTCTCCCTTGCTGCCGACTGATACTTCCAGCTTGACGCGATCCATGCCCTTGGTCTCGTCGAGGAACGGATGGTTGGCCATGCCGCCTGCATTGGCCCGCTCCGCCGGTTGCAGCTCCAACATGGGTAACAAGAAATCTGCTATCCTCTTGCTCTCTTCCACTGTGAAGTGATACTTTTCGCGCAGCACGTCTGGCAACGCCCAATGCCGCAGCCGGTGGATGTTGCGCAGTTCGCCTTTGCGGTTGAAGATCTCCTGCGACCACTTGCCCGAGATACACAGGCTCTTAGGGAATGTACCGAGCAGCTCGATAATCTGCGCGATGTGGTCGTCGTCTTTGCCGTATTTGGTGCCCGACTGCGGATCGAACAGATAGTCGCCCGTGATGAGCTCGAAGACCTACCACGATTGTCAGCCAAGTCGACATGCACATCATTTCACGTGTGTCAGCTCACCATGCATGCCATACTCCACACATCCGTGCTGGCTCCCCACTTCGCGCCCAGAATGACTTCTGGTGAACGATATTGCCGAGTCTGGATGTCGTTTGTGAAGTGATGTCCCACCCAGCATGCGTTCCCCAGATCCGCAATCTTGACCGAGATGATATCAATGCCATCAGTTGGATCCGTCTCTTTTGGCTTGGGAGGGTGCGATTTGTCGAGGTCCATGCTGGAGACGTTGTTCGCGAGGATTTCGCTGCTCCTAGCGTCAGTTATACCGGCAATCAATGCAGCTTTGAATAGATTTTTAGACTTACGCGGTCTTTTCGCGCTCCTTGTGAGCATCCTGCTCTTTCGATGAGCCGTCGCCGCCGGAACTGTCTGGTTTGATACCGAGACTCTCGAGCATGGACTTCGGAGGGGATGTTTGTTGTGAAGCAGATGTAGGGGTCGATCCTATGGCACCACTCATTTCAGCGCCATCCTTGGACGTAGGCGACGTCCCTTTGATGGGCGAATTACCTTTGCTCTCGCTCATGACTTTGTTCAAACTCTGCGTGCTACCAGGGAAATTCATCAAGTCGCTCTGGGAAAAGCTGGCGTTGAGGGGACTGGGGAGAGGTTGGCTGCCGGTGATGAGGGTTCGTCGTCTTCGGCGGCCGTTGCGGTGGTCGTCTTTTTCTTTGGTGTTGTCTTCCTTGACGTAGGTTTTGACGATTTGTTCGACGTCGCCGATTTCGATGAGGACATTTTCGGGCTTGAGGTCAGTGTGGATGATGCCGCATTCGCGGTGCAGGTAGTCGAGTCCGAGTAAGACCTGCTTGGTGATTTGCTTGACGAGGGGCATGGGGATGCCGCGGTGGTTCCATCGCTTGATCAAACCGAGCAGATTCTCACCGAGGACCTCGAACACCATGCACACGTGCATGCCGTGCGGTCCCTTGTGGTTGAAGGAGTCGAGCAAGCTGACGACATGGCTGCGGCCCGGATGGTCCTTGTTGGCCTCAACCACCTTGTTAAGGAGCTTGATCTCGTCCAAGGCGGTCTCGGTGTAGTGTGCGGCGGAGCGAACGACCTTGAGGGCGACATGCTTGCCGGTTGTGTTGTCCTTGGAGAGCCACACGGTCGAGAAGTGGCCCCAGCCCAGCTTGCGCACTACGGTGTACTTCCCATCCTTGTATTGCTCGCCTACTTGCACAGGGTGGTAACCACCCTTGCAGTAGTCCTCGGAATCCTCCTCGTCCGCCGTGTTTTCGGTGCCCTCGTCGCCAGAGGACTCGGAATCGGAGGGAGATTGGTGCAGCTCGTGGCCGTAGGTGGCCTTGTTGTGGTTGAGGGGCGACTGGTTGCTGTTGGCACTGCGGTGGTCTGGAGTCAGCATGCTGCACGGGGCGCGAAAGGCATGGCCGCAGTGCGCGCAGAAGTGATTCAATGTGGAGAGAACGAGGTGATGTCCGGGGGAGGGGTGGTGAGGTGAGTGCGACAGCGACAGCGTGGCGGCGGCGGCAGCGGCGGCGAAGTCTCGGATCGAAGTCTAATGGGCGAGTCTGATTCAAGCAGCGTTGCAAAGCCCAGCCAGCTTGCGTGCGCGGTGTCGCAGGCCCAACGTCGACATCGAATCCAATTCAGTCTGCGCACGGCGGAGGCGGGGCCCTCACCACCGCGCTCTGCTCACTCACACATTCACCTCACCGCACCGCTCCGGCAGGAAGGGGGAGGGGTGGCAGCGGAGGAAATACGTACCTGTACGGGTTGCCGGCCTGTTGTTGCTGATTCTCTGTAGTGATCTGGCGGACGTCAGAGGGTGTGCTGCACGCCCGGGCGTTGGGAGTGCTCACGATGGGCTTCAGGTCCTTGCGCCTCTTCTTCCCGTTCCCATTCGCGCCGGGCACAGCTCCAGAAGCGACCTTTTTGGCCTTGTCGATTGCTTGCTTCTTGAGGCTGTCACTCCCATTCATGGCGGGCGTGGGAGCCGGGGGTGTTGCGCGATTTTGAACGTCGGCGGCGGCGGCAGGTCGGTTGCCAGCGCGCTGCTGTTAGGGAGTCTCGGTGGGATGGAGGGCCAGTGGGCGGTCTGCCGGCGGACTGCTGCTGATGCTAATGCAGGAGCAGCAAATCGAGACTGCTGCCCTTCCACTGGCGGTCCCTTCGCCGCTCTGCACGTGTCTGGTCTGGCGGCCGCTGAGCTAGAGCACTGGCAGTCACCTGGCAGGCGCTGCTGGTCGTCGGACAGCGCACACTGCAAAGTCAAAAACGCAGCACAGTGACGTGATGGGGCTGGGGTGGACGAGGAAACAGGCGAACAAGCAGCAACATGCAACCTCTTCCTCCACCAGCGCCTCCAGCATCGGCGAGATCTATCGAGCACAGAAGAACCATCGGTTAGTGTCGGAGAGCTCCATCAAATCAAGCTGTCACTGGTGGGGGTACTCACCAAAGCATACAAGCCCGCTCCAAACTTATTAATCTGTGCTAAACTGACCTCTGTCCATCCTTCGACAACCAGTGGCATATCTACTCGAATTGCTATCGAATCGATGCGTTCGACGCTGCCACTCATCTCGAGTACTCAAACCGACTCGCTCCTCCAAAAACTCGATGGCTGTTCGAATCCTTCCCCAATTACCAGCCTCCCAAGCATTCCATCTGTACGTACCACGCCAACCAGCTGCAAAGTGCCACAAGCCCCAATATACAGTCACCGTCGCTCGATGCAGGAACGCGAGACCGTTCCCAAGTCCTGCAGCTGTTGCCTTTGTCGAGTGTGGATGTCCGCGGGGTTGCGTGCCTAACCCTCCCTGAGCCGTGCATGAGCGTAGCGCCGTTCTGGACAAAGAAGGTTGTTACGCAGAACCCCACGATGTCCTCTACGTGAGGATGCTAGCGTGTGGGTCGGTTTCTTGAGGGAGGATGTTTTGCTTTGTTGATGTTGCTACACAGGTGTTGATGGTAAGGAACGATGCAACGCTTCAAACAGGTATGGACTGCCCTTGACTTGATTCTTTATTAACACGACTGCAATGCATATGACCCTGGTTGCGAGTGACTACTCAGAGGCGACAGGTGAGGTCCAGACAAGCTATTCCCCTTTGTCAAACAAACAGAAGTCACGCCCTTCGCTCCTTCCCTTTACAATACTCTCACATGTGAGCGGGAGAGCTCTCAACATCCTCCAGCACAAATTCCTCTATCAACCCCGTTTCCCCAAACCAAATCACCGTGCAAAGAATATACCCCCACAAGAAGAACAAACAACCCAACCAAGTGATTGAATTTTTTTGCTTGTTCAATCTCTGGCGTCTTTAGGCATTCCAACTAAGAGCCAAAGCATTGCGAATCCTGAAGAAGGCACTAGCCGGCGAAACGTCAAACCAACTAGAACGTTGGCCCGGAGAGTCATTCAAAGCCCAGACGCAATGCTTGGGGGACGGTAGATGACTTTGGGGGTTATGGAGGTTGGTTGTTCCTGACGGCACCTGATGGCGTCTTCGAGGCTATGAGAATGGACTCATGGGGCAGAGGCTCTTCGACTACAAGACCTCCTCCCTTTCTCCCTCCTTCCCCCACAACCTAACAAACTCCCTCAAAACAGCCTCATCCAACATCCCCTCAACATTGCGTATCGCAATCTCAATTCCCTCAACCCTACCCACCAACCACTCCGGCCTCGCCACCCTCGCAATGCACTCCTTCGCTCCCTCAAGCCATTCTCTTGTAGCAAGAAACTCGCCGTCTTGTTCCGTGGCAGCCATGAGGACGAGGAAATGGGCGCGGTGGAGGTAGGGGAGGGTTGAACGGGAGAGGAGGTGGGTGAGGGCGGAGCGGAGGGTGGAGAGTTCGCAATCATCTTCGCCGTCAGACTCAGAGAGACTGTCTGTGTCTTCGTCATCGAGTCTGACGGAGAAGTACATGTCATTGAGGTCGGAAAGGAGGTTCTCCAGGGAGGGGAGGGAGGTGCCGTTCCAGGCTTGGGCGCGGGTGAGGATATTAGTGGAAGACATTGCTGAAAAGCTCGCTGCTGCTAGCGTCAGCAGTGGCGAAGACCAGAACGTCATCTTTTATCCAGTCCGCAGGGCATCACAAGTCTAAGAGAGAAGAGACATTCCATGAAGTAGACAGCTTCTTTTGGCATTGATGACCATAGCTTACTTCCTGACCACTGGTATTCACTGCGGCGACTTAATACTGCCGACGATTGCCATACCCAGTGTCCGTATGTCCAGAGCCATAGCATGAAGATCTCTTAGCTCCAGCCCGCACCCAGTAGCCAGCAACGCCATCTGCACATGCACTCGCCACCATCTCAGGTGCTCATACCACCAGTGACCCTGATTGCCATGCTTGATCCACGTCGTCGCTTCTTATTGTCCCCAAGAACCAGGAGGTCGATAGGCGCTCCGGCTGCTCTCGCCGCCGAATCTGGAACTTGAAGGCTGATACTCGCTTCGGCTTGCAGGAGGTGGTGGTGCATCTTCTCGGCGTGAACGAGGCAGGTATTGGTCTAGCTTGTTTGAGGTGGACCTTGCGCGAGGAGCCCAGCCACGGAGGTGTGGAGGGCCTGGAGGCACATAGCCACTTCTCTTGGCTGGAGTCGCCATGTCGTCGGTGTTGTTGAGACGGCCGAAAGAAGAGAGACCAGCGGACCTGTAAGCCTCACGCTCCCGCCAGGAAAGCGTGCTGCCTTTGGCGCCGAGAGAGAGGCGAGGTGGTCCAGTCGAAGGACGGTCGCTAGATGCTTCTGTCTGAAGACCGAAAGGATCTGATCGAGTTCGTGGAGGGTCAACAACGACACCATCGAACTTGCGCTTCCGACGCATCATCTCCGCCACATATTCCTCCTGCTTTTTCTTGCGTTCCGCGTCCCGCTCCGCGCGCTCCTCCCAGTACGGCTCGTGCTGCCTGGCCTTATCCTTTTGGATCTCCCCAGCACGCCGCTTAGCATTCTCAAGCGCATTCCGCAACTCCTTATTCTCCGCCGTAGCCAAAGCGAGTTGAAGGCGAGTGCGATAGTCGCTTGAGAGCTTGTCTTCGCGCAGAAGGTCGTTGGCGACTTTCTTGCGTTCCTCGCTGTTGTCGAACTGAGCCAAAATGTCGCGGGCCAGGCTATCGAGTTTGGCGATGTAGTCTTTTCGCAATGCCTCGAGGCGATCGCTGAGTGAGGGCGCCATGGTCGCGCCAATTGTGATGATTTGTTGTCGTTGGTGTTGTGTTAAGGCGACTTTGTTTGTCGTAAAAGCCAGAACTGTTTGGGAAGGCACTAGTCCGCCGCTTCAAATTCGGCGGATCATCTGTTAGCTTCGTCTTTCACATGCTGTTCTTGGCGAGCTCAACTCCAAGCAAAAGGAAAAGCACCCAAAGAGGGCTTCACTTCAACCCGATCAATTAGCCCTCACACCCAGGCCATGACTACATATCAAATAAACGCACTCGCTATGCTCTCAAAACACTATATACACAATGCCGCCACACTTCACACTCCGTCGAGCATGTCTGTTGTACAAAAAGCATTCATTACTGTCATCTCATCCACGGCCCTCGGCTTCAAAGAAGCGGTCCTCCTCAGTGATCAGATCCCGATAGTCGGCGTGAACATGTCGTTGATCGGGCCGAGCGGGCCAGGGCGTATCTCTTTCCATGCCAGGGTGACCCATGCAGCGAGTTTGAAGTTGCCACATCTGGGCGTCTGACCGCAGATGACCAGCCACTCGTGGTGCCCAAGCCACTCGATTGCGAGATCTTCCACGCTTGGCCTCAGGTCCAGATCGAAGAGGATCGTCAGGGCGTGGGATGTAGTCACCAGGCACGCTCATGTGCCTTGTCCTCCTTCTCACTTGGCCGAAACAACAGCCTGCCACTTCTGCTCCTCCTCCGGCGTAAAATGCAACAGCATCCTCAGCACAGGCACAAACTGCATCTGATGCTTCTTCTCCTTCGTCTCCATGAACTGCAGCAGCACGTTCTTCAAATAGACATAATCAATGCCCGAATCCTTCGCCGTCGAACCATTAGTATTCTTTGGCACAGGCGAAGTGACTCGACTTGAATCCATCGACGAACGTGAAGGCGTCGAACTACCAGTTGCCTTCTTCGCTGCCTGAATAGCACGGAGCTCTTCGGCCATGGATTTGGAGGACTTGGTGAGCTTTTCAAGTCGAGCGTCTTTCTCGTCGACCATCTTTCGGAGTTCCTGTTTCTGCTTCTCTAGTTCGTGGGATTGTCGTTCTGTCTCGTCGAGGCTATCGCGAAGTTGGGCCATCGCGGTGCGGACTTCGTTGATCTCCTCTTGCGCCTGTGCAGAACGACGTTCGAGTTCTGCTTGCCGACTCTTGAAGTCTCGCTCTCGCCGTTCGGCGTCCTGCTTCGCTTCAGTGGCCCGGCTGGCTTCTCGTTCGGCATCACGCAGCTTGGTCTTAAGGTCTTCGATCTCCCTCGCCTTTCTCCTGCCAATGGTACTCGCCTCGTCTTCAGCTCGGTCCCGCTCTTCAATGGCCAGATCCATTCGTTCCCGCATCTCCTTGACGGCGCTTTCAGCCCTGCCCTCGGCTTCAGCGAGCAGCCTACGCATCTTCTCGCAATCGCGTGTCCGGTCTGACAATGATCGCTGCGAATGCTCCAGCTCCTCTTCGAGGTTCTCGCATCTCTGCTTGATCTCCTTCATCTGCGTCGCAAGCTCTCGAGAGCTATCTTGCACGCTATCCACATAGCTCTGGGCGCTTGCGTGCTGGGCAGCCTTCGTCTCAAGCTCTACTCGCAGATTGCGGGCTTCTTCAGACGATTTCTGAGCCTTGTTCTCCAACTCAGTCAAGCTCGCTTTCGACTTCTTGACTTCATCTTCAACCGCTCTGATCTTGCCCTCAAGCCTCTCGCGGGCCTCAATTGCTTCGTCTCGGGTTTTCTCACTCCTTTCCAAGTCCCTCCGAGCAGTCTCGTAGGACTCTTCAAGGGCGGTGCTCCGCTCGTCACTCTTCTTGCTCTTCTCGCGCAGTGTTGCGATGTCGGTGTCCTTTTCGGTCATTTGAGCCTTGTACTCAGCAATCTCGGATCGAAGATCCTTCTCCTTGGCTTCCAGCTTCTTGAGGCTGGAGTTGGTCTTCTCAAGCTCGGCCTTGACATTCTTGAGCTCGGCAGATTCCTCTCGTAGCCGCTTCAGCTCAGGCTGCACCTTGTTGTACTGCTCCCGAATAGCGGTTAGGTCCTTGAACCGGGTCTGTGCGAGGTCATTCGCAGCGGCCAGTTCCTTCTCCAGCTCAGTCGTCTTTGCACGAAGTGTATCGAATTCCGAAGATAACGACTTGTGTTTGGCGTCTGCCTCTGCGCCATTCGCAGAATGGCTTGCCTTCAGCTCCTCAATCTGCTTTTCGCAAGCATCTTTCAACACCTGCAAGGACTCCTTTTCCTTATTGGCGTTCTGCAGCTGCTCTTTGAGCCCCTCCATCTCATCGCTGGAGACGGTCTTGGTCTTGAGCTGCTGAATCTCTGTCTCCAAGTCCCGGCTTCTGTTGGCAAGATTTTCCTTCTGAGCTTCGGCGTCCTTCATTTTCTTGTAGTAGCCATCGCTCTCCATCTGCAGCTCATCGAATTCTTGTTGGAGCTTGTCCCGGCTCTCTTTTAGATCCTTGACCTCATTTTGAGCATTGACCGCATTCGCGGCATGGATCAACATATCCTCTTCATGACTTTCCTTGTCCGCGGTGAGATCCTCGATCTTCTCCTGAAGTGCAGCTTCACCCTGCAGACGATCCTGCAGTTTGCTGATCTGAGCGTCCTTCTCCGACATTTGACCCTGCAGAGATGCGATTTCGCTCTTCAGACTCTCAATCTCCTTTGCTTGCTCGGCGTTACCTTCAGACGACGCCGCATTATTTGCAATGCTTCCCTCGAGAGCAATGATCTGATCATTCTTGGCGCGGACGATGTGTTCGTTGTCGCGGATCTTTTGCTGGAGCTGCTCAATCTGGTCTTCGAGATGCTGTCGCACGGCCTCGTTGGCATCGTCATCGTTCGACTCGTTCCTTTCCTTCAACGTCTCGATCATGCGGGTCAGCAGAGGCGTCATCGGGTTCTCACCAAACTTGGATTTGAGCAGAACATCTGGGGCCAACTCGGGGTTCAGCAGCAACTCCTCGACCGTGAGGTCAGCACTGTCTGCCGTCGGAGCAGTGCCCTCTGCCGGAGCCTTCTTCTTCGCTTTGGACTTCTTCTTCTTGTTCTTCTTCTTTGCCTCGCCGGGAGGTGCAAGCTCGCCACCTTCAACCGAAGGAGTCGCAGGTGCTTCACTGCTGACCTCTGTGGGTTGCGTGCTGACATCTGTAGTCTCGGAGCCCATCCGTGACCTTGTTTCTGGCGTGCTGCTGCTCTCCGTCGGGGTCGCAACCCCAGTTTCCTTGTCTTGGCTAGGACTGGGAACAGGGGTGCATTTGCCACAGTCAAGAATCATCTGATACGCAGCATCTCGGTCACTTTGAGCACGCTTCAGCTGGCTCTGGAGACTAGCCACAGCAGCCTCGTGCTTCTTCTTCGTGTCGACCAGCTGCAGAGCCTTTTCACGCTCCTCTTCGACTTCCGCGATTCGCTTCTTTAGGCTGTTGGTAGATGCCTCTGCTTCTCGCAGATGTCGGATCGTGCTCGCGTTCGAGTCACTCTCAGATTCCAGCCTATTGATCTCGAGCTGCATATCGTTGAATTTGCGTTCGGTCTCTTCCTTCGCCTCCACAGCAGTCTTGAGCTTTGCTTTGAATTGGTCAAGCAGGGGTTGAAGGTTCTTCCCTTGTGACCCGCTCTTAGCATGCTCGGATTGATACTCCTTCAGCTTCTTCTCAGCAGCCGCAGCCTTCTCCTGAAGCTGCTTGCTGCTCGCATTCTGTCCTTCCTGCAAGTCTTTCATTTGAGCCTGAAGAGCCTTCAGCTCGGTATCCGTTCGCGCAAGAGAAGCGACAGCCTCCTGCTCCCGCTCCTTGGCGGCTTGCCGATCTGCATTTGCTTGGTCGAGCTGTTCTTTCAAGGATGCGAGTTCGGCCCTGGCGTCCGTATCGCTGCGGTCCCGGACCTCGTGCTTGTTCTCCATGGCGTCCAGATTCAAGCGAGTGTCATCGAGCTCTTTTCGTACCGACTCGAATTCGTTCTTGAGGGAAACATTCTCCGTCGACAGCTCATTGATGTAGTCTTCCCGCTCCTTCATCTCCGCTTGAAGAGCCTCGACCTTGGCATCATACTCAGTCTTCAATTCCTCGATCTTAGCACTGGTATCATCCTCTTCTTCGGCTTTGGCACGTGAGACTTCCTCTTCATATGAAAAGAACGCATCGTCATCTGATTTCGCCTCGCCTTCCTTGTTGGCCTCGCTGGCACCCAGGGGGTCAGAGGAGTCTTGCTTCGACGCAGACTTGGTCTCTTCCCGCTCCTTGCGTAGTCCTGCCGCCTCATCAAACGCCTCTTTCGCCTTCTTCTCAGCTTCCTCTAACTTCGCCTTCAGCTCATCGCGCTCCTTGATCGCGGCATTATGCTCGCCACTGACTTTCTTGAACTCCTGCATGACCATATCGCTCTGCAAGCTGCGCTGATTGAGAAACTCGACAAGAGCTCCCGGGTCGGAAATGGACGTGAGAGACGTATGTTCGCGGAGGGTGGCCTCGAAGGGCTCAATGGCCTGGATGTGGTTATGCGCACGACGGTAATTCAGGAGCAGATCTATACAAATCGAGTTCTGTGAGTAAAATAACAGGTGCCAATCACGGTGCAACGGCGTGGACGTGACCATACCTTGATACTTGGCTGTGATCTTCTCCAGCCTGGCCAGCTTTTGTCGAACTTCAAGAGGCAAGCCATCCTCCTCTACTGTCTGAGGCTCTTTTCCTTTCTCCATTGTAGCAGATGTATCCTTCTTCTCGCCTTGATCTTTCTCTTCTGCCGGTGCAGCATCTCCCCCCTCCTTCACTGGTGCTGGCGTGGTAGATCGGCTGGGGACATCAGACACATCGTCGCCAATCACAAAATCGTCTGGATCAGGTGCTTTGCTTCCAGCATCACCTCCCTTGCCTTCCGGAACCTGTAATCGACTACTCCCTCCTCTCTTGCTAGGCGAATCCGTCCTCCCGCTCCCTCTCCTCGCGCTGCTAGGCGTCCTCTTCGCCGGCGACCCTCCCTTCTGCTGCTGTTGTTTCTGCTTCTCCTGCTCTTCAGCTATCTTATTGTCCAGGAAGTCGAGATTGAGTCCCTTCTGCAGGCGCTGGAACATGATTGCGCCGGCGTTATTGTCCTCCGCATGCAGCTGGGACGATAGCCACTGCTCATGGTATGTGGTCGTCGCTTCGTCGCCGCTATTATCTCAAGCAGTATTATCGAGGATCGTCCACAGGGGTTCGCGGGGAGGAGATAGCGAGATGCAGGTGGCCGCAGAGGAGTGGAATCACCACATGAACTCCCGAGTCGCCAAGAGCGCTGGCTCGGGATGGATGCCGATCGCCTTTGACTTTTCTGCTTGGAGGAGAAATCAACGTCGCTCTATAAATACATCCAGAACAACCTGTATATATTTGAGAGAATGCCGACGGAACTCGAGGAAGTAGGCGATAAATCTCCCAAGAGACCTTTCCATCAGATTCCGACTAACATCCCATCCAGCTCGTCGAGTTCCTTCATCACGGCAACACCCAAATCAGATCCATCGGTATGCCACAACCCACCTCGGCAGACCGTTTCAGAGAAACAAAAATTCTAACGCCTCGTCATTGCAGCCGCCGAAAACCTCGTGGGGTACTCAACAGCACAACCCTCTCTCTTCAAGCGAAATCAACTCGAACCCGTCAAAGACCTGAAGCTTCTGCTCAGAGACTACAGCCCCATCGCCAAGAATGCCATCACGATTCTCGTCAACATCTCAGAAGACCCCGAGGTCGTCAAGAGTCTGGCGGAAGACGACACGTTTCTCGAGTCGTTGTTACGGAGGGTGACCGTATGTTAGTCGAGCCGTGTTCTTTTTGATCGTGTGTTGAGTACTGATGGATGTTTAGAATGCGAAAGAGCCCAATGCCAACCTCATGTGCATGCTCCTCGCCAATCTGGCCAAGTCGGACAGCGTGACGAAACTGTTGAAAATGAAGCGAGAGGTCCCCCGACCACTCTCAACATCGCCTATTGCCATCGATCAACTCCTGGATTGCTTCGTCAAAGGCGCCAGCGGCTCCTACAACAAAGATGCCGACTACGACTACCTCTGCTACCTCTTCGCCGACCTAGCAAAGCACGAAGAAGGCAGAAAGCACTTCCTCACAACCCGCTCCGAAGGCGAAGGCGACAGCACCGAGAAAGTCATACCCCTGACCAAACTCGTCGTCTTCACAGAGCACGCCTCCGAGATCCGCCGGCGAGGCGTAGCGAGCACGGTCAAGAACGTCTGCTTCGACATCAAAGCGCACGAAGAACTCCTTTCTGAAGACGGCGTCAATCTCCTCCAGTACATCCTCCTTCCCCTAATGGGCAACGAGGAGTACAAGGACGAAGACACCGACGGTATGTTGGACGAATGCCAGCTCTTGCCTCCTGATAAGGAACGCGAAAAGCAGCCAGACATCATCTGCATTCACCTCGAGACCCTTCTCCTTCTCACCACGACGCCGGAAGGCAGGAAGAAGCTACGGGATGTCAAGGTCTATCCCATCGTACGAGAATTGCATATGCAAGTCAACGACGAGAATGTACGAGAAGGCTGTGATAGGCTGGTGCAGGTGTTGATGCGGGGAGAAGAGGGAGATCCTGATCCGGCGGCTGATATGCCCAAAGTACAGGAACTGGAGGAGGATGAAGATGAGCAGATTGTTGAGGTGTTGTAGAAGGAGGATTCAGGGCATGAGCCAGAAGGTCTGCAGCGATCGATGGAAGATGGCCTGATGTGCTGTCGTCGAAGCCACAGAGTCAACTCAAAAAGTGCGAAGTTGAGGTGTCAACGAAGTCGGCAGTTCGTCTCTGACCGGTTGCCCTCTTCGACATTATAGAGAGCAACGAGCGTGGCTCGATTCGATCTTTCTCTGCCGAAAGGGCGTCTGAATTGAACGTCGGGACTCCATGTGTTGTTCAGACTGTACAATGATATCTTACAGAAGTCCTCAGGCTATCGAGTGACATATCAGCAGACACGCGTTTCTCAAATCAACACCCACTCAAATCCACTTGCCAAGACAAAAATCTTACGATGGAGATCATCGCCTCCTTTATCACGTGTGGGCTGCGTCTTCAGGGTCCAGATCGTGGCTGATCGGATCTTGTTCGAACGGCATGTGTTGTGTCTGCCTTACCAACTCCAGAGATTGATACGGGGCGGAACAATCGCGGCGACGACATTGATATGCAGATATCAGACCACTCGAGAAGTGCGAAAGATGCTGACATTCAGAGCAGCACGAGAGTGGTGAATTGGTGAAGGCGGGAGCAGCCGCTCCATCGCTAGCGTCAGGGCAAACTAGCAGATCCCTGTCGCTTTCAATGAAAGTGGTTCGAGTTCGACACGGGCAAGAGCTGCTACATCTTTTTATCGCCGCGACCCCTTCTCTCTCCGACGACTCCCTCTCCAACACCCTCTCGACACCCTCCCTTACCCAGCCGTCGAGATGTCGCTCACCGTGGGCTTCGACTACTTGTAAGCCTCGCCCCAGATCTTTCATCTCAACAAAGCCCGCTTGGGTGTTGGTCGCGCCACTGCAGACAATGTTTTTGCTTGGCCGACAAAACACACCCCAACATGCTCTCTCCGCGAACTACGCCATACAGAGCCCCCAACTGACATGTCTCTTCTCTCCAGTAACAATGCGACGGCGTCATCAATCGCCGACGTAATGCTTCCTCACACCCGAAACACATACTGGCACGAATTCGACGAGATCTCGAAATACAATGTCTCCCTCAACTACTTCGAGAAACTCTGGGCCGCCTGGTACGCATTCATGGGCAACGACGTCCTCGCTACGGGTATCATGAGTTTCGTCATGCATGAGGTGGTATACTTTGGAAGGAGTCTGCCGTGGATCATCATCGACCGGATACCTGCTTTGAACAAGTACAAGATTCAGAACGTATGTGGACAATAAATATGGGAGTGTAGACGGGATACTGACCTTCACTACAGCAAAAGATCCCCTCCGCGAAAGAGCAATGGGATTGCGCCATGCTCGTCCTTCTCTCCCACTTCACCGTCGAACTTCCCCAGATCTGGCTCTTCCACCCAATGGCCCAGTACTGTGGCCTCGAGACCGGCGTACCTTTCCCAGCTTGGTGGAAGATGGCCTACCAGATCGCGATTTTCTTCGTCCTCGAGGATACCTGGCACTACTGGACTCACCGCGCCATGCACTGGGGTCCGCTGTACAAAAACATCCACAAGATTCACCACCAGTATTCCGCTCCTTTCGGTCTCGCCGCAGAATACGCCTCGCCGATCGAAGTCATGATTCTTGGCCTCGGTACCGTCGGAACGCCAATCCTTTGGTGCGCGATCACCAAGGACCTACACATCCTCACCATGTATGTCTGGATCGTTCTCCGTCTCTTCCAAGCAATCGACGCGCACTCTGGATACGAGTTCCCGTGGAGCTTGCACCACTTCCTGCCCTTCTGGGCCGGCGCCGACCACCACGACACCCACCACGAGAAATTCATCGGCAACTACTCGAGCTCTTTCAGATGGTGGGACTACTGCTTGGACACCGAGAGTGGCCCAGAGGCAGCAAAGAGGAGGAGAGAGCGAAAGATGGCCAAGCTGCGAAAGGCACAATAGCGGCGGTCATCGTATGGTGTTTCAAGATTCTGGGTGACGTTTCGGTTGATCGTTCGCAGCGCTGCTTTTTAGAGCGGTCGTCTTTGGTTATAATGCATGAGGACGGAGTTCAAAAGGCGTTTGGCATACCGATCTGCTGCAAGGCAAGGCCACGGAAGGTCAAAAGCTTGGAGGCGGGCTATTTGTCCCTGTAAATATATCGGCAACGGCAACGACATTACCTATTAGCACTCTTGAAGAGTGAATCCGAAAAGGATGCAGAATATGAAGAAATGAGTTCACTCGCTGTGCTTCTTTTCTCCAAGCGGTCTGTGTATTGGAAGATCTTGAGTGGAAGAGTCGAGTCCTGGGCCAAGAAGAGGTCAAGAAGCAGGAGACGTCTTGCCCAAGAACTCGTCTACTCAACGAGTCCTATAAGAGTACAGTACTTCTGTACATGCTGTCGCCGGCTGACTGATGGTCACCTGGCACTGGCACTAGCTCCTCGAAAGCGAGGCTGGCCAGACCTGCAGCGAGCTCCACAAACCAAAACACTACGTCACCTTCAACATTCGAATGTTTGTGCTACACAACTTGCACATGAATCGTGTCCATTCTTTACTTTTACCACTTATGAATTGATCTCCAACCAGCGATGCCTTTCCCTCGAGTACGACTTTCCTAGGCGGATCTCCTCCATCGACGACCTCCCCCGCCGTCCACGTCCAGGATGTCTTTCGTCCTGGAACAGGTGCAACGGATTGATGCACAGCTCGACCGAGTACAGCTCAACCAGCTGAATACTACCATAGCGACTTCTTCACAGACCGAGCACCAGAAACTCCTACCCAGCAACCGAGTCATTGCGTTACAAGCCGCCATCAGAGGACTGAGCACAGGCAGTTCAGAAAGAAGCGGACTGGTGAAGATTGGAGCTATCCGAGGATGTCTCTCCACACTGAGCGGGAAGGGAGAAGTCGGTGCACAGGTCGAAGAGGAAGCGGAGGGGAAAGATGAGTATGAGCAAGAGCTGGAGTGGTTACTTGTTTCGAAGGCTACGACACAGGTATATGGACATGTTCTGAACGGCATTCTCGACGAGGCGGTTAAGTTGAGCGACGACATCTGGTACTGGGACGAAGTGCTCGGCTCCCAGCAATACACCGCGCTATATAGCATCCAGACCTCGCCCCTCCGATTATGGGACTGGGGGAGTAAAGTCTGGTCCGACGTGAAAGAGCGAGGCGGGAATTTCAGTCTGCGGAGTGCTGGACAAGATGCGCAGGATACCATCACAGAACGGTGGAAGGCTTTCTATGGTCTTGTGAGACAGGTTGTCAAGGAGAGGAGTGTGAAGGAGGTGCATAAGCAGATGCTCAGCCCCGTGACTAGGATTCGAGGGGAAGTCAGGGCGAAGCAGAATGCGCTTAAGAAAGTCCGGATACGGAATGCGAATGCGTTGGGGGTTCTGCTTGGGGAGGGGCTGGCGAATGAGAGTGGACATGGGGAGGTCTTGTCTACAACGGAGGTGACTGAGGGAGAGGGGCAGGATAAGTGGATGAGGTGGAAGACGGCTATCAAGCATAATGTTGCGTTGATGGAGGCTGTGTTGGCGAAGATCAATGATTTGGAGACGCCGGTCGAGAAGTTCGATGCGAATGTCGCTGAGCTGACGGACGATGATCCGCTATTTGCTGTTGAGTCGCAGGACGCATCACTACCACCTCAAGCCGTCGCCGAGAGACTCTCTCGAGTTATGCTCCTAGGCCTCACTCAATACGCCGACTCCACGAAAGCCCTCGTCCGCGAACACGGCCGGCCCTCCCGCCTAATCCGCTACTGGCTCCCCACAACCCTCGCCCTCCTCTCCTCCAGCACAATCCTCCGCATCGCCGTAAACCGCCAAGCCGAGCTCATCTCCTGGATCCAAGACCTAGGCGCCACAATAGTCGACTTCTGGCAGAACTGGGTCCTGGAACCTACACGCAACCTCATCCGCACCATCCGCCACGACGAAGGCAGCGAAATCAGCATCATGTCCAAACGCTCCCTAGCCGGCGACCGTGAATCCCTCGAACGCATGGTCGTCGACTTCGCCATCGATAATCCTTCCAACGCAACAGGTTCCACTGCCTCCCTTACCGACGCACAAATCGCGGATATCCGAACCAAAGTCGCAGAAGGCGACCTAACCCCCGTCCTAAAAGCCTACGAAAAAGACCTCACATCCCCCTTCATGGGCGCCGTCCGGGGGAATCTGATCCGCGCTCTATTGATCCAAATCCAGAAGACGAAAGTCGACGTCGAAGTCGCCATGGGCGGGATCGATTCCCTCTTGAAATCCCAAGAACTCCTCATAGGGTTCATCTCCCTCACCCCCGGCCTGCTGCTGACCTACGCCATAACGCACTATATCCGGAATACCCTATCCTCTTCGAGGGGAAGTAAGGCGCAAAGAAAGCAGGGAAAGATGTTGCGCCAACTCAGAAACATCGATCGAGTGCTCAGCGGAGCGCAGCCGACGGAGTATGGGGAGTTGCTTTATAAGGATCAGGGCTTGCTGTTGTGTGAAGTCCATGTACTCAGACAGGAGGCCAAGAAGGTTATGTCCACTGAGCTGTATCGGGAATTTGGGGAGGAGTGTGAGGAGCTTTGTGATGTTAGGGTGGGGTTGGAGAGGCAGAGGAGGGTTGTCGAGAGGATGAGGTGGGGGTATAGGCGGTGGTTGTCCTAGATGACATTGTGTACGAAGCCCTACTTAGGCCATGAACAATTCAAAAGAACTGAAATGAGCATTTGATGATATACCGGAGTCGAGAGTGTCTCTCTTTGATGCATATTTGCGGTATGTACCTGTCAATCTCTCGCCTGACTGCTCGAGTATTACACGCTTCTGTAAGCCACAGCCAGCAAAGCATTCTACAGCATAGTCCATGCTGTCATCCTTCATAATGTCGACATCAATCAATCATCACCATTAAGCACCGCCTCAGCAGCGCCCATAGCCGTATACTCCGCCTGCTCCTCAGCTTTCTTGCGGCGGAACTCCTCAAGGTGCGCCTGTGCCTTCTTCCCATCAATACTGGCGAATCCTTTCTTCTGTGCGTTACTCTTCTTGCGTCGCGGGTTGGGAACTTTAGAAGCAGCGCCGAGGGTCGGAAAGGCGTTCTGATCCGCCACGTCGATGGCGCCGGGCTTTGCTTTCTGACCGCCGCGGGATGTTGGGCGGTCGTTCGTGCCATCGAGGGTCTTTTGTTGAGGCTGCTTGCGTTGGCCGTTGGTCTTGGGCTTATCGGTCTTTTGCTCGTTGCCATTCTCGGCCTTCTCGCCTCCGTTGGCCATGCTCAGCTTCTCCGTAGCGTCGATCAAGTCCTGGGCTTCAATCAGGGGAGTGAACAGCTCGCCTTCATTTTGCGAGCAGCCCAGTCCGACGGCGTGTAAGATCCTGCTCGCTCGTCTGAATTCATCTCTGATGGCGACGATGCCATTGTGAGTAACTGTCCGAGCAACGTTGTGAGTCAACTCGAACGGATCCTCAATGCAGAAGAGATAGCGATGTTGAATCTTCTTGCCCTCGCCTTCTTCCGTCGTCGCCTTCACCCAGCCCTTCGCTTCTTTCGTGAGGATGCCGCCTTGCGTGCGGAGGGATAGGACCATTTGCATCCAGTGGAATTTGGGTCCTTGGCCGATCGATGAGTAGTATTGAAAGAAGCCTGTGAGCAATGATCCGATCGACTCCTTGTTCGTGCTCATCTGGCCGTTCTGCACCGCTGCCTTGATCTCTTCTTCGTTTCTCCAGAAGTCTACCACCCACTCGTCGACTTGCGTCCTGGTGGCGCCGTGTGGGGTGCATGATGGGTTCGGTCGCCATGGAAGCTGTAGGTTTGGCAGCACAGGTGGTTGTGCAACGTTCATCAAGTAGTGGAGGACCATCAGAACGTATCCATAGCTCGATAGCGTACCCGAGTAGGAGCTGTTGATTCTGCGGATCTTTGCCCATGCCTTCACAAACAAAACCATAGGTCGCACGCGAGGATCGCAAAGAGAGTAGCAGCGGAGCATTTGAGTGTTATGGAGTCCTAGCGGGTTGAAGAAGTTGATGTCGCACTGAATACCAACTCCGTCTTTCGGAAAGTCGAGCGGCCCAGCCTTGCGTTCTCGGGTCCAAGTCTTGTCTCGCTCGCGGCGCTGCATGGCTCGTTGCGCTTCGGTGTTTGGTTTGCTCGCAGCCTTGACAGTCTCTGTTGTTTCGATTGAAATGGCGTCTTCGGTGTCTGGCTTTTGCATAACAGCTGCTGTTGCCGTGGCCTCGACTTGCTCTGTGGTGCTACCATTTGCCGCAGTAGGCGTGACTGTGATCTTGTCTTCCGCTTGGGTCCCCGTCGCTGTCGGCGGCCTGTCATCGGCGTCATCTTCGCCATCGCCACCTTGATGCAGATGTGGATACTTCTGCTCGTTAGGCAGAAAGTCCCACTTCTCGCGCTCAATTTGTAGCTTTGACAGCAGACACGATCCCGGATCTTGGCAGACCTTGATGATGGGAACTCTCGTCCTGGTTAGCAGTCGCGCACCATGTCCTTTCAAAAGCAGTGCCCTCTCCAGCTCTCTCGGCAAATCGTCCGCCAAAAGGGAAAAACAGGCCGCGCTGCTTGTATTGTCTTGGACAACGATGACCAGGTCCATGTCCGAACCAGCGCTCGCGAAGCCTGATTGGAAGCTGCCGAAGCATTCCAGTGATACCTTTGGTAAGTTAGGGTTGGCATCACAGACTTGATGACAAAGCTTCTCGAGGTCCTTGCGGAACGCCTCCTTCTCATCTCGCTCAGCCTGGGTCATCTCCACGTTGGACACCTCTCGAGAGGCAATCTGCTCCACATATTGCGCTTGCCGCTCGGTGTTGATATTCTGTTGGTAATAATGTTGCGGTTGCCGCGCATTTGGGTTGAACAGATGCCGTGAAGAAGGGGCGGGCCTAGCATTGTGCTGAACCGGGCCGCCACGTTGGAAAGCATCAGGGTCAAGCTGGATCTGCTGATTGCGCTGCGGCCTCGCCATGCCTCGGCCACGGGACATGCCTGGGCCTCGAGGTCCTCCTCCGGGATATTGAGCGTGCGATGAAGGCTGATTTTGATAGATCGGATGCGGTCCCGGTGGTGGTGGTCCTTGGAAGGGCGGGGGAGGGTAACCGCCTTGACGCTGGAAATGTGGCGGTAGAGCATGTGGATTCGGTTGTGGGTATCCCGGGGACATCAACGGGGGCTGAAATGCATGCTGGTTGTATGGGGAGGCAGGACTCGATGATCCGCTATGCCACGAGGCATCTCGTTGATGAGTCTGGTTGAAAGGCGGCACACCAGGAGGATGCTGCAATGGCTGTCGTGGAGGGAGTCGGACGACAGGAGTCGTATCGACGTACTCATCGGGAACAGAGCCATTCAATAGAGCCATGCGTCGAATCCGCTCCTCCAAGCTGTTTCCGTTCATGGTGCCGTCCATCTTCGAGAGGAAGTCGCCTGTGAGACAGGTCTGGCTGCATCACAGGACCGTCAGAATCGAATCAAACAAACCCCAAAACGCCGCTCATCTCGCCGCCCATCGCAGTCGCTCGTCGTTGCCGAATCGTCTCGTCGCGCGCGGAAGAGGAAGTGGTGTCGTTTGCTCTCGACTCTTGATCCATGTCTCGCTTGGAGCGGACCGTGCCGTTTGATCCCTGTCTCCGCCAACGTCAAGTCTGACCATCCGACAGCACCTGTCTTCCTCTTTCACACTTCTCATCAGAATCTACCTTGAACAAGAGCCTGTACGACAGCAGCCGCTCAAGTGTCACCAGTTTCAAGTACTCGAGGATGAGCCTAGGGCATGTGCTCGCGCTGCCAAGACATGGGCTCCGAGGAGGAGGACAAAGATGCAGTCATAACGGTACTGGAAAGAGGAGGCTCGTCCGTGAACGGGATCTTGGAATTCGCACTCTGAACTCACTTGACACGTAGGAATTGTTCTGTCGCGTTGGCTTTCACAAACAGCATTCTTGCCAAGCAAAGCGCATCAGCGATCAACGCGAACCACTCAGCCCCTCTCTCTGTGCTGTGCAACGTTTCAGCCGGCTATTTTGAAGGAGACTGCTCGCGTTAAAACCGCTGACTGTTCAGCACTGCCTATAAGCGAAAGCATCGCCAGAATACGAGAAGCTTGGTAAATGCTGTTCCAACCACTCATGTTTCTTTGTCTTTTGCACCTGCCGCTCACATCGCAAGATCCACAGCAGACATAGGGTCTTCGCCGCAGGCAGCACTTTCCCGAACATACCACATGCGCCGTCTCGGCACGCACCTAATGTCTACCTTATACCCTGGCGACTGAGCGACAAGATGCTACACAAAATGAAGCTTGCCTCGCAGGCTTCTCCAATCAGTATCGCGTTCTGGGTCTTCGCCGCCATCTATCTTGCAGCAGTGCTGTATGTTCGGCACATCACCTACCTCGACCCTGGTTCATGGTTCTTCAACTCCAAACTCGCCTACACTCGAAAGTACTCGGAGGTCCGCCGACAGCAGGCCGACGATTACATCAATTCTGCAACGAAGCCGACCTTTTCGGCGCTCCTCCGTACGACTAAGAACTCGCCAGATCTCTGTGTAGGCATTGCAGGTCTGTTTGAAGGTCCTGCGCGGTATCTCGAGACCAACATCGGATCGTTACTGGAAGGCTTGACGCGACACGAGCGGGATAGAGTCCACCTTGCCGTCTTTCTCGTGCATCGTCGAGAACATGCTCCGTCAGGACTGCCTGAACACTTCGAGCCTTGGATGCACAAGCTTGTCGACTACGTCGAGTTGTACAAGTTGTCCAACCTGACGTCGGAGTCCACATCAGAGAATCCGTCCATGGCAGCGAGACCATACTACACCGACCTCATGAAATCATGCTACACAAGCGGTGCACCGTATATGCTGATCCTCGAGGACGAGATGGTGGCAATGGACGGCTGGTTTCACCGCACCATGGAAGCCATCGATCAAGCCGAAGCTCTATCTGAGAGCTATGGGGAGCAGTCGTACAAATGTAGGGGTTGTAATGGAAAGACTGTACTTGCACTGACCATTCAATAGTCAAGATCAACATGTTCTATCCTGAAGCCTATTTCCCCAAATGGCACCCAGAAGACGCCATGCGCGCGTACCTCCTAAGCTCAACCGCCGTGATGGCCGCCTTTGCTGCAGCGCTAGTCACCATTCGCATCCTCTCCTCGAAGCTCAAATCCCACCTCACGGTCCGAGTCATCCTGACAGTATGCTGCATCTGCATTCCTGCTATCATCATTCTCGCCATCTCCGCTGGATGGTCCATCTACGGGCCTTTGCCGGAAGGACTCAATCGATTGGAAAATCACTACGGCAACTCTCAAGCTTACGTCTTTCCTCGCCAATTTGCCAAGGATATCATCGAATGGAACCGACCTACACACGCACTAGCAGCGTCCGAAGTCGTCAATGGACGTGACGGGCACGATGAGCTGACTTGGACTTTGAATCCCAGCGTTGTTCAGCATGTGGGTAGGCACAGTCTGAAGGCCGAATACTTCGAGTCAGCAAATGATGAGGATAGGAGGACAGCGGAAGAGCTCTTCAGTTTCGCATTCGAGTTGAATGATGCTGAGGCATTGAGAATGGAGCACTTGAAGGCGACTCTACAGAAGCCTGTTTGATGAAGAGCAAAGTAGAGATGGGTGTCTCTCATGGCTCAACCTCACCACCTCCGCAACACCTTGGATGGGCCACCGCGTCGCCAGAGCAAGCAGTCTCGGAGCAGAAGCAATGTCAACCGGACCTTAGGACCTTACCTCCTGCTGAGAAATCTTGGGTCGGCAGCATTCTGCTTCGATCTCGAGATGTTGATCACCCCTTGACTCAACAACCGGGCCTTCCTAGAGCATTTGGGATTACGCATTTCTGCCTCTTGCATTGCCGCCTGCCGGAAAGTCTTCAAGGCGTACAACATCTGATGCACGTTGTACGTACGATCGGTGACGGCAACACGAGAAGGAAGAAGGGAAGCAACGTGCATTGTGCATGCTGCAAGTGGGGCAAATCAGTGACCAGAGTAAGATTGACAGTTGAAGAAATTGAAAAGGAGCAATTTACTGATCTGAGGCCAGTCCTATCGTCCATTCCAAGGTCTCGACTTTCATTACTACCTGCCAAAGGCTCTTCTCTAAGCAATCGTTTCGCCTTCATTCAAACTCCTCTACTCAACCCCGACCTCTTGACAACACAGCTAAGTGCTGTAATCACGAACATGCCCTGTCATCGCCACCACAAAGAGCCTCCGAGGCGGAATGGCTGGCTCGCGAAGGACAGTAGTGTTGTTTCTGAGCAAATTCCCAATGCTGTAAGTCGCTTCCATGCAAGTCTCGCTGTACACTCTGCATCCTTTGTCAGTGTCTCAACCCAACAAGTCAAAGAACTGAAAGCATCTCATCTCACCTCAATCCTTTTTCACCCTTTTTCTACTCCCATCATCCTCTTCCGCCTTACGCTTCTTGCCACCTTCGCAGCCATTCACGCCTTCGCCTGGCACCGTTCCGATCAATCCCGCCCTCCGCGCAACCTCAAACGCCGACTTCTTCTTCTTACTCTCCTGCGGCCACTGCCACCCTGTCCGCCGCGCCCTCGAAACCGTCGAACACTTATTGAACGCCTCCTTGATCTCCCACACCTCCACACCATGCTCCTTCGCCACAACGTCAAACGACTTCCCGAACCGCCGATGCAACTGGTCGAGCTTGACGGTGTCGGCACCCTGCTTCTCGTTGACGGCGTTGAAGACATCTTGGGATGTCATGGTGACTCGCAGTTGGAGGAGTTTCAGTCCATCGATGTTGCGGGGTGCGCTGGAGATGATCTCGTCGTTGGAGAGGTCGCTGGTGAAGTATTGCGTGATGAGGGTGAATTTTTCGGCGGCGGAGGGGTTGTTGCTTGTGTCGATGGCGATGGCGCTGTCGACGCGGGTGGGCTGCTCGATCTCGACTACCTCCTCTTCTTCCTCTTCTTCCTCGTCCTCGGTGTCTGGGTAAATGTGCAGCGTCCTATTCTGCTCATCCATATCCTTCGCCACCATACTAACCCTCACCAATGCTCTTCTCTCCGCTGATCTCTTCTCCGCAGCACTCACACCGAAAGCCCCTTTATGTCTCACACGAGAAATTGGAATGCCCTCGTCCTGCTCTGCCATCTCCTCCACCCTCGCCTTGACCCTCGCCGCTGCTTGCGCCTGGACGGCTCTGGCTCCGGCTTGCCTGGCGGCTTTAGCATCAAGCTGTGCTCCGGCAGCAGCATTGACGCCAGACTTGCCCGTGTGTTGAACGCGGAACTCTGGGATGTCGTAGTCGAGGACGTTGATGACGGGTGCAAAACTACTCTGCTTGGGCGATCTTGGGTTGATGAGTCGGCTGGCCACTATTTCGCTGGTGCTGGTGCTTGGTGTGACTTCGTGGATCCATACAGCGTCTTCGAGGTATTTCATGCGGGAAACGGGGTTATGGACCTGCCTCATTGTGGCGGTGAACTCTGTTGCACTATGATGTGGTGAGTACGATTCTTTTAGTGTTTGCAAGAAGCTATGCTGTGTGAATATGGGCGACAGGCGGACTGGCTGGCGGCGAGGCGACGGGCGAAACTATGGGCGAGGTGTTCGAATTTGTTGGAGTTCCGGACGCTGTTATCAAGCAGGCAGGCGCAAACGCGACGACGCATGCGCCATGCCAAGACGCTAGCGAGCGACCCACTTTCGAGTGAATGACTTTCACACACTGCTTTGCATGAATCAACCGACACACGAGCAGTGGTACGAGAGTACGTTAGAACTCGCTCAAATCGTTCTTGGAAGCACTACTAGTAGTATAGAATGCTAATCTCTACAACCAAGCGCATTTCCTCCTCTCTTGGGGCGCTCTTCTCGATCCTCAACTCCTGCGGCGAGCGCCATCCTTCAAAGTCGCCTTCATTTTCAGTAGACAGACCTCACGGTGGGATGACTTCGTTGTCCCCATACTGATACTTCGCCTTATGCGCAGCCGCCCAATAATCCGTCCTCCTTGGAATCTCCGCAAGCGCCTTGTCGATGACCTCCTGTACCTGCTCCGCAGTGGCTAGGTCTGGAATCCAGCTGTTGATACTGAGCACGATCGCCTCAAGTTCATATCGGGCTGCAGTGTGCCGAATGTCTTTGAGTGACTCGAGGTGAAGATGTGTGATTTCTTTCTTTTGGTTGAGGACTCGGATGAAGGCGTGATAGTATGGCAGACGAGGAATGCTCATGTCTGCTGGCTTGGTGGCGAGGACTTCGTCGAAGCGCTCATGTGCCTTTCGCTCTCCCTCTGACATTTCGACGAGTGGGCGGAAGGTCTCCTCTGGAGCGCCGATGATCTCGGGCTTGGTCGATCTCTTGCGGGTCGGTGGGCGGAATTCGGTCTCTGGTGTGATGGAGCGCGATGATGTTGGATTCCTTCGGCTCGAGCGCTTCTTGACTACTCCAGAAGGCTTGGACGAGTCCGCTTGCTTTCTTCTCATTCGTGCTTTGGAGGCCTTCGTGATCTTGTTATACGCCTTCTTGAGGTCTCCCAGAGGGACATCGTGGTACATCGCGAGTTCGTTGAAGGCTTCCGTGAAGCGTGCCTTGACAGTAGACAAGTGTAGCTGGTCCTCGCCCTCGTGCAGACTATTGTACTTCTTCATCAGGGGTTGTACATCCAGAGTAAGGCGCAGCTGCAGCATCTTGGTGCCTCTGATTTCTTTTGTAGGGAGCATGAGGATTTCGTCGTCGCTCATGCTGCTGCGGCAAAGACCAGTGAGTTTGGTGAAGTAGTCAGGTTCCCAGTCCTCGATCGGGCTGGAGTTGGCGCTTGATGATCCATCCACGACCTCGAGTTCCTTGTCTCCGGTGCTCGCATCCGGCAGGAAGCTTTCCTGCGCATCTTGATCTTCAGCAGGTGGGCTGCTGGCCGGTTTTCCCGAGTCTGCCTTTGAGGAACTGGACCTGGTCTTCGGAGGCGTGATCCTGAGCTTCAGAAAGATGCCAGATCGGCCGGCAGGTCTCTTCGGATCTGCGTTGTTCTCCATGTGTGTGTCAGGGCTTCGAGTGGTTGGCAGAAGGTGGTATCCAAAGGGTGCTGCAGGTCGTGGGCGATGAACAGACGGGATCCTCGAGAAAGTGGAGACGATCTTGAGGTCAGTGCCAAAGTATGAAATCTGTGTTGCTGGCACGACAAGGAGATGACTACTAGCAAGACGGCAGTCGCGCTGCGGGAGAGTAACTCGCCGACGCTAGTGACAACCCAAATTGCTTTTAGGTTTGGGCATGTGAATTGAGTGAAGAAAGACAAGGCATATATTGACCGTGAGGAATTTGAGACACTATACAAGACTCTCTAGGAAGACCTGTCTAAGACATTTATCTCAGTACTAATAGTTCGATCGATATGTAGACATTTAGTTTGCTTGACCTGTATTGACCGACATGAGAAGTACAAAGAAAGGGGATCACAGAGTTGTTCTTTGCAGAATCTTTGTGCCTTGATAATTTAACCACAATCAAGACTGAGGATACTGAAACGCCGCCAAGCTGTCTGATTTCACAGCAAAACCAACTAGCTCCTCCGCCTCATCATCCTCGACTTTGACTAGCGGACCCTATTCGACCTTTTGGCAGCATAGAATCGAGCCTCAGTGACAGAGCGCTGCTCACCTCTGCTATTAGATATTTGCGTAATGCAACGCTCGATCGTCTTGAGGACATCGTGCTCCGTGATTATCTTTCTGGTCAGAGGCCGTACGTCTTGCAGAATAGCCTGCACAGACTTTGCGGTTGCAAGTTTCCAAACATCGGTGGCATCTGAAAGGGATGGCCGATCGTCTTTGAACATGAGTGCGAATACGCTGCCGAAGACAGGATGAGAGATCTTGAGGATGGCGTCTAAGGTCGACGCTGTGGCGGGAACGGGAGGATCGGGATGAGCGAAGACGTCCTCGAGAGGGTAGATATCGTCGCTTGTGTTCGTGGCGGACAATTGAACTACCGTGCCTTCTGTATCGTGCGGGTCGAAAGCATCGCGATTGTCAGCTTCGTTGGCGTTGGAATGGTCTGCGTGGATGAGATCATTGGACAAATCCAGGTTGAGCATCGTTTTGAGTGTTGAAGGGAGATTCGAGACGGGCAATGTGACTGTTGCGAGTTTCTCAAAGTACCAGCTTATAATAAGTAGACGGATCTTTGAGGAGCAAGTGATTGCTTCTCTTGCGTTCTTCTGAGGCCGTTTCAACAGTAGAAAGTAAGATGTCACGTACCGATTGAAACTTCTGGTGCTGAACAAAGTGCTAGAAGATATGCGAACATTCACTCATAGATTGCCGCCTCAGATGTAGAGCAGCCTCATTGCTTTTGCTGCAGCGCTTCGACGCCAGCTGCAATGTTGAGGATTCTTTCCTCGCTCAACGGAACACCCAAGACCTCCAGTCCAACCGGCAGCGCAGGGTCATCGGGAAATTCGTCGTCCTTTGCTCGCCAGATTGGTACTGACAGTGCCGTGAAGAGCAATTGACTACCAATCACGGTATTAGGCAAGTGTTTCCACTCTCCATCCAGCAGCTGTTGTGTCTTGGGAGCCAGAACTTTGCAAGTCGGATATATGATAGCGTCCAGATTATGCTTTGCGAACAACGATGCAACTTTCCGTTGAAATTCATCCCTCGCGACCACATACTTTGCGTAGTGTGGGTTCTGCTCAAACTTTGTAGCCCCTTTGACCGCGGAAGGTATCAGGTCAAGCCCCTTGTGGTATATGCCTTTCTCGTACAGGTCCTCGAGCTTGAGGTGTTTGAGACCTTCTCGCGAGGCGCAGAACTCGTTGATATCTGCCTTTGCTCGCAGGACATATGGTGCAGTAAGTCTCTTGAAGTCGTCCAGTCCAGGAATTTCAACGTCGATGAGCTCAACTCCAGCAGCCTTGAGATCAGTGAGGGTCTTGTTGAGAAGGCCTTGAATACCTTGGTGCGAGCCGAATTCTTGTCTCAAGACGCCTAGCCTCTTACCCTCAAGGAACGGCTGAGCGACAGCATCTTGAAATTGCGTCGGCATTGCACTTCGACCAGTCATGGCGTTTATCGACGTGAAGTCGTCCCGATCGTCGTATCCCACCAGTACGTCGAGGATTTTAGCCGCATCTTCTACAGTTTGGCACATCGGTCCTGGTGTGTCTTGAGTCTTCACGAGAGCTGACATGCCGTCTCTGCTGATACGGCCTGGTGTCATCCTCACACCCACAAGACCACAGAAACTTGAAGGAAGTCTGATACTGCCGCCGGTGTCGCCACCTATGGCTGCCAATGCCAAATTCGCCCCAACAGCTGTCCCACTACCTGCAGAAGAGCCACCTGGGTCTCGAGACGGGTCAATCGGGTGTTTGGTCGTACCACTCATGGAAGACATCGACGAGAATCCGGCGGCCCAGTCACACAGTGTTGTCTTTCCCAGTATGACAGCGCCGGCCTCCTTCAGCTTTCGTATTATGGTGGCGTCTTCGGGAGGAATGTAGCCCTTGCAGGCAGCACTTCCGTAGGTCGTCTGGATTCCAGCGGTGTCTATTTGGTCTTTTATCGCAATCGGTACGCCGAAGAGCGGCCCTCGTTGCTCGGCTGGAAGTTTCTGAGAGTCCGTGAACACGCATCCACGAGATAGACAAACTATCAGCCTACATCGAGCGCCTCTGCATCTTCAAGCGCGCTGCTGTTGACAGCATTGAAGGACTTCAGGTCTCCGTCCAGCTTCTCGATAGCATCCAGGTATGTTTTGGTGACCTCCCGGACAGTTGTCGTCCCATTTTTGAGGGCGCTTTGAAGGGCGGCAATTGATCCGTAAGTCGAGGCCATTCTTCGATGGTAAGCAAGAGACCAAGGTGGTTTGCGAGCCTTCTTAAAGGTAACTCTGCACGATGTTAAGAGCATGTTGGCGGAGTTGAAGAAGTGAAGTCTGAAACGATAAGCCAAGGTTTGACGGCGCAAAAGCAATTGCCCGGCGAACATCGATAGGCGGAGGTCGCCGATGGGACCGGGTCAACTAATATTTGGATAAGAGCAGGAAACATTGATTGAAACGTCAATCAATACCGCTTGATCTTATTGATAAGAAAGGCTCGAGGTTGCTTTCAGTCATCGGAACCCTCATTGGTGTGGAAGACATCTCCGGTACTTCTGAAATTTGAGATACTCATAAAGATCCCGTCATTCAGAAACTGGACACGCTATTTATTAGCACGTCCAAAACATTCTCGACAGATGCGATGTTTGAGAGCTTCAGAATATATCTCCTATCCATTATGAGGATAATAATGGAGGGGCAGTCTTGCATGTGGATGATGGCGATCAGGGCGTCGATCGTCGTCATGAAAACAGCGGTTGCCGGCAAAAATCTCCGATCAAGCCGAAACTTTCTCTACGTCGACATCGGCCTCAACGACCTTCGAAGCATCACCGCTTAGGTACTGGAAGCCATCGATATGGATCTCGGGTTCCTGACTGCCAAGCAAGAAGGGCATGGCATTGTGGCTCAATGTTGTCAAGAATAGGATTTGCGCATTCGGAGTCCTGGTGAGAGACTTTTGGAAACACAACAGGCTTCGCACCATTCCACCCGTCCCCCAGAGATCGCCGCTTGTCAAACGTCAAACGAACCCTATGAAGTGGACCTTCCCACTTGAATTGGGAAAGCTCGTACGTCGACTGGCCGCAGCAGACACCCTCGGTATCATGCTGAGGTTCTACATCTTGCTTTGGCGGAAAGCTCCTCTGGCGTGGGAAGCATCTCCGGCTCTGCTGAGATACTTCCTAGCGATCTTATCAGCAGGACTATGAGGCGAACACGACATATCAGGAAGTACTGACAGAGCAAGAATCTCCAAGAAACATACGAATGGTGTGAGGACGTATCTTCGGCCCAGAACCCAAAGGTCGAATCATCGAGTCAGTGTATAATCTTTTGCCGATAAACTTGCATTCCGCGTCTACAAAACCGCCCATCGGCTCTCAACCAAAATCCATGAAACTTGACAACTCAGATGACGTCTGCACACTACGAAGTCTAAAGTGTAGCAACCACATCTGGACGTGATGATCAATATCGCTGGCGCGGATGATCGACAATGCATGCCATTGGAGACAGCAAACGTCGGAGACTCCCATAGGACATGTCGAACGTTTCCAATCAAAGGTACTCCATCAACGGTGAGTAGTCTGTCGGCAGTGTGTCGTCTTCTCCACTCTCTTCACTTCTCTTTCGTCACGGCAACATCACAATTCCCATCATACTGGCCATGGATCATCACCGGCTTGAGGAAGAGAACCGATCAGGAGACGTGGATTTCGAGAAGGGGAAAGAGTATGATTTAGAAGAGCAACGACGAAGCAGCGATGCCTCCGCCGACAAGGATAGCGACACCGTCACTACAGGGTCTCGAGACGAAATCCCCACAAGCCATGTGGTCGACACGAGTGAGAAGACCCAGTCCCTATCTCCGCCCCCAGACGGCGGCGTTCAAGCGTGGATGCAGGTCGTCTCGGGCTTCATGTTGTACTTCAACTCTTGGTACGCCTCCACCACCAACACAATGTCGAGGTTCTAACAAGCCGCAGGGGCATGGTAACAGCCTTCGGTGTCTTCCAACTCTACTACCCCACCACGATCCTCTCCTCCACCGCCGCTAGCACAATCTCCTGGATCGGCACAATCCAAGGTTTCCTCCTCGCCGTAGGCTCCATCTTCGCGGGCTGTATCCTCGATCGCGGCCATCCGAAACGTTTGATTCTTTGCGGGAGCTTCTTTGTCGTGTTGGGATTGCTGACGACGAGTGCGTGTAAGACGTACTGGCAGTTTATGCTTGCTCAAGGTGTCTGCATCGGCATTGGAGCAGGCCAGCTCTTCATCACAGCCGTTGCGGTAATTCCAGGCTGGTTCGCGAAGAAGAGGGCGATTGCAACAGGCATTGCCGCGACGGGGAGTTCTCTCGGCGGCGTCGTCTACCCCATCGTCTTCCACAACCTCGAGCCGAAAATCGGATTCGGATGGACATTGCGTGTAATGGGCTTGATCGCCGTCACAACCTGTGCCATCTCTCTCAGTAAGAAATTCTCCCCTCTCCCTCTCCCCATAGCTAACACATCCCCCCAGCTCTCGCCAACCAACGCACGAAACCCCCACCCCGCCCCAAAATCCTCGACCTCACAGGTTTCCGCGAACCCCTCTTCACCCTCTTCGCCCTCGTCTCCTTTACCGGCGCCATGGGACTGTACATCCCCTTCTTCTACATAACCTCCTACACAACCTCCACCCTCCCGCACTCGTCAACAAACCTCTCCTGGTACATGCTCCCCATCCTCTCCGCTGGCTCGATCCTCGGCCGCACCCTCCCGGCTGTATTCGCAGACCGCTACGGTTCCCTGCCCATTTTGGCCATCACAACCGCCATCTCCGCAGTCCTCGCATTCGCCTGGATCGCGGTGAAAGGCAGTCTAGCAGGTGTCATTATCTGGTCCCTGCTCTATGGCGCCTTTTCTGGGGCTTTCGTATCTTTGCAGACGCCGACTGTGGCTTCCATCACACCGGACATGCGATTTGTTGGGGGGCGGATGGGCATGAACAATTTCTGCTTAGCGTTGGGAGTGTTGTTGGGGAGTCCTGTGGCGGGGGTGATTGGGGGGAATCGGCAGTGGTGGTTGGGTGTGCAGGTTTTTTGTGGTGCGAGTTTGGCTGCGGCGGCGGTTTTGACGTGGGTGACTTGGGCTGTGAAGGAGGGAAGAAATCCGTTGCGAAGGAAATGATAGATGAAAAGACACCCCAACATACTTGTTCCATGCTGATTGTAATGTGTCACATGATGAAATGATCTCGAGTGGGAGGATTCTTCGATGTTGGTTCGTTTCGTGACGAGCTAGTCTGGTATCAAGCCATGAGCGCTTCCCATGCGCCTGAAGTCCCATAGTCCCATTTTGGCATTTGCCCCGCCCAACGCCATGCATCATGCGAATCCATTCCCAGAAGAGCTCAAAGTACTGCGAGTACTCTATTTCTTCTTCGCAGCCTCCTCCTCCTCCTTGGCCTTGGCACGCTTCTCGCGCTTGCCGATGAGGCGAGCCTCGGAGCGGGCCTCGCGCAGCTTGCGGTAGGCGTTCTCGGTGCTTGGGAAGTCGGAGACCTTGCCCTCCTTGATGGTGACCTTGTTGGAGATGGGGAAGGCCTGGTTGGAGAGCTTGACCTTGCCGTCGTAGAGGTGGGAGCCGATCTGCTTGGCGGCATCGACCTCGTCCTTGGGAGCATCGCCCGGCTTCTGCGACTTGGTCTTGCGGGGGAAGAGAACAAGGCGCTGCTTGTACTCCTTCAGACGCTCGACGTTGGCCTTGAGGGACTCCTCGGAGAGGTTTTGGCGGCGGGGGTCGACAGCAATGCCGACGGTTGGCGCCAGCTTGCGTGGGATGCCAGCCTCCTGTACGTTTGTCAGATATTGCCCACAGCGTCATCTCTTGTGCATCTCTTCCATACCTTCAGCTCAGCGAGCGAGAAACCACGGCCAGCGCGCACGCGGCGGTTGTACTTGAGGGTCGGGCAGCGGACCACGGGCCTCAGACGGTCGACTGGGCGAGGCGCCATCTTGGCGGCCTTCTCGTGGCGGGCATTGCGTCTGCGCTGCTTGCGACCGGGCTACAGCAGAAAAGTATCGTCAGGATCGGTGTTCTTTGCACGACCGGCGCCACAGCTCTCAAGTCGCGGGGAGTGAGAGGGGAATTACCTGGTCAAAGTGCACGCGGACACGGCGCTGCCAGTCCTTGCGGAAGTCTGCGCACCGTCAGTAATTGCCAATTGGATATTGATGGGGTTAATGATGATCTCACGGTTGTGCTGGATCTGCTGGTTGTGCTTGATCGTCATCTTGTCCCAGCGTTGTCGTTGTTGTCCGACTTGCAGAAGAGAAGCAGAAGTTGCGACAGACCTGACGAATTCGAATTGCGGTGCTCGCTTGTCGGCTGCACGTTTCTCCGGCGCTGGCTCGAGCTCAACGCGCTAAGTCACGCTAGCGATCTCGCGCGCGTCGACCTGAGGGAATGAGCGAGCTTCAATCACTCACTCCCACCTTCCGCACGGCATTTGTTTACTGGTCTTTGCAGCTTCCCGACATGATACTCGCGTAATCAGCATAGAAGACATCTTCTCTATAAATCAGCCTTTCGACAATGGCTCCATCCCGAGCAGAGCGTCTCGCCCAGTTACGCGCTTTGCGTGCTGCGGGCAAAACGAGCTTCGACGACTACGAGGTCCAGGAAGCCGAGTCAATCTACGAGACTGTGGACGACGAGGGGTACAAGAAGGTCGTGAGGAGCAGGTTGGACCAAGACGACTTCGTGGTAGACGATAATGGCGCCGGATACGCCGACGATGGACGCGAGGACTGGCAGGATGAACGACAGGCACGAGACGACAGTGAAAGCGAGGACGATCTTCCCAGGAACAGCAAGGCTGGTATGTATACGACTTGAATATTGGAGGGTAGCTCTAATCTTTTTACAGCCAAACGCAAGCGGGAAGAAGATGCTGAACGACAGGAGAAGCTGAACAAGGGCATCAGCAAGTATTTTAACCAGAAAACGACTTCGAATGCTCCAAAGCCGAAACCTGCTCGCAACACGGCCGAGGATGACGACTTCATGGCCAGCCTTCTAGGTGAGGTCGACTCGAACATTCAGACACGTGCTCCGTCCTATGGCAAGCCTGTGAAGAGCAATGACCGCCGCAAAACGAGAGTCCTGTCCCCGCCATTGGAAGATCGCGAAGCCGTATCCCAACGCGCCAAGAAACCAGCACCTCAAGATGTAGTCGATACACCCCCTCTCGTATCGACTCGCGACGATGACGATGCCTACTTCGCGCCCCAGGATGACGATGTGCCCATGAGCGATCCACTGCCATCTTCTCCCGCAGCAAAGGTGGCCGAGCGCAAAGAGCATGCCAATATCAAAAATGAACATCCCGAGGAGGAAGATGATCTGATGGAGATTGCTGAGGTCAATGCCGGCTCCAATCTCAAGGCATCGAGCGTGAACATCAGAGGCAGTCGACCAGCTCCAAAGATGGCCAAGACAGCATACCCAACACCTGCCAGCTCTTCGCCTACCAGGCCTCCAACTGAAGGCGTTGACATGACTGCGATCAACAATGTGACTGAGAAGCTCAACATTCTCAGTAGTCCTGCTGCTGAGCCCGCCATTGCTGGAAAGCTCTCGCCCAAGGACGCTCTTGAGGACGATGGATCGCTTTTCTTCTTCTGGACCGATTACACCGAGGTCAATGGGAGCCTGTGTCTGTTTGGCAAAGTCAAGAATCGCAAGGATGGCAGCTTTGCATCTTGTTTCGTCAAAGTCGACAACATCTTGCGCAAGCTCTATTTTCTCCCTCGTGAACATCGCCAGAAGCACGGGCGGGACACAGACGAGGAAGTGGAGTTCAGCAGCGTCTACGAGGAGGTTGACAAGCTCATGACCAAGAACAAAATCACGATGCACAAGATCAAGCCGTGTTCGAGAAAGTACGCCTTCGAAATGCCGGGCATCCCCAAAGAAGCCGAATATCTCAAGCTTCTGTACCCGTACGATAAGCCTGCGCTTTCCATGGAACTCAAAGGGGAGACTTTCTCACACATCTTTGGCACTAACACAGCGCTTTTTGAACAGTTCGTATTGTGGAAGAACATCATGGGACCGTGCTGGCTCAAGATTGAAAACGCCAACTTTAACGCCGTCAACAATGCCTCTTGGTGTAAACTGGAGCTTCAAGTCGACAAGCCCAATGGAATCACCACACTCGGCGAAACCGATAATCTGGAAGCACCTCCTCTTACTCTGATGTCTCTGGCTCTGCGCACGACGTTCAACCAGAAGGAGAACAAGAACGAAATTCTGGTTGCCAGTGTGCGTTTCTACGAAAATGTCTCCCTCACGGACACCACGCCGCCGGAGAAGATACCAAGCAGATTGTATACCGTCATGCGCCCCAATGGCGAGTATCCCTTGGGTTTCAAGATCGAGGCAGAGAAGGCGAACCACAAAATCAAAATGGAGAGAAACGAAGCCGCCCTCCTGAGCATTCTCCTGGCCATCATTCAGCAGCACGATCCAGACGCCATCGTTGGCCACAACTTTGACAATGTCGATTTCAATGTCTTGCTGAGCCGCATGCGTGATCGCAAGACGCCGGGCTGGCATAGAATTGGCAGATTGAAGCGTGGTGACTGGCCCAAGAATGTTGGCAAAGGAGGCGCAAGCTTCTTCGTTGAGCGCCATCTTGCTGCGGGACGATTGCTTTGCGACATTGCCAACGATATGGGTAAGAGCATTACTCAGGGCTGCCAGGACTGGAGTCTGGACGAAATGGTCAAGCTGTTCCTCGACGGCAAACACATTCGTATCGATCCGGAGAAGGCGTTGGCCATGGCGGCGACTCGAGAAGGTCTGATGAATTACGTGAAGATGTGTGAGGTCGACACATATTTCATTGCTGCCATTGCCCTCAAGCGCCAGCTTTTGCCACTGACGAAAGTCCTCACCAACCTGGCTGGAAACTCGTGGGCAAGAACATTGAGCGGTACCCGATCCGAGCGAAACGAGTACATTCTGCTGCACGAATTCTACCGCAACAAGTACATCTGTCCAGACAAGGTGTACGGCAAGGGAGCGTCCAACAAGAAGCTCGAAGACGAACATGGTGATGCCGAGGATGGCGCCGACGCAAAGAAGAAGGACAAGTTCAAGGGTGGTCTCGTCTTCGAACCTGAAAAGGGTCTCTATGACAACTTCATTCTGGTCATGGACTTCAACTCGCTGTACCCGAGTATCATCCAGGAGTACAACATCTGTTTCACCACGGTCGAGCGTAGCGACATTTCCGACGAAGATGAGAAGATCCCGGATGTCCCTGAGGACACCGCCAACAAGGGCATCCTTCCTAGACTGATCCGAACGCTTGTCAGCCGACGACGGGAGGTCAAGAAACTTATGAAGGACAAATCCGCAACAGAGGACCAGCTCAATACATGGGACGTTAAGCAGATGGCCTTGAAGCTGACAGCCAACTCCATGTACGGGTGTTTGGGATACACCAAATCTCGGTTCTACGCCCGTCCGCTCGCCGCCCTAACGACATCCAAAGGACGAGAAATTCTGCAGTCGACGAAGGATCTCGCTGAGTCTGCACACGCTCTTCGTGTCATTTACGGAGACACTGACTCTGTCATGGTGAACACGAACGTGGACAACATCCTCGACGCCATCAAGATGGGTAAGGAGTTCCAAAAGAGCGTCAATGAGAGATACCAACTTCTGGAAATCGAAATCGACCACATCTTCCGACGTCTGCTGCTTCATGCAAAGAAGAAGTATGCTGCCATTCAGATGGTGCAGGTGGATGATCAGAAGTGGGTTGAGAAGCTCGATGTCAAGGGATTGGACATGAAGCGAAGAGAATACTGCGCGCTGTCGAAGGACACATCGAAGTAAGTGATACCAGTCATTCGTATCTATCAGTACTAACATCAACCAGGCAAATACTTGACTATCTGCTGTCTGGCGAAGATCCGGAGAAGGCAGTGTCTCAGATCCACGACTACCTCCGATCACTCAGCGAGAAGATGCGCAACAATGAAATTCCTGCCCACAAGTACACCATCTACACCCAGCTCGGCAAGGACCCCAAGGAATATCCTAATGGCAACACCATGCCCTCGGTGCAGGTGGCCCTCCGGCGTTTGGCCAAGGGTAAGCAGGTCAAGGCCAAAGATGTCATGGCGTTCATCATCTGCGGCGGCAACTCTGGGTCTCAAGAGAGCGCAGCCAAGAACGCGCGCGAACTGGACGAGGTATTGGCCAAGGACAGTGAGCTGACCCCCGACGTCGACTACTACTTGCACAAACAGATCCTACCGCCGGTGGAGCGTCTTTGCGCCCCTATCAGTGGCACGAATGTGACTCTGCTGGCCGAGTGCTTGGGTCTGGACACGAGCAAGTACAGAGTCTCTGGCGCTGGAAAGGCTGCCGAGCAAAGCAACGAGATCACCACACTGGAGAGCCAAATCCCTGACCACATTCGCTTCAAGGACTGCGAGCCACTGGAGTTGCTCTGTCTTGGATGCAAGCATCACTTTGAATACCGCGGCATCAACTATACACCGCCTTCGGATGAAGCTCCTCTGGTCCCGCTCGGTGTACTCACCAACGAAGGCCTGGCGTGTCCTCGAGCCGAGTGCAAGAAGCGCATCACGACTCTCACGCTTTCTGCACAGCTAGAGACGCAGATCCGCAAGCACACATCTCGATACTACTCGGCCTGGCTTATTTGCGACGACCCAGCCTGTGGAATGCGGACGCGCCAGATGAGCGTCTACGGACACCGATGTCTGGGACCAAACGGCCGTGCCTTTGGCTGCACCGGCCGCATGCAATTCGAATACAGCGAGAAGGCCTTATACAACCAACTGCTGTACCTGCAGAACATGTTTGACCTGGACAAGAGTTTGGAGAAGCTGAACGCCGGGGGTTTGGTAAAGGTGGAGGAGGATCTTAAGGAGAAGCCGAAGATTTTGGTCAGCCAGAATCGGGAACGCTTCATGGTGTGCTGGGATGTGGTCAAGGCGTATTTGGATAAGAGTGGGTGGGGATGGGTTAGCATGGACTCGCTCTTTGGATTTGCGGCGGGGATGAAGGGGATTGCGAGTGCTTAGGCATTGATATGAAATATATGATCTTTTCGTTTGATTGATGGGCCACGTGCTGTCGTCTGGAACGAGTCATTGCCAAGGGTGGATTGGCTTTCGGCGTTCGTCGCTCTCCAGATTGAAACCCGATCATCAGTCTTCACGAAGACGTCCTGTTTCTTATTTCGGTCTGATCATGTGGTGTTATATGCTTCCGACATCCTTCTCGTCAAGCGAACCTGCAAAGTCCGGAGCAGGCAATCAGATGGCCTTCGCTATTCGGCTGTGGGTCGTTGGATTCTCCCGCTTTCCAGATCCAAAGCCGAACAGCAAGATAGAAGCGTCTCGTTTCCTTGTTTCCTCGCGCTCACATTTCTGATCATGCGATGCCGTCTTTTGATCCCAAGTCCGAAGTAGGCAATCAGACAACGGGGATCCCATCACATGTCCTTCACCGCTGATATGCAAGGATGGGGTATGGGGCTAGCGCGGGCGTTGGTCGCGTGTTTATTTTGTGTCGTCATGATTTCGATTTCGGCGTTGGTTTCATTGCTCCTGATTCAATCGAAAACGTTCAGCTGAAGTGAGATGTGAGAGATTTTGTTTGCCGCAGATAGACGACTTGCGACTTCCTTCTCTACTATCCTGTACAACACCACACCACACAAAAGAATATGGCACGACGCCTCCTTCCCGTCACACCATCGCCATCACACCACGTCCCCCGGTGATAACGTCGCGCTCAATCGTCCTCCCACGAACACCACCACCACCACGGCGACGATGACCTCCTCCCTCGAAGCCAAACTCGTCGTCCTCGGCACGCAAAACGTCGGCAAAACCTCCCTCGTCCACCGCTTCGTAAAAAACACCTTCATCCCCCACTCCAAAGCGCACTCCACCGTCGGCGCCTCCTTCCTCACAACCCGCGTCAGCGACCCCGAAAGCGGCGCGACGATAAGACTACAGATTTGGGATACGGCTGGCCAGGAGCGCTTCAGGAGTATAAGCAGGTTGTATTATCGGGGTGCCAATGCGGCGATTCTGTGTTATGATGTGACGAGTAAGAGGAGTTTTGAGGAGATGGGGGTTTGGTTGAGGGAGTTGAGGGAGAATTCGGGGTTTGGGGAGGGGTTGGGGGATATGGTTATTCATGTTGTGGGGACGAAGAGTGATGTCGTTGCTAAGGAGCCGAGTAGGAGGGAGGTGCCGTTTGAGAGGTGTATTGGGTATGTTGCGGAGCAGTTATATCCTGCCCCCGTTACTCCAGGGGTTGGGAGTCCGATCAGCAATCGGTCTTCGGGCTTTTGGGGCCAAGAGCAGATTTGGGATCACTGCCATGAAGTTTCTGCCAAAGACGGCGAGGGGATTGAGGAGGTTTTTCGTGTGATTACGAGGAAACTTGTTGAGCAGCATGCGAGTCGGATGGAGAGGCAGAAACTTATGGAGGATTTGTTGGCGAAGACGCCGGCGAGCGAGAGGGTTGTGGAGGGGTATTTTGATTTTCCTGGAGGTGGGAATGGGAGTTTTCGCGTGGGGGTTGGGGATAAGAGGAGGAGTTGGTTGGGGGGACTTACGCCGGGGGGATTGACGAGTTATGGAGAGGAGGTTGATGAGGAGGTGCAGAAAGGGGTGGGGAGGGGGAGGTGTTGTTGATTGAAGGGCAACTTTTTCTTGATCGTTTTGGAAGCGAAGGCGTTTGGGCGAGGCAATACAGCACACATGGCGACTATGGTTCCTCGACACGGACCAAGAACCGTGGAAATGGGCACTGGGCGTTCAGCAACAGACATGAGACGTGCGTCCTGGAAGCAATGGGCGCAAAGGAGATGACTTGGGCTCTTGTAAGTTGTCTTGGACGATGTTGATATACATACGAGCGGCTTGCTTTTCACAGGAGGAACAGGAAATACCATGAGAATCAGGCTTACAGCGCTGATTACAGCTACACTTTAGGCATGCAGTACGATACCCAATACATTTCTTCAAGAACACGAAGAAGAGCGCGAATGATACCGTGGGGTAAGCCGACTGGTACGAAGGCGATGAAGATCGACTTGGGAGATTGCTGCTCGTGTCTCGAAACGATCGAAGGTGGATTGGTCGATCTACGAATGTCCTGGGTACGATGGCTGTTGCTCTGTGGTTGGTTTGAGCAAGTTTGACAGGCGGGGAGACCAATGGTCTTTGCACTCGGAACGATCCTAGACGACATGCTCGAAGGGCACCTCGTCGGCCGCACTCCTTGCTGGTCACGATGACGGCTGTATTTCGAGCAAGACGTATCAAAGACGTGGTCAGCACAACACCAGGACTCTCACTTGTTGGAGAAATGGAGAGGAGAAGAGTTCATCCCCTCACTCGAAACTTTGAACGCCACTTCGATCTCGTAGCTCGGGACCCGATGGCATCCGTAAGTGCGTCTGAACAAGGGCATCGTACTTGACATGAGGCTAACATCTAGACTTTGCACAACTCGATCTCGGCCTTGGCTCCGTCGAAAACAACCAGAACAAAAGGATTCGAATATAGCAATCGCCACCGCGTGGTCGCATCCGAGCAGAACAGCCGTCTGGAGAATCTGGCCGACTCCAGAGCTAACAACCAAACGCCTATAGCAGAATTTTATGCTGTTTCTATTTTCGAATCCTTCTGCTGCTGCGCACAAAAGCTATGGTATAGCACGGCCGCTACTAAACTCAAACCCTGACGCTAGACACCAATCGAGCTCACTATGATACGGCGGAAAAATCTCGTATAGCTTCCAGAACCGACCGACTTCACGCCGACTGTGAGCGGTGACTTCATTGCGCCCGGAACACGAGAGACAAGAGTTCACCTTTGGGTTTCTGCACCTATTTACGAGCCACTAGCCACTCGAGCCTTTTGTGGTATTGGGCCCTTCGCCTTTGGAACCGTGATCTGGTCTCGAGCCGTCAGATGCCGGGGTCGCCACACGTGGCAGTGATGTTTAGCCGGAAGTCGAGAGTGCCATTTCACCGTCGTGTTCGCTGGGTACGGCCATGACGATGGTGGTGTTTCTATTCTTTGATGTCGACGCTACTGGCGATACGGGGACTGACGTTTGGAGAACCAGAATGGCCATCAACTCTGAAGATGATATATGAAGAGGAGGTGCAACGTGGGTTTCCTTTCTCATCTCATCATCAGCAACAACATCCTTCTCATCCTTCAGCCTTGCATCCTTCAGCGGTTTTACGGATTTCTTATTTCTTTCATATCTTTTCATTACTCCTCTAATCGGCATCAACACCTGAGCCATGTATAACAGGCTCTCTTCTTTGGCCTTTGCGGCTGCTATTGCGGCGGTTCCTGCTGCTGCCAACGCTCCGCCAGCATATGGCAACGCTCCACCAGCATACAACACCCCGCCAGCATACAACGCCACGACTTCGAGCGCTACCTATGCTTGTACGTCAACTGCTCGAAGATACCAAGATCAGCGCTGACATTCTTTCAGGCAACCCAGCTCACTCCTACCCCAATGGCGCTTCGTGCATCTCCACCAACGGACAGTTATCTCTCGTTACTCCTGCGCCAACTGCTTCGACGACGTTCGCTTGCAACCCGGCCCATAGCTATCCCAATGGCCAGAGCTGCATCTCTACCAACGGTCAACTCTCGCTTGTGACCCCGGCCCCATCGAGCTCTTCGGCCTACGCCTGCAACCCAGCTCATAGCTACCCGAACGGTGCTACTTGCGTGTCTGAGAATGGCCACCTGACCCTGGTGACCTACTCGGTTGATGTGCCAGAGTCGAGGACTGCATCTGCCTCTGCCACCACGACCTACGCATGCAACCCAGCTCACTCGTACCCCAATGGACAGAGCTGCATCTCGACCAACGGGCAGTTGTCTCTGGTCACTCCAGCTCCATCTGCTTCGTCAACCTATGCTTGCAACCCAGCACACAGCTATCCAAATGGCGCCACCTGCGTGTCTGAAAACGGCCACTTGACGCTCGTCACCTACTCTGTCGACGTTCCCGAGTACAGGACTGCTTCGTCCAGCTTCTCGGCCTATGACTGCAACCCAGCGCACTCGTACCCCAATGGCCAGACTTGCACCAGCGTCAACGGCACCCGCGGCCTCGTCTTCCCACCAGCGACGACCACTGTCGACATGACGACCTACACTACCGTCACTACCTGCCCAGTCACCACGACCTCTGGCAAGGCTACCGTCACGACCCTGACCACCAGCACCGTCATCGTCACTTCCTGCAAGGGTGGCTGCCCATCGACTGTCGTCCCACACACCAGCACCGTTCCAACTTCTGCCGCTCCCAAGCCATCTGCCGACTGCCAGAAAAAGTGGGACGACTGCCGTGCTGTTAAGAACCCTGAGAACCCGCCGAACTACGCCGAGTGCGCCGCTGAGTACGCCAGCTGCTTGGGCTACAACCCTTTCACCAGCAACGGCCCGGCTCCTTCGTCTCCAGTTCAGACCAAGCCAGCCCAGCCCACGACTGTCTATGAGCACACCACGGTTTACACTACCTACTGCCCAGCTACTCAGACCAGCGTCAACAAGGGCACGACCTACACGAGCACTTACAGCACCCACTCGACTGTTACCAGCGTTTACAAAGTTACTACTGCTGTTCCTCAGCTACCGAAGAGCACGCAGAAGGTTGATACTCCAGTGCCTCAGCCACCAAAGAGCACGCAGAAGGTCGACACTCCAGTGCCACACCCGACCGGCGAGAGCTGCAACTGCCCAGCTGCCCCAGCATGCCCCAACGCACCAAAGTACATTACCGTCACTGAGACCGTGTACACCAACATGCCCTCCAAGCCAGTCAGCACCGAGTCCAAGGCCCACAAGACGACCGCTTCCGTTCCAAACGCCAGCTTCGCCTGCAACCCAGCTCACGCCTACCCCAACGGAGCCAAGTGCGTCTCCCAATCCGGCAGCCTTACTCTCGTCACCCCCTCTGCCTCCAGCATGCCCCTGATCTGCAACGCCGCCGCCATCGCTCGCGGAGACTGCACCGCCACGGCGGCCAGTGTCCCAACTTCCACGGGCTTCGCTTGCAACCCAGCTCATGCGTACCCCAACGGCGCCTCGTGCGTGTCCACGAACGGCCACTTGACGCTCGTGACTCCTGCGCCAACTGCCTCCTCCACCGGCTATGCCTGCAACCCAGCGCACTCGTACCCCAACGGCGCGACCTGTGTCTCTGAGTCTGGCCACCTGACTCTTGTCACTTACTCCGTCGATGTCCCTGAGTACCGCACTGAGTCTGCTTCCGCTACGACTACGCCGTTGATCTGCAACGCTGCGGCTATCGCTCGTGGTGACTGCACTGCTACTGCTGCTATCGTCCCAACTTCCAGCCCAGTCATCTGCAACGCCGCCGCCATCGCTCGCGGTGACTGCACTGCCACCGCTGCTCAGGTGCCAACCTCCACTCCTCTCATCTGCAATGCTGCCGCCATCGCTCGCGGCGATTGCACTGCTACCGCTGCCAGTGTTCCTACCTCCACCGGAGCCCAGCCAACTGGCTACTAGACATGGGAATTGGGAAGGGATTTGATTTGTTGCGATGCATTGCTTTGAGGAGTTTGCAATTTGGTTGTAACAGGACAAAAGAATGGATGTAGAAACAGCATTGGATAGCAGAGGATAGAACAGAGTACTATCATTAATGTCTTGATGTGCAACATCCTGTCTCCAGACTTCTCTTCATCCTACTCTTGCCAAGTTGAGGCCTTTTGTCCTCGAGGTGCTTTCTCGTGTTCGCAGAATGGTGACGTCTGAAAACTTGGCAGTCGAAGAGACTGAAGTCGGGCTTTCCATGGCGCCTGCTATTTAGGAGACATGGCATGATGCAGCTACTGTGAAACTTCGAGTGGCTTTGAGAGCTTGATCCGAAACGAGTGAAGCGAACAACTCCTGTCACATGCAGCCAAGCTCCATGTGAAAGTCATTCACTCGAGGTGGCTTGTGCGTCGGCGCACTAATTTCGACCCCGCGACTTTGCTTGCTTGACATCCGACCAACCATTTCGAGAAGCGATCAAACCAACACGAATGGAACAGACAGAAGTCATGGCAGAGGAGCGGCCAGCGAAGCGCAGACGGTAAGTAAAGATTTTGATGGGCGCAATGGGCACGGCGCTGATACTTGCCTCCAGCTTCACCGGCGACATCGTCACAATCATCGTCGGCAAAGGCCTCGACGACGACTCCGACAGCACTCAATCTGACACCTTCAAGACTCATACCCAACTCCTGATGACACGTTCGCCCTTCTTCAAGGCGGCACTCGACAAGAAATGGAAAGAGGGACAGTCCCTGGAAGTCGAATTGCCTGAGGACAAGCCTGACATCGTCGAAGCATATCTTGTGTGGCTTCATGATGGCAAGATAGACATCCCAGATGTGGCTGAAGACGAGGAGCACGATGCCGACTTTCGCCACTGGGCGAATCTCTACGTCTTCGGCGAAAAGATTCAGGACAACACTTTCTGCAATGCTGCCATGGACACCATTATCAAATATCTTGATAAGCCACTCAAGTTCCTTCCAAGCTGGGAATCAATTGGAGTTCTCTACGACGGCACACCGGAGGATTCCCCGGCGCGTAAGTTTGCTGTGCACCTTCACGTCGAACGCTACAAGGTGAGGAGACATGATCTGCCGTACCTTCACGCGGAATTCACCCAAGACTTGTTGATGGCTGCCACAAATGCACTCCCGCACCCTGGAAACAAGTCCCTTTTCCCCAGACGAAAGGAGTGGCACAAGGCACTCTAAAGTCTCTGGGCCTTCAGAAAGGGTGTCGAAGGGGGACAAGGAGGTAGCGTGCATTGATTCAGCATCAACAGTGAGAGAGGGGAGGGTGTGGCGACATGAGGCTATGAATCGAGCGAGTATAGCAGCGGCCCGAAGAAGGACGGGACTACACCAGACAAGACTTCTCTCCGGGAGAGATCAAGACAGTGTGGCAAGCTCGTTGTATTAGATGTCCTGCTTCACGGTCTTATCAGAGAGACAGCTTACGGCTGGAAGGAACAAGCTGAACTTAGCAAGGCAATTGAACAACTTCAAGCTCGTGAATTGGCCTTGTTGACAATAAGGAATCACTTTTCACGGAGCATCCTGTCCATCAGACAAAAGTCTAAAGTAGATCCTCGCAGCTTATACATGAACAAAGTACACTAGAGACTGATCAGCTGCTGTGAAGAAGATGTTAAAATGGAGAGACGACAATGATCATTCTGGATGGATTATCCCCATAACTTCCGCCACATCATGTATCATTCTTTCGGTCTTGCGAGCCATCAAGACTTCAGCCCTCTTATGCCACCAATCACGTAACAAGGGAATGTTGCAATCTTCATCACCCGTATCTCGACAGAGTCCACAACACTAACATCATTACCAGAGACGAAGACGCCGAAACAGAGAACAACATAGGTGAGATTCCAAAGACTTCGATTCCCTAGGCACAGCCTCTCAATAAGACAGAAGAATACCTAATACAAAAGCCAGTAACAGCGGCAACAAAAAGGGGCATCAAACCATCAATCCTCATCTCCATATCCATCTCTTACACTATCGTCACATCCCACCCGCAACCCGACATCTAAGCAGCGAAAGCCTTCGCCTCGCGCTTGCCCGGCATCCCCGGATCATCAAAAGGATTCAACGCACTATCATCGAGCGCCTCATTCGCCCACCACGTAAGAAAGTCCTTCACACCCGCCTCACGCTTGCCAGGCATGCCTGGGTCGTCGAAGGGGTTCAGGGCGCTATCATCAAGCGCCTCATTCGCCCACCACGTAAGGAAGTCTTTGACACCCGCCTCAGCATCCGCCTCGCGCTTGCCGGGCATGCCGGGGTCGTCGAAAGGGTTGAAAGGGCTGTCGTCGAGGGCTTCTTTCGCCCACCAGGTGATGATGTCCTCGAGGGCAGGGTCGCGCTTCTCGTTCTTGAGGATGTCGCTGACGACCGGCAAATCGCCGACAATGGGGAGTTTTGGCAAGTCGACGTCGAGGTCGAGCAGAGCGTCTCGCTTCTCCTTGACCACCTTGTCGAGAACATCGCCAAGGACAGGGAATTTCTCCAGCAAATCGTCCAGGTTGCCGACAACGGGGAGCTGGTCCAAAAGATCGTCAATGGTGCTGATTCCAGGCAACTTCGTCAGCGCCTCGACGAGGTCGCCGACGATGGGGAGATCATCAACAATTGGGAGGTCGTCGAGAAGAGCATCCCGCTTGACCTTCTTGTCGCTCAGGATTCTCCAGCTCTTCGCAATCGCGGCGCCGAAGCGGGCGCCCCAGATGATGGGCAAGATGCGCTTCTCCATCGGCTCTGCAGCGATGTCGTCTGAGCGCTTCGAGAGCTCGACGGCAGAGAGGTCGCGTTTGTCAGAGATGATCTTCCAGGCCTTAGCAATCGCAGCACCGACGCGGATACCAATAAAGAAACCCTGTCTCTTCTCGAGCGGCTCAGCGACTTCATCCGCGCGCTTCGCAAGATCCGTCACGCCGGAAAGGTCGCGCTTGTCAGAAATAATCTTCCACGCCTTCGCAATCGCCGCGCCAACACGGATACCAATGAGGAAACCTTGGCGCTTCTCCAGGGGCTCAGCATCACGCTTAAGGACATCACGCTTGTCGTTAATGATATCCCAGCCCTTAGCAATAGCAGCACCGACGCGGAAACCCACGAGGAAACCCTGGCGTTTCTCAACGGGGGCGTCGGCGTCGACGGAGCGGTCGAGGAGCTTCGACCAGTCGATGTCCTTGGGTTCGGGGCATTGGAGGTCCGGGCTGTCGAGGCAGCGGAGGCTGAAGCTTGGGTCGATCTAAAAATTCCTGTCAGCAACGTGTATGTGCTGTGAAGTGGGAGGTGTGAGGGAACTCACCACAGGCTCAGCCTCAGCATCCCTCTTGCCAACAATCTGCGGCTGGCCGAATTCATCCTCGCCGGGAGGAGGGCAGGTCAAGTCCGGGCTGTCCAAGCAGCGGAGGCTGAAGCCTGGGTCGATCTACCAAGCACAAATCAGTCATAACCATCGTCAGGGTGAACGGTGTTTTGCAGTTAAGGCTTACAATAGGAGCAGGAGCAGCAAGCACCCTGGCAGCGCAAAAGGCCAGCACGGCCGCGGCAGTGGAAGCACGCATGATGAATCAAAAGATGAAGATGCCTGTGCACTTGATCGACTCGCAATTGCGTTGGAAAGGGGGCCATATATGCCCCAATCCCCAAGCCGGGGATTTCAATGCAAGATAGTGACATATCTCCATCCCCACTCTGTCTCAACTCGCGCTACGCCCGGTGCGAACGGCGGTCTTGGTCGCAGCCGCACGTGGCGTGCGTTTCAGGGGCATGCCGTCGATCTACTGGATCGCACATGGGGGTTCGTCTTGTCTCAGAGACAAGCGTGGTTTGTCGAGGTGCTTGGCAGCCTTGCTTGATATGAACTCTCCGAAGCACCTCATGCTTCGACGTTCAAGTCCAAGACGCCTCAACGTTCCAGACGTTCTTTGCATTCTTGGCCTGATTCTTTCTCGCGAGCTTTGCGAATTGCTTGACACTCCCACGTGGTATCGACATCGATTCTCCGGGGCTTGGCTCGTTCCATCCATGTCCAGGGTAGGATATCTAAATCCTTAGTACAATCTTGAAAGGCATTCCTCTTTCGGATGGCCTCAGGAACGGTCCCGTCTAATCGTGTCGCTACCCCGCTCGGTTTCGTATCAGACTGCTTTTTCACAATCTCGGAGAGTTCGTGCGTTGATGTGTGCCGGGAGTTCCACGGTCCAAGGCTTGCCACGTGACGAGGGCTTGAATTCGCCGAGAGCACTTCTTCCTCGAGTCAAGCAATGCACAAGAATGTGACCTAAGTCGATATGAAAGTCCAGAACATCGTAGGTAGGTCGTGAGTCATGGAAATGTTCATTCGCACCAAAGCTGATTCCCTTCAAGACGCCTATAGCTCTATCATCTACCCATGTCAGCCTATAATGCTCATGTACATACATTCTGTTGTCCGCGGAGCCCGTCTTCGAAACGACAGAAAGACCGATTGTTTCGCTCGCAAACGCCCCGGGATCCCATTGGTATCGTGACATCATAAAGACCGCCGACACCCCTCTTCGATAACGCCTCGCTGAAAAGACCAACCGCAACCAATTTCGAAGACCAAATGTAACGCCTGGTAAAGGAAGTCTGAGGGAAGTACCCGCTGTCGTACCCCTTTCCAGGACTGTTCAGACTTGATGAACGCGAGACGCAAACAATGGTGTCCGCTCGTCTTCGCTGTTGTATCCGCTATCGGGATCGTGAACCTTGATGTGAACGACTGATGGCCGGTGCTCTCTGCTGTGCTCATCCGGCATGAAGCGACACGGTGCCACAGGACGAACTGTGTGCTGTGGGCCGTCCTTGACTCTGTTGATAAAGAATGCTTGGATTGTGCCAACGACTGCAACAGCAGCCGATGCCCACCAAGCCAACGCGGTGAAGTCGATTTGGATGCCAAGTCCGTACAAGAAGCCGGCTACGGGCGAAGCGATGGTTCGACAACCCGCTCCAGTTGAGGCAGCCAAGCCATTGATCTTGCCGAGACAGTTGGGCGCCGGCGCTGCTTCTTTGAGCAGAATCAGGAGGACTGGGTATGCCAAGATCGAGAAGAAGTTCCGGATGGCTAGGCAAGTGTAGATGCCTGGGTAGAGCAAGTTGGTGGGGAGAAGTGCTAAGTATGGTACAATGAAGTAGGCGAACGGATGTCCAATGGCTGTCAGGATGAACACCTTCCAGACTCCCAGCCAGCTCGCCATGATTGGGAAGATGACGGCTTGGACGAAAAGGGCGATGATCCCATTGACTGACATGATGATGCCACATTGCTGGACGGTGAGGCCTAGGCCACCGGCCAACGAGCCTGAGCTGGTGGCAGTAGCTTGAGCGAGAATGTTGAGGATTTCGCCACCAGCAGGAACCCGCTCGTCTTGGAAGAAAATGGGAAGCAAGTGATCGTAAGTCATAGAGTGGTAGGTGAAAATGCCCAGCGCAATGTTGAGCATGATCACGCGCCATGTGAAGACCTTCTGATCGGATCCGCTGCGAATGCTCGGTGGTCTGCTGGTGCCATCTGCTCGCACATCCCATTCCTCTTCGATAGCTTCTTCGCTGACAGTATTGAAGGTGCCGTAGCTTTCTTGTTCGATATTGGCTGCCGATGTATTCATTCCAGCCTGAGCTGGCATCAAAGGCGTCTTCGCTCGTGTATCTTCGAGATCCTGCGCGGTACTCCAGGGCTGCATGTCTGGGTGAGTCTCTTCAAGACACAAGTAACCCGCGACGATTGACAAGACCATGAGAGCAGTGGCGATGAGATTGGGCAGCAGGTAAGGGAACTTGTCGAAAAGACCGCCACGAGGGAAGAGATCTGGGAAGTTGGAAGCAGGAGATGCGAAAATGCCTCCAATCGAGGGGCCAAGAATAGTTCCAATAGACCACACGAATGGCATAATGGCGTATGCTTTCGGCTCGTGTTTGGGGTTCTTGACCAGCTCGGCGACCATGGCTGCAATGGAGACGTCATGTTAGCCATCTTCGTTCGCCATCTCGAACGCGCTCTTGTACTTACTCTGAATGACACCAATGTTTCCATTGAGCGCGCCTCCTAGCAGTCTTCCGACTAAGGCCATCCAAAACGAGGTGCTGAATCCGACAATGAGAAGGGAGGCAACGGTACCGAAACATCCCATCAAAAGCACAGGCTTTCTACCCAAGCGGTCGCTCAAACCTCCCCAGAACCTGCAGAAATCGACGTCAATCGTACTTTCGATGCGATGGAGTGGTAGAGGTGGCGTGAGAATGGAACGTACATGCCAGTGCAGGCCTCGGCCAAGGAGAAGGCCGAGATGAGCAGGCCCGCATAGAACGAGGCATTGCTCTTATCGCCGACTTGAAAATGGAGGACGAGTTGCCAGGCGTATGGAAAGATAGAAGTCAGAGCAATCGGCTCGGCGACTCGTACAAGTGCTGGTCAAACGTTGGGATGTCAGCACGTGATCTCATCTCCGCGACGCCACCCGGAATCGAGAGAGTTGTTTTGACGAGGCAGCGACTCACCGAGGAGGAACAATTGCAGAGCCGGGAACTTGTTCGGATCGCGAGGAGTGGTTCTTGTCTGTGTTAATGCCATGTCCCGTTTGTACGGCTCCGCTCTTACGGTCGCCCCGTCCAACCCAGCCTGGAGCAAGAGAACAAGAGACGCCCAAATCGAACTATCAAATCCCGACGCGCTGTCCGGTCCTTCCCGCTTTCGTGGTGGTGTGTGTTGATGTCGTGATTGTTGAAAGTCGGTCGCAAGGGAAGGACTGTTGAAGCGTGTGGTGAAGAAGGAGCAGGTGGTGGAAGTGGAAGACGAGGGAAGATCAGGCGGGCGTGCGAGAGATTTCAAGCAACAGGACGGTTCTAGCGTATGTGGAGAAGAAGCAGGTAGGCGACTCTATTGTGATTGGGCGCCGGCCGCCGTCAGGTGCCACGGGTTTTTGCTGTTGCGCGGATCGACATGTTGAGATTGTGCATCTCTGCCATTGTTTTCTTGCGATTTCTGTTTGCTTTATATCGATCAATTGTCGTCTCTCTGCCCAGCTCTCCGGCCTCCAATGTCGCCCACTCGCTCAGCGGGGCGTCTGCTTTCACTTCTCGGCAATCTGCACTAGGGACTTGCCGCGCTCCGCTATCCGGCGCTACCGCCTCAACGCCGGCTCAGATTGGCTGAAGCTCGCCCCGAACGGAAGTAGCGTCCCGGCTCTCGGTAAGTATGTGTTAGAAGTAGAAGGTTTTTAGCGTGAACCTAAATTTGAGAATTGTTGTGGTTAAGACAGAATCGCAGTTTCGACGTGTTTTTTGTCCGTTTCTTTCCCAAACTTCGAGAGGTAACTCAGCCCTGGTTCCTACGTTCGTCCGACGCAATCTCGGAACATGGGGGGCTTTTTAACACACTCTTTTCTTCGCGTTTATGTGAGCACACTTTTTGGCCCGTGCGCCCGCCGATCCGCCGTTACGCTAAAAACCTGCTACTTCTAAGGATACCTCTCTCGGTACGTATCGTCGATTTCACGTGCAGCGCAACTCCTTCCTCCGCCATTATCTGCAGCAGGGCGTTGCTCTAGACTCCTCCGCCAGCCGTACGCGGGATACGCTTTCAATAGCGGTGAGCTGAGTGATGTCTTCGAGCTACACAACGATGCAGCGTATACTGCTCGAAGCGCTGATCGACACGCCTGTAGCTCGAAGACGAGTGATCTGCCTTCCTAGAAGAGGAACGATAGACAACCGTCACAGGACCACAGCTGTGCCACGTCCTCGAGAGATCTACTCATATAGCAAGGATACCTGTACCGGAGACGGGGAGCGAAAACGCCATCAAATACGGCAACACGCCTCCGTGGCACCCTGACCGCACCTCGGCCACAAGAGGCTTGCCACTGAACACCATCTTCACCACATACACTTCGAAAACAATACACTTGGCTTTACGAATTACCTCACGAGCCGCACTCTTCATCCAACAATCCTAATGGAATAATTGAACAACATAAACCCCTCCTGCCCCAGCGTCTTATCCTCCATGGACTTCAACTCCGACTTCGCCTCCAACTTCGTCCCCGTTCTCTCAGCAACCTCATCGACCAACTTCTCAAACGACTCGGTGTTATGTCGATACATCTAACGCAAGTCAGCCACCCTAGCACTCGAACCACACACCCACCATCTGGACTCACCTCCCCCGACCTCGACGAACTATGCGGATAACTATGCGCCCTCTCCGTCCCCGTCTGCCGTCCAAAAATCATCGAATCTCTCTTCGGCTTCAACAAAGTCACCGCCTTGCTAATAGCCTGCACCTGCTCCCCCCAATCAAAAAGATGAAAAAACGCATTCGCGCTCACAAAATCCCACTCCCCTTCCCTCCCCTCCAACCCCTCCTGGAAAAAATCCCCCGTCACGAATTCCGTCTTCAAACTATCTCTATCCCCAAACAACTCATATCCGAAATTGATGAAGTCTGGCCTAAGATCGAAACCGGCGAGGTTCTCGGAAGGGACGCCGGAGAAGACGAGATCTCGGAGGTCTTGCCCGAAACAACAGCCTAGGTCGAGGAGTCTCTCGCTCCCATTTTTCATTCTGGTGAGGACTTCGTTTCCCACTGGCAGGTCGAGGAGGACGAGTTCGAGGAAGGAGAAGACGCCGATGCAGGGGTAGGGGAAGAGGGACCATGCTTTATCTCTCTGTGGAAGATGTCAGTGCTGTTGTGCGTGAGGGGGGTTGGATTAGGGGACGATACGATGGTCTTGATGTGGTTGATGATGGCTTCCTCGCCCCCTTCGATGCCTACGTATTGCTCAAACAACTCCTTCGTCTTTTCGCTCAGGGGCGGTGGGTCGGCGTGGTAGTACTTGACCGTTTCGTCGGCCATTGTCAATACAACTCAGCGCTGGCAGTGCTAGAGGATTCGTCTGCACATTACCATATGTCTTATATCTTGCACAAGATGAGATCCGCCCTCCTCCGCCCTCGCCAGGAACAAGGGCTTCCCCACGGATCGACTTACCGGGCAAGAGTTCGTCTGGCGCCAACTCTACATCCAGGCATCTTGCTTGTTTGAGACAATGGTCTGGGATTGAGACTCGCGGATTCGACTTTGTTTGTTGATGACGACCAGGCCATCGATGACAAGAACCCGGACAGGTGGCGGGATTTCCATCCGGACTCGAAGAATGGTGAGAAGATGGAGTAAATAGATACTGTTTCATCGATTCTCAGTTTCTGTTATTTGAAAAGTACTAGATCTCGCTTCAGTTCGCTCGCAACGCTCTCACAAAAAAGGCAGCCATATGAAGACACACTATCATATACATCTTCCCCCAAATATCAAACGAGTCCCATCATCTTACAATACTCTTCCTCGGCTGTCCCTCAGGCATCTCACTCTGCCTCCTCTCCCCCATAATCCTCCTCATCTCCCGACAAGCCTTCAAATAATGCTCCCTCACCCCGGGCGTCGGCTTCCACGGATTCGGCGCCTTATCCCAGCCATGCGGCACACCCTCAACCATAGTATAATTGACGTGCTTGCCGACCTCAGCGGAAGTAAGGCGTTCGTAGAAGTCTTTGCCTTCGTCGAGGAGCATGTCCCATTCGCAGGTGTGCATTATGATTTCTGGGGGTAGGGCGTTGCGGAGGAGGGAGGTTGGGGCTACGCCCGGGGAGAGGTAGGGGGAGTCGAGGGCGACGTCTTTGGGTGGGTGCAGGTAGGAGTCGTCGAAGAGGTCGGTGAAGAGCGCCGGGAGTTCTTGGTCGGCGCGGACGCAGGTTGCTCGGCGTTCTTCGCGCGTGCGGGTGTAGTCTAGGGAGGGGTACCAGGAGACGAGGCATTTGATTTGGATTTGGGGCATTGTGACGCTGCGTTCGAGGGTTGTTGTTGTCGCTGTTTTGGGTGGATGGTTTGGAGTTACTGGTGGTGGGCCATTGGGGTCGATTAGTTGTTCGTTCTCCTGGTGTTGAGGGGGTACGGCTGTCGTCGCGGTGGAGGAGGTCAAATGTGATGCCGAGGAGCCCGGTGGAGGATCATGCATGGTCACTGTTCCCGGAAATCCAGCTTCCGGGTCTGATTCCAGATCGGCGTCGTCTCTAGCAAAGCCCGTCTGTTGATCGTAAAGCCGCATTGGAACAGAAAATGTCATATTCCCTCCTGATGAGAAACCAGAGATCGCAATCTTTTCCCTATCAATTCCCAGCTCATCCGCATGCTTCCAGATCCAAATCACAGCATCCACGCCATCTTCCACAGCAGTCGGAAATGGATATTCAGGAGCCAGTCTGTAATCAACAGAGACCACCACCGCATTATTCTCTTCCACCACAGTGCCACACCACCTCGCATCATCATGCGGTGATCCAAGTGTAAAACCTCCTCCATGAAAATTGATCACAACAGGATATCCACCCCACCTCCTCATCGTCCTACTCCGTCTCCTCAGCCCATCACCAATGGAACTAATACTCATCCGCATCTTACTCCGATCCCTCTCCTCACCACCCGATTCCTCCTCCCCATCATCGCGTCCCACCCACAATCTCTTCTGCGTCTCATAATCCGAAGGCACATAAAAGTACAGCGTGATCTGGCCAGGTTTCCCAGAGACGTGCGTGTCTATCACGCGGTAGAAGCTGGGATGCGGCGGTCGCGGCGGGGCGAGGCGGTGGAAGAACATGCCCAAGCTCATGAGCACCCGCCAGAAGGTGGCTTGCATGTGCAGCACCCATCGCGGACGGCCTTTGTTCTGGTATCGGCGGTCTTTGCGCAGGTTGAAGGTGGGGATGGAGGGCAGCAGGAAGGACCTGCGCCGGTTTTCTTGGGGCGGCGAGTCGTCCGGCATTGTTGTGGTGGTGATTGTGGTTGTTGGAGAGGACGGTGGCGTGCTCTGTAGGAGACAGGAGGTTCCGTGGGACGAGTTTCACGTCAAGGGAGTGACCCTGCCGACATGCCAGCCTGTTTTGGGCGTTGCGCGGAAGAGGCGGAGATGATGGTGTGGTGATGTTGTTGATAAGGGGGAGCGTGTCTGACCAAGACTTTGTCATGCAGATGCAACCGCCGATGCTATCGAATCCACGTGCCAAAGCAAGCAACAAGCTGGCACTCCAACTCCAACAGCCACTCACCTGCTATCCATGGTCTGGGTCGCCCTATTCAAGTCTTCTGCAGCATGATGTAGGGGCGTCTATACCTACACGACTATTTTTTCAAATCTCGCTTTTCCCCGCTTCCTTTCCTATCGCTTTTTCGACTACCTATTAACTAAATCTTCCTTTAAACACCTTATATATATTGTTACTCTACGCGCTACGAAGAGTAATAACTACTCTATTAAATCTATATAGCTCTACGTTATATCCTAATAACCCCCGCCCTACTACCTATCTATATTAGTTATAGTATCGATAGTAGTCGCGCGTCGAACTAGAAAATAAAGCTATAGTATAGTACCCTTTACGGTACTACTTATATATTTAGGTTAAGAGGTATTTATTTATAGGCTATTAGCCTTAAACGACTATCGTTAGGGATCTAGAGGATAGAGACTCTAGTAGTCTCTAGCGGGTTCTAAGTCTAATACTAGCTACGACGACACCTCTATTATACTAGCGATAATATCTTCCTTCCTATCTTAAACGCTATTTCCGCTTCTTAAAGGCTAGCTAGTTCCTTATAGACAAGCCCGGTTATATAGTACTATAAACGTAATAAATATCGGTATTCTAATAGCCTTATAAGACCCTCTTCTCTACGAGCTATAATACCTTACTAACTATTTCGTAGTATAAAGCTATACTATCCGTAGTCTTCGAATCCTCCTTATAGCCTTAGGGATATATAGTAGTCCGTTCCGGAGTAGAAATAGTAATAATAGCTAGATAAGGCCGCTACTAGAGACCGTAGTATACGTAAGAATACTATAGCTAATTTATAGAAGTACGATACTACTAGCCGGATTATAGAGACTCTAGAAGGTATAGTAGTACCGTAGCCTTATTAGTAGTACCTTCGAGAGGGATATAGTCTATATAGAATACTAGCTAATAACGAGAGTATCGTTTATACGTATTATAAATATAAGAATAAGCTAGTAAGCCGTTTAATGTCTAAATAATTAGCTAGTTATAGTACTAAGTATACGGATATAGTACTATTAAGCTAGCCTACTAGCTTCTTATACTCTATTCTACGATACGGGTATTAGCTCTAAGTAGCTTTTAAAGATTATTAAAGATATACGGCGAGAGAATATCGTCCTTAAGGATCGGCTTACTACCGTAGAGTAGACGACCTCTAGTCTTACGTAGTAGCTCTAGAACTTACTACTTCTTAGAAACAATCTAGTTTACTTTACCTAGAATATATACGAGAGATTGTTTCCTAGCGTAGCGGAGTATTCGCCGGCTTAATTAGATATTCCTAGTTTCGATTAGGAGCTTACGCTATCCTCGTTATTATTAAAAGATTATTAGATAGCGAGTTAAAGTTATAAGAAGGATAAACTTTACGATAGTTGAGATAAGTAGTACGTTTTTTAATTATAAGCGTATTAGAATTTAATATTTATACTAAAAACTAGAGATACCTAAGTTTCGTCCGTAAGGCTATTTAGACTACCTAAAAGACCCCTAGAGTATAATCTAGCTATAGAGGTAACTATATTATACGATTTATAGAAGGATCGAATATATATAGAACTCTTAAGTAGTATTATTGTCGTTCGAAGCCTTTTCCTATAGGTTTCGAGTAACCCTTACCCTAAGTAACCCTAGTAGCCTAAGGCTATAACGCCTCTCCTTTTAGAGTAAAATATACGAGAATCCTTTACTTAGCGTTTATCTCTACCCGAGGTCCGAAACGCGTCGCGTTAGATCTATCTCTTAATAATAATAATAATAATAATAATAATAATAATAATAATATAATAGGATAAATAGCGACCTATATAGTATCGAAGCTACTTTATACGAAGACGAGAACCTAAACCCCGAAAGACGGTTTAATAACTATAGAAGATTTAGTACTCTCTAACCGCCTACCCGCTTAAAGAGAAGTTATAATAAGAGCTATAAAGGACCTAGGTAGCTAGACTATCGACTATATTATAAGTTAGCTAGGACTTAATATAGCTATAGCGGCTTTAATACTTACTATCGATAGTATACTATAGCTATAGCGTTAGGACGGTATACTCTATAGCTATATCGGTCGGTAGTATAAAGAAGAACCGCGGGAAGTCCGTTTCCTTCGCTCGATAGGCTATAACGGTCCTCTACTTTCGCTATAACATACCTACTAGCTTGTATCTATACTCTACGTAGGTATTTTATATATTAGCTATTATATACTCGCTAGCGGTACTCCTTACGTCGCCGTACGTATCCTAGGTTATAGCTTTACTAGTAGGATCGAAGATAACGTTCTTAAGATCGCCGCGAAGGTAAAGAGGTATAATTAAAAGATAGTTAATAAGCTAATCTAACGCGATTCTACGCGAGCTATAAGATCGTTAGACGCCGTTATCTCTAGTATTAGCTCCGTTACTATCGGCTAATATAGAGTAATCTATTAGGTTAGTCCTCCCTTACTTATACCGATATTAGAAGCGCTATCCGTAAATAGCGCTCTCGGTTAAGATTATTAGTATATATAAACGAATATTTCTATCGTTATATACGTCCTCTCGAACTAATATTAGCTAGATATCTCTAAGGCTCTAATTATTATATACGTTCTCTTAAATTAATATTAGCTAGATATCTCCGCGCCTTACTCGACCTAGCCTCTATAGTATATATTCTAATAGCTATTCTCTATTATAATTTATAGTAAGTATAGATCTAGATTTAAAATTATCGGATATATTCCCTATCGCTAACCTTCGTAGGTCTCCTTTTATCCTATCTAAGAACTCCTTAACTCCTTTACCTTAGTAAGATAGCTAGTAATAACTACGACGAAGCTAACGAATACTACGAAGACGAAGATATTAAAGTCCTACTCGACGCTAATATCTAACCGCCCCGTTACTCTACGAAGAAGTAGTACTAGGTATACTATACTCTTCTTCTATTAGAACTAAGCTCTACTAACTCCTTTACCTTAGCGAGATAGCTAGTAATAACTACGATAAAGCCGACGAATACTACGAAGATAAAGATATTAAGGTCCTACTTAACGCTAATATCTAACCGCTCTATTACTCTACGAAGAAGTAGTACTAGGTATACTCCTCTCTTCTTCTATTAGAACCGAGCCCTACTAATCTTCTATAGATCCTAGCCGTCGTAGATCGTATAGTCGATAGGTATAGTATTATATATAAGGTACTAATCGACGTATATCTAGTCCTTTAGCTAGGTATCGATATCTACGCCTTCTTCGAGTTCTAGTACTAGATCTTACCTAAGGGCGTCCTTAGCTATAATAAGCGCGAGCTTAACCTTAACTATCTCGATAATTATTTTCCTAGTATTAGCTAGTACTAGGATAGTTATTACTATAAGTTTATCTACTATACCCTAAATAGTAGCCCTATTAGCTAGGTAGCCTACGCCGCCGTTATCCTACTATACTAGCCTAAAGAGTTTCCTAGCTAAAGTTCCCCTCGAAGGTAAAATATTAGTTAGATTAAAAATTTAGACTAGGATAAGTAATAAGTATAGTAGTTTATAAAGTCGTACTCGGCCTAATATTTATAAGAAAGGTTAAAAGTCGTAATCTTCGAGAAACGGTAATAGCGATTCTATCGCGAAGATAAGAAACCTTAATACGGTAAGTTCGTAGGGCGAGAGGGAAGAATACGACCTCCCGCTAGACTACCTAGTCCCTATAGAGCTTTCCTATATAAGATTAAGTACCTACGATAACTAGACTCTCTATAAGGCGTATATATAAAGACGATTAATAGCTACTACCGCGTAGTAGCTATTTACTATATATAGTAATTCTCCCCGAAGCTCTAAGCTCGTTACGTAATACTACTACTCTACGCGCTATAAAGAGTAACTATATAATATTACTTACTAGGTAAACCTCGGTAATATTAGCGCGAGAGGATATACTATTTTAACGCTACGCCGCGCTCCTTACCTCCTTACCCGACGTAATATAATCTAATCCCTTCTTCCGTATAGTATAGTTACCGCGGTACTTACCTATACCTTTACCTATATAAAAACTATCGTAAGACCTAGCGAAACGATATATCTATAGATATACTTAAATTAGAGTAGCTAGGCTAAGAGACTAACCTTTCGACCGTAAATATCTATAAATAGAACGGCCTTATATTATATTACTAGGAAACGTCTAAGCCTAAAGTCTCCAGTAAATAGTTAGTCTTTAGATCTACCTTTAGTTATACCCCTATAACTTTCTATTTATCCGATTTAGCTTACTTTTAATTAAGCAAGCTAAGTATTTAGCTTTTTATATAATCCTTAAGCTTATCTCTACTTCTTAACGCTTAACGTCTAATTAAACTATAATAGAAGCCTTATCCCTAAACCTATACTCCTTCGGACGATTATTACGACGATATTAATACGACTCCGCTAGAGTAGTCCTTTAATAAGATTAATTACTATACTAGCGA